>CM033647.1:119285532-119674664 GCA_019512145.1 Engystomops pustulosus
CTTCCTTGAGTTAATACTTTGTAGTGCCACCATTTGCTGTGATTACAGCTGCCAGTCGCTTGGGGTATGTCTCAGTTTTGCACATCGAGAAACTGAAATTCTTGCCCATTCTTCCTTGGAAAACAGCTCAAGCTCAGCGAGGTTGGATGGAGAGCGTTCGGGAACAGCAGTTTTCAGGCCTTTCCACAGATTCTCGATTGGATTCGTCCCAGTCTAAGGTGTTTTGCAGACGCCAACCAGTTTTCTTTGTTTGTTTCCAAGCCTGAATGTCGCAAAGGGTAGAAAAGTTCAAGGGGGCCGAACACTTTCACAAGGCACTGTATGCTAATTATGCACGCCCCTTACGCGAGAGGTGTAAAGTCACTTTGCTAAAGTTGCTTTTCAATTGTGATATATATGTATTTTCTTCTGCAGATGGAGACATGAGACAGCGAGCCAACATACTAATCACAGAATTGTTTGATACAGAGCTTATTGGAGAGGGGGCTTTGCCAAGTTATGAACATGCACAACATAATCTTATGCAGGTAAAGTCAATAAAATGGGCACATTATTGTTAATGACATATATCATCTTTTAATTCTTTAGATCCGCTTTAGAAAGGATGGTTATCATAATTTCTGAATTTTCTAAATGGTCACTGACATTCCTACAGCTTTTCTATAAATCAATAGTCTATGTTAACACAGAAATCTTTATTATATTTTTCATCAGAATAAAGATGGACCCCCCCTGTAGGGACATGAAACTGAGATTTAGGTTAAAAATCCCATCCCTACCCTCCTCTTCTCTGGCATAGAGGGAAAGGAATAAGCTCTATCCATACTCTTTCAAACACATATTTTGTGTACCTTCTGGGGGATCCTGGTTTACCATTTTCCTCACTGTGGACCCCTTACAGATGCTAACCTTGTGACATGATGTATCTCTTGTTTCCATTAATTGCTGGGACCTGCAGTTATACCAACAGTAGAGCAAGTGAAGGAATCCCTTATGATTCTCTCTTGCTTCCATCTGAGTACTCGCCAGTGCCTTTTTGGCCGTGCAGCCGGTGAGGTCATCAGTTCTGGCAGTTACTATTGTCAGATGCCTGGCATCATCTTGGGAGTGGCGCCAAGCCGCCCATGCATCATCAGCAGGGAACTTCCAGTGAATGCATATGACATATCGAGGATAGAAGGGGAGGCAGGAACTGTCGGAAGACTCCATTAAGTTTATATTCCTTGTGTGTCACAGCAATATGTGAGATCTCGTTCTCCAATATGCTGTTCAAGCAGAAGGTACACTAAGGTGCACTGGCAGATAAAACCTCCCACTCAACTTTGGTGGAAGTGAGTACCAGCAAAAAAAAGTCTAAGAAAATTAGCATTATCAAGACAGACCCTCATATAACAATTGAGGGAAACAATCTTGTTCTGCTGCTTGGACCACAGGAGAGAAGAATAGTGTAAGTATAATTATCATTTTCCAGGTCATCCTGCACAGCAACGCACACACACACGGGTTGTTGCAGGATTAAATGGGTAGGAGAAATAGTCCTATGTAGATCATCCAAATACTATTTCTTAGAAACTGTACCATCTAGAAAGTTATATTAACATGGTATACAGTTTTACCCATGAAGTTGATCCATTGCTGCGCTTCACTGGAAATATTCTGTACTCTGCCCTGTACTGAGCAAAATTCTCTGAAAGGGTTCTGACCGGAAACTTCAAAAAGCTAGCAAAAAACAAACTTAGTAGATGCATTAGACCTGAACTAGGAGTAGAATGCCCTTTTAGACCACAGATAATGCAAAAATGTATTTTGAAAAATGTAAATATTGCATATACCAAGCATCTGTAGTCTTTAACTCCTTACGCTCACTGACAAATATATCCGTCTGTAAGCTGTTAAGATGTATGAAGAGGGCTTACGGGGTGCCCAATCTATCAAAATATAAAAACCGTTATTTCCAGTGAACCGCATAGCCCCAAAATATCCATAATGCGACTTTTACACCATTTTACATAACAAAAGAGTGCACAGTCCTCAAAATGGTAGCAATGAAAAAGTCTGCTCATCTTGCAAAAAATGACGTCTTACACAGCTCCATACACTAAAGTAAGAAAAAGTTATTAATGTCAGAAGATGGAACTTTGAAAAGAGACTATTTTAGGCACAAAAAAAGTCGCAAATGAGCACAAGCAGCATGAAAAGTTAAAGACCAAAAGTTTGCTATATGTGCCCCATTGTTTTAATTTTTGAAAACTCATCAGAAGATGACAAAATGAAGAATTTATTTTTTTGTAGAGAAGGTTTTATTTTTTTTCTGTTCTTCAGTTGAATTTGTATGTAAGTCGGAACTGTATATTTTATCATTGTAATCCTAGCCAGAAGTTTTTTGGTCTCTGTGACAATTGGATTTTTAAAATGTTGGATTGTCATAAGAATCAGGATTAACACTAAAGCTTCGTTACAGTCACCTGTGATAACTGTTATAGCTGATCATTGTAGCCCAGGGCTAAAGTACAGTAAATTACCAACATCCAGAGGTCCGTTTGTAACTAGGGGTCGTATGTAAGTCGATTGACTTTACTCGACCCCTAGTTCCAAAACGGACCTCTGGATGTTGGTAATTTACTGTACTTTAGCCCTGGGCTACAATGATCAGCTATAACAGTTATCACAGGTGACTGTAACGAAGCTCTTAAGTTCTTAAGTATAAGTATTGTGTATTAAAACACAATAAAACCCGATATAAATTTAGTAACGCCGTGATCCTACCAACCCAAACAATAAAGGAGACATGTCATTTGGGGCGCAGAGTGAAAGCTGTAAAAACCAAGCCTGAAAGAAAATGTTGCAAATAAATTTTTTCGGCACATTCATTGTTTGGATTTTTTTCCCAGTACACGGCATGAAATATTAAATACTGTCAGTGCAATTTGTTAGGCAGAAAACAAGCCCTCACACAGCTCTTTACAAGAAAAAGTAAACAAAAGTTCTAGGTTTTTGTAGCAAGGGTATAAAAATGGAAATGGTTGTTAAGGGGTTTTAATATAAAATGTATATTTTATGCCTTATAATATAGTTAAAATGAATAAATAAAAAATGTATATTTTGAAGAATTAAAAGAAGTAGGGTTGCATGATGCATCAAAAGTTCAGTACCTTTTCGGTATTTAGACAGGCAGAACGGTTCAATACCAGGACTTGTTGACGTGCGATACTCCACGTTATCGCCACTGCCCCAACTGGAGGGAAATGTCCTGTGTGTGAGCGCGGCAAAGGAGTAATCGGTGAGACAGCACTGTAGCAGTTTAGGTAATTTATGTTGCTGCACTGTCCTGACCTGTTTGCTTAAGTACACACTGTCTGCTGCTCCGCCATCCACGGAAATGTAGCCTCCAGCTGCCCTGATGCTGCGATGATTGAGGCTGGAGAGAAATTTTCACAACATGAGCTGAACAGGACGGAGTTAACCTTCCTGTGAGCCCCCTTGCTGAAGAGAACAGTCTGGACTGCCTTCTCCCTCGATTGGCACCTTGCTTGCTGCTGGGGCGAGAGTGCCGTCCAAATACAAGGCAGCTTGGGGGCAACATGTCCTGTCTGCCACATGAGGGATGAGCGCAGGTAGAGGCTTCCCCAGTCTACCAGCAGCTCTGCACAGACTTCCTTAACTCCTTCAGGACCACCATTTTTTTTTAACCTTAAGAGGGATTAAGAGAACAGTTAATAACAAGTAAGTGGTGCGGGGGTGTTAATCATGGGGGGGGGGGTCCACAAGAAGAAACTATTCTCTTAATTGCGCTTGGATTTAATGTTAATGTTAAAAAGCATGGTGGTCCTGAAGGGGTTAAGTGCTGCCCTGCTCTATAAGATCATATCACACAGACAGACTCCTAGGGGCACATTTACTTACCCGTCCCATCGAGATCCCCGAGGTGCGTTGTCAGACGGGGATTCGAAGCTGTCTTGATTCACTAAGATCGTGCATCCAATTTCCTGCATGTGTCGCTTCCCCGCTCAGGTCCACCGGAGTTCACCATCTTCTTCCTGGTACATGTAAGTGCTTAGCTTGCGACACAATTTTAAATGTTAAATCCTGCGCTTTGTCTGAATCCATCGGGTCGTCCGTGGCGCCCCCCCCCCCCCCCATTTCTGTTGCATGAAAGTCGGCGCCAAAACCTGACATGTGTGCCACAATCTGCTTTTAAATGCGGTGCAAAACCGTAATCATCGGAATGTTCGATGTTTGTGTGTTCCGTGGACCCTTAGTAAATGAGCCCCTTAGTCTCTGCATAGGCTGACAGTGATAATACCCTGCAATACTCATGTATTGTAGGGTATGATAATGAACAAGCAATTGAATTTCCCATACTGGAAAAAAGTAAAAAAAAAAAAAAAAATCAAAAAAATCTAAAGAATAAAAAATACCCCAATGCCTGCATTACATAATCATCACAATAAACTGTTACCAATAAATAATTACCACGTCCGTAATGACCCGCACAATATAACTGTCATTAATGAACCTGCACGATGAACGCCGTCCCCAATGTATCTACTCCAGAATGGTACTAGTGTAAAGTTCAGCATTTCCCGCAAAAAATAAGCCCTAAATCAGGATATAGATTTCAAAGGTTTCAATAAACATTTTGAAATATAGCTTTTTTTCTTTTCATAAAAAGTATTGTATCAAGTATTGCAATACTTTTCCAGGTATTGTATCGCACTCAAAATTCTGATATTGGTGCAATCCTATTGGTGCAATACTATTAAGTAATGGAGCAGATCCATACCACCGCATTGATTTTGTGTCACAGTTTAACTCTATGGAAGCTTTTGTCAGAAAAAATCTTCCTGTTGACAACTGTAAGCCTACAGTGGAACACCCGGGCCACGCCCAAAAACTTAAACTTGAAAAAAACCTAAAGAAAATGGTATTTGCCTCCCGTGCTCCTCTTCATCCTGCGGCACCAACTTCATCTTTCCTCAGGTTCCAGGCAGAGGCACATCTCTACCATCTGCCAGCCCACACCCTCTCTGACACGGCTTTGTCGCCACATCTTAGCTGGTGCCTCTGCCCGCATTACCTGTAACCTGAGGAGAGATAAAGTTGGAGCCGCAAGGTTAAGAGGAGCGTTGGAGGTAAGTGTTGTCTTTATTATATTTATAGGGCCTCTCCTGTGGACATTTTATTGAGGTGGGAGGAAGAGTACTGCTGGAGACGTTTTATGGAGGGGAGAATTGTTGGGGGCATTTTATTAGGGGTGTGGAGCACTGCTGGGGATGTTAAATGTGGGGCCCCCACTGTGGACATTTCATTCAGGGGGGAGGTGGCATGGCTGGTGGCAATATATGGGAGAGCACTGTTGGTGACATTTTTGTGGGGGTGAAGAGAACTGCTTGGGGAATTCCATTAGGGGTGGGAAGCATTGCTGGGTATATTTCATTAGAGAGGGGGCACTGCTGGGGACATTTTATGGGGCCTCCAGTGTGGTCATTTTATGGTGGGGGAACTGCTGTGGGCATTTTATTTATTGGGGAGCACTGCTGGGGACATTGTGTTGGGATGGCTCGGCTGGGGAGATCTTATTGGGTGGGAGGGTCCCTGCTGGGAACATTTCATTGGGTGGGGGGGCGCTTCTAAGAACATTTAATTGAGTGTGGGGAGCCCTACTGGGGACATTGCAGTGGGGGAGCCGTGCTGGGGACATTGCATTGGCGGGGAGCATTGCTGAGGACATTGCTTTGGGTGGAGCACTGCTGGTGAGTCTGTAGAACAGAACAAGTCATTCAGTACTGAAAATGAAAGAAATCTGAGTATGAAAGTATCAAACAAGTTCCAAGGTTTTGCTACATTGTGCAACCCTAGTTCAGGATGAATAGGCAGGTTCTGGGAAGCCATTTTATGTGTCTAAAGAATTTGGAAGTAGACTACGTTTTGATGACCATGAAACTAAGGTATGAGACTGTCCAAAAAAAAGTAGCCAAATCCGCAAAAAAGACAGATATTCCGTTTGAAGACTCCTCTCAACTCCGGGTCCCTATGGAGAGAGAAAGTGTGACGGGATACTCAATAAAGGTTGGGAAGCTGCCATGTTAAATTTAAAAACAAATATAGCAGCCACTGTGGTAGTCAGGTCTCTGTACACTTGGCTACGTGAGTTGGAAAATCACATAAAATACAATACAATAAAAATCCACAAAGGCTGATTACAAAAAATCTGTGGCATATCAGTGCCAATTACAGCATAATTTAACAAGGGGTATAAGATTGAATTTGTTTTCCCCCCTACCCTCTTTTTCATCCCAGTATCCCACCAGAATTCCCAAAAGTACAGTACAATTGGGAGAAGTAATCCTATTTCCAGTAAGCCTTCAAAGAGCAGGTCATTATTCGCTGCCTATTCTTATCGACTGATAATAAATTTTTATTTAAACTGGATTTTGCACCAAAGGTTGAAAGCATAAAATTAGCCTTCATGTTAATAAATCAAAATTTGATATTAAATTCAATTTACAAGATGAATTTACAGTTTGCAGTAGTTTCTTCGCAGGGAAAAATTAATCATTTACAGTTTGTGGCACCGTTTGCAATTTGAGCAGCTCCCTGAAGACAATGACTGAGGTAGTGGTAGCGGTGAGAAGACAGAATCACATACTAACACCATATCTAGATAACTTTTACTTGGTGGGTGAATTGATGGAGGTTGGAAAACTCAAGGGGCTTTCTTAAGAAATTTCTATCCCAACTGGGATGGTTGGTCAACAAGCTAAAATTGATTTTGTGCCAGGCACAAAGAAAATCTTTTTTGGGGTTCTTCTCGATTCAACTCAATAAATGTCCTTCTTACCAGAAGTTTAAAAACTTTTTCACAAAGTCCTTTATTTCAGATACCTTTTGAGTAATCTTAACAGGAAGGCAATGAAACTAATTAGCATTATAACATCCACCATCCAGTGTGTTCCCTGGAATCAAAGCCATATGAGAACTTCAAAAATGGCTGCTATCAAAATGGGCCAAACAAAAATGTCCCCTAGCCAGAACAATAAGTATTCTTGCAGAAATGAGGTGTTCTCTAAATTGGTTTAATATTTGTATTCAGACGGATGCAAGCCTCCTGGGATGGAGCTTCCCAAATGGTTTGTACAGAGCATATGGTCCCGAAAGGTAAAAAAAAGAATCATGCAACTAAGGCTATATTTACATAAACGTCTATTTACATAATAACATCTGCCTGCCCGTAGCTGGACGAGCATACAGGAGGAACGCTAGAGAGGAGGAAGGATGAGCACTGCTATTACGAATTAGAAAATATTTTGGTGGGCCAAAGAAAACTCCCTTTTCGCCTTCAGCTTTTCATCTAAAAGGGAGCGCATATCAGACAGCAGATTTTCTCAGCCGCCGTCTGGTAGATTTAAATGGTTGGTATGAAACCGGTGGTCTTTCAGGATTGGATAAGCAGATGGGGGTCATTTATTTCCACTGAACATTGATGATGTGTGAAAAACTCTATTGGAAAAAAAATTGGAAGAGAAAAACCAATCTGTATGTGTCCAAAACCTGAAATGGCTATTTTTCAACAGCTAGCACCCTGTGCAGGAACCAAATGGATGGTCTTATACCTGCTTGTGCCGCTGCCAGGCCAAGCCAGAGTTCACCCACCGATGACACACGTGACGTAAACAGTCTATGGGACCGTTGTTTGCGTTCCGTATAACTTCACATGTCGTGGGCTTAGACATTAAAAAGGAAAAATGTATTTGGTGCCATTTAATAATTCCATTCGGATTACACGCACATCTCTGGAAAATACGCAGGAGCACTGCTGCATACACACAAATTGTACTTCTGTAGTGTGCATCGGGAAGCCGAGAAATATTGATGGTTGTGAAATTGATTAGAAAAAATTAATTTGTCCAGTTATTGTCGGATATTTTTTTAAGGCTTTCACTACACTCTGTTGACACCTCCACTGTTCTTCAGGTGAAATGTTGTCAAAGTGTCATATATATAATTTTTTATTTTTCTGTTACGGCGTTCATAATAGGGGATAATCAGTTTTATATCCCTAATAAATTGGGCATTTTGTCACATGATAGCTCCCATATTTATGATTGTTTATATTCCATGGAAAGCATGATGACTTAGCTCTTTTTTAAAAAAATAACTTTATTTTTCCACGTAAGAGCTGGGTGAGGGCTTGTTTTCTGCATAACAAATTTTACTTTGCATTGACAATATATAATGTCCAATAGAAAAGAAAAAACAACTAAGGCACTCACCAGTTTACAAGAAGAAGCTTTATTCCAGGCCAGTAGTCATGCAGTAGTCATGTCACACACACCACAGAGCAATGGGCTGTTTCACTCTACAATCTCTTTCTCAAGCCTGTGATACTTCACAGGCTTGAGAAAGTGTTCTTTGTGGCTTGTCAGCCATTCCGAAGCATGACTGCTGGCATGGAATAAAAGCTGCTTAATTTAGACTGGTGAATGCCTCAGTTCTCTTCTATTGAAAAGTTGAGAGATTCTTTGCAGAAAGGAGAGTCCTCAGTTGTTGATGCCTATTTTTGGCTAACTGAAAAAGATTATTGCAAGCTTTGGAGACTACTTAGGTCTCTTCATTATATAAGACAACATATGAATAGAGTACAAATTTATACACAAATGCTATGGTTGATGAGACTAGTTATAAGAAACACTACTAGCTGTACATATTATAGCACTTTGGTAGGTGGTCTTTCAGTATTGGATAAGCAGATGGGGCTATCCGCAAGTAATCCCTATGTTTGTCATGATTAAAAGCTGGGTCTCCGCTCGAAACGCGTAGACATTAGTTATGCATTGGAACTTTTTATGATGAATCTGAAATAAAGGATTGTCAAGTTGGAGAGTCTCGGCTGGGCCGTGACCTTCTTTCGTATTGGAATATTATATATACCTGAGCAGCAAGGTGGCCCGTGCCGACCAAACTACAAGCGCCTACTACACAGGGAGAGGTGAGCTGAGCTGGTGTCCAATTTTCCCATTAACTATCCGCAAGTAAACCTTTTTGCTACGAGAGAACAAAGAGCGCTCAGTTTTTCTACCCTCAAGATAATCCACTTGGAAGAGCTTCAATGATTTACAGATGGGAGTGCGAGAGAGCCTATACCTTTCCTCCCCTAAATCTCATATCGAAAGTACTGAACCATTCTTTTTAATGGACTTTTTCCCCCTCCCCTGATCCAGTGTTATCGTTGAACATAACATATTATAGCACTTGGGCAGGGAGTGTTTTTGTGGTTTTATGGTCCCTTGATCACTCCACCATGTCTGAGCAGCTGATGCCTCAAGAGTGATAAATAGACATGATTCGGGGTGTGTGGCCTGGATGCATATGAAAGCAGATGCGTAGATAGCAAGACTCGATTGTGGACCTAGCAGCCAAGGCAACCGGCACCTATGGCACCACCACAAGAGACACGGACTCAAGCCAGGTGAACTCTTCCCATAAGCACCCCCTCTGCTTATGTATTGTTGGCTGTAGGACCGGTGTTGTCCTTCCTCTTTATCATTTTCCTGTGGGAATATGAATACAATGCTGTCTGAAATTGAAACTTTTTTTCATAATCTTCCAACTAAGTGGGACTGTAAGCAATTAGTTTCAGAAGTAGCCAGAAGTAGAGACTTGCCACTCCGAAATATTGGTAATGCAACAAAATTTACAGCACATTGCTATCAGGATGGAACCCTGGAGGGGGACCGTGAAGCCACAAGAAAATATTTCGCAGGCCACTTTGTTGACCGCTCTGAGAGGTATGCAGCAGCATTTGGAAGAGGCGATGGCAGAGGGAGAGGCGCAATGACGTTAGGATCCCGGAGACCATCCCTGACGCAGATATACCACAAGTGCTTGTGCTGCTAGGGGAACAGGCATCTAGCATGATAAAACTGGACCAGGCACACGGGGCACTTCGCCCCAATGGATTATATTCTCAACCACGGGATGTGATTTGTTGTGTCCCCGATTTCACAGTAAAAGAGGTGATCATTGTGAAAGCGATGGTAGCCAAAAATGTGGATTTTGCTAGGGCCCGCTTAAAACTGTATCAAGACCTTTCTTGGCTCACCTTCAAGAAACAGACATCTACACCCCATTCGAGACTATCAGTTATCCTACAGGTAAGATGACCCATTCGCCTTAATCGTCAGCAGGGACGGCAGTTCGGTGACCCTCAGCTCATATGTGGATCTATCTCACTTCTGTAAAGCATTGGAGATTGCAGAACCACAGCTGACAGACTGGTACATGGGGCTTCCTCTACCATCTCCTCCCTCTCCTGGTAACCAGTGCACTCCAGGAAAGATGTCTTCTAGGGTCAAGATCTTTGCCTCCTGCTGTTCCTAATAGTCCAACTCAAGGGTGACCTGGCTGGTAACCTTACGCTCCATATTGCCGACTAAACTGTGCAGAGGGAGGCTAATTGAGTACCTTTTTTAAACGATTCTGTGGTACTTGAGCAATTGCGGGCCGCAATGCATATTTTTTTCACCAGGGATGCTTTCTCTATGTCTTCAGAAATCCGCTTAATGGGAGGCGCATGAAGTAGCAGTGAAAAGATTGCTTGGCCCTGTCCTCGAGATTATAAAAGACTGCATCGGCCTACTATTTAAAAATAGCAGCAATGACAACAGAACTGGAGAATAAAATGATGTCTCACCCAAACATAGCAACCCTATAAGCTTTGATAGCTGCGCATGCTCATATGCGGAACTACGCCCACCAAAAAATTGAGAAACTTCTCACATTCTTGAAACATTGCTATGAGAAGGTTAACAAGGCCCATATGTTACTAGCTCACTGTAGCTTGCGGGTAGAAAACCACACCAACGGTACCCCTCAAGCAGTTAGAGAGGGTGTGGGAGACCTTAGATATCATCCTCGGGCTACTAAGATGCTTGTTTTTGGGCTACTATGCTAAGTAATATTCCCTACCTAGCGGCCTCCCCCGGGATGTGGATACAAGACAGCAGCTGTTGGGGGACTCTTTGTCCGACTGTCAGGTACCTACTCTACCTGACTCTGCGGTGGCCAGTCTCAATTTTCCTATCACCATTTAGAAGTTGGATGAAGTAGTATAGGCTCTGTCAGTAAAATCCCAGGAATGGATGGGTTGATTGGGTCTTTCTGGAGGACCTTGCAGTGTATATGCTTTCTTTATTCAACTGCTTCCTCAACGGGACCCGCATCAACACATGTTATCTTCTTATCTCGCTGATACCCAAGCTTGATGCCAATGTATCCCATGATAATAATGTTAACAATTTTTTTTGGTGACTTCAACTTTAATGAACAAACGACTTTGAATCTTTTATCGCTTGATTCACACACCAATAACCCTGAACTTAGGATTAATCAATCTTGAGATTTAAAGGTCAGCAATCGTCATTTTTATCCTCTAGAGTCATGCACATCCTCCATGGCCCTGTTCCAGAACAGGGTTATGCGTGATCTGTGTGACTTACAGAGGATTGTTTGTCCATCCCATAGCAGAAACTTGTCCAGGGGACAGTTCTGTGCCTTGTGCGAATTAAAAAATAATGCCAATTTAATTATCAAAATGTCAAAGGTGGCACAGTTGTGCTCATGGACAAAGCTGTTTACTGCTCTCAAATATTGTCTTTGCTTTCTGATGCCACAGTTTACAGGGAACTCACCCAAAATCCAACTACAGTTTTCAAACTAAAAATTCTTCATATCATAGAGGAAGGTTTTACATTGCATTTAAATTACCTCTAAACAAAAAGATTATCTGACTGTACATGATCCGCTGGTTCCGATTTATACATGGTCTTCCAAAAACACACACAAATGCCTTTCCTCCTCCGATGAGACCCATAATTTCAGGTATAGGATCAGTGAGTGAGAGGCTTTATAGCCTCCCGCAGCCTCTTGCGGTCAGAATCCCCAGCTATTTACAGGACTATTCTGATGTCCTTAGAATTCTTATCAAACATACTTGGAAACATGACCACAATTGGTTGGGGTGTGATGTTGTTTCATTATTTTTTTTTAAAGTATTTATTTTTGCATTTTGTGCAACTTTAAATACAGTACAATAAAACAAACTGATTTGCAAGAACACCGGCTATTACAGTATTTTTTAACCCCGCCACTTTACAGAGGTATTGCACAATATTATATAGTAGTACTTGGCATATTACAATATCCATAATATATATACGGGATGTTACATAGAGAGTGGGTAGCAGAACTTTGTAGCCGGATCTCTTGCTGGGACAAGATAACACTTGTCAGGGAAATATCCCCATATCTCTCGATGTGATGTGTTTCCTGATCATTGTATAGTACGAGCTGCTCGGTGAATCACTCAGACCTTCACATGTTTGAGAGAATTCCAATTTATTTAGGTTGCAGACAGTTTTTATAGGTTCTTGAGACAAAGGAACCTACTGACCATACCCACATTTCAATAGCCTCTGAAAGATGATCTGTGTACACGGGGGGATGGTGGGAAATGGTACATAGGAGTCTTTTCTATCAATAGAGCCAAAGAAAGAGGGAGAACACAATAGAAAATGGATTCTATTCCCTCACAATTCCTCCCTTTTGTGAATAATTTCAGGTACTGCTAGGTGGTACATTGACATATGCTAATCACACATCCAGGACTTATGTAACCACTTCACCTGCTTCCCTCCTGAGCATCCTGAACATTACATCACAACACAATTCATGTAAATCCATTGTAAAGGGTAGAATCTGTACATCCTATTGGTGTATATCCTTACACATGTCACTCCACCAACCCCTGAGTACTATTAGACATGGTATGCGGCGCACACACTGTAGTAGGAGTAACAATGTCCATAGCAGCATCGAGCTACACAGATTCATGTTCTGTAGTCTCTGGGTCCAGCACCATTCTAATTCAGCTGTCGCTGTCTCGTTGTAGTTTCTACACGTTGATGTGTCAGAGGTACTTGGGATGACCCTTCAAAAGACTTCTCAAGTGTCACATCAGGACCATCTTATCACCTGGGTGCAGGTCCTCTGCTCTAGCTACTTTAGGTTCTGGAACTGAAACAGATTTTGGACACCCCACCAATTCTCTATGACACCTCTGGACAACCTTAGGGAAGTATATGTTCATCCATGGGGCAATTCTAAAAACAACCTCAGTAGGTGAAAAGCCTTTTTAATCCCTAGAGCTCTCATCAACTATATTACTGCCCCATTAGGGATTTTTACTTTAGTCTCTAGAATAAGTGGAATAACATATTCCTCGATCCCTGGCTGTGGTCTTTACAGTTGCTTTAGTTACAGGATAGGGTTCAGATTAACCAGAATAGAGGTCCACACACATAAGCACATATTCATAGCTACTTACCTTTGGTAGCTGTACTTAGCCAATCTGCAGCCTCTGGAAGGGGTAATGCGGCTTCGGAGTGTATATATGAGGGTTTTCACTACTCTCCCTACATTGTACTAAGCACATATAAACATACTTGTGTAAATGGACAGTAGATAAAGTGAATCTAAGTGATACTCAATACTTATCCACCATGGAGCATATTGAGCCTTAGACTGGTGTCTCACCCTGTGGGTGCACTAAACCATCATAGGGTAAAGGGCCCTTGGCAGACATTGCTTGTCACCTCTTTGCCGTAGTCCACCCTCCATCCATGGGGTACCAGTGTTACTCCAGTCTTGCTTCCTCACCTGTGAAGCCTGTTTCTATAAAGATAGGAGTATAGATAAACCCTACTGGGCCAGCGAGGGTCACATACTATACTGATCCAGGCTCCTTTCCCCTAGGCTTTCTAGTAACCAGTATGGTCACTTCATGTGTTAGAGCTTTAGAGGTTTTACCTTCTACTGTGGACCTTTTATTGTAACACTAAGGCCTCTATCAGCTATTTCAAAGTCTCATAGTTGTTGATAAACTTACTATATGAAGTTAGGAATCATAAGGAATCCCAAAACACTCACATTCTTACCCTCTGCCACTTTACACCCCTCCATCAGTGCCTTCACCTCCTGTACAGACAGGTAGGTTAGGAGTGGTTCTGCTGCTGTTACCTCATGTTGTGTGACCACTGCACATCTGATGTAGAATTAACCTCATTCCTGGTTTCTAAAGCCATCTACAAAAAACTCAAAATGCAGATTAATGATATATTCAGTTTTGACATTACAAAAAGGTAACTGGTTCATTAATCATTAAGTTAATAGAAAATTTTAAATACAACCCGTCTACCTCATGTCTCCCCCCTTTGAATCTAGCTAAAGTAGTGGAGCTGGATTCAATGTAATACATCATAAAGAGGGCACATTATAACCAGGGTTTCTAGTTATGAAGAGGTGAAATACTATCAGGATAGTCCAAAACTACTACAGAAGCTTTTTATACACAGGCAGCAGTAGGATACAAAACCAAGAAGGGTCCAGGTTGTCATGTGACACACGATCAGCAGTTTCTGGCCTGTTTCCTCTCCTCTGAGGTGCTTGGCTTAAACTTAACTGAGAACAATAGAAAGTGAACAATCTACTCCAGAAAAAACAGTTTTGGGACCAATGCCGATGTATCAATGCTGTATTATTTTAAAACTATACAGTCATCCTGGGGGCACATACTGGGCAGAAGCATCACTAGAGCCAGTGACGTAGGAGGCTTCTAGGAGTGTTATAACTTCTGCCTAAAAAGCTCCTAATAATAATCTCAGTCATAGCTGCTGAATAGGACTAATAGTATGGGATCATCGGGAGCTTTTACTCCTGGTTAAAACAATAAAATTACAGATGTTGCACCGAATCAAACCCAAAATCTGCTTAGGGCCATGAGGGTTATCAGTCCTCAGTAATGAACACACATTCTCATTGTTCCTTTTTTCTCTTAACATTCCAACACTTGTCCCCCTCCCCCCCTCCTGTGTTCACTGAGACAAGGGGGGAGGCAGCCCACTCCTTCTCCCTGTGGTGTCTGTAGTACTAAGTGTCCCAGCATACCAAGAGAACAAAGAAGGAGTCTAACACACCATTTGTAACATCTAAGTTCACTCCATCATCCTACACAAATTGCTAAAACTTTTGACCACACCCTTCAGACTTTAGGTGTATTATAAAGTTTTACACTACATGTCTGATGTTTTTAAACATAAATCACAGGTTTTCTCTGGTCCAAGCCTACAATGAACAATGTCCACAATTGTTTGCTGTGCTTTCCTCACATCTGGTAACTCTAATGAAATACCACTAGCACTATACATGATATAGACAAAACACATATTTATATCTTTGCCATAATCTGCAGGACTGTATAATGGAATAAACTCATAGAACACCTACAGTATCTGGCAAGGGTCAGCTCAGGGAATCCAATAGGGACTGCACAACCGTCCAGGAGTTCTCCCCACAGAAGTCCAAAATCCGTAACAAATATGTTACTACCCGGGTTTTTGGACTTTGAAGTTCTGAGAGGTGACTCTTAGATAAGCTGGCACAGTCTCCTACATTTATTCCCTGGGTACTATATCTTAGTAGTCTTCTAAAGTTACAACAATACAGCTGAGCGGAGTGTGGGTGCAAATCCAAAGATCTTTAGGCAATGCATTATTCCCCATACCACTGGTCTACTGCCCCCTACAGGAGAAACATCTGAAGACTATGTCTTTGTTCTGTGCAGAGCCTGCACTTTTTCTAATCCAGTCTTGACCGGATATATTCCAGTGTGGGGGTTGGGTCTAGGTTCCACATTGCATTCACATGTCTCCCGCCAGTCTATTTCTTTGTTTTCATACATCAATTCATCCACCATTTTAGGGTGGAGGCAGAACCTTTCCTGAATGTTGTCTTTGTCTTTTGTCTGTCCAACGTTTTTGTCTGTCATCGTCATAACACTCATACAACACACAATTTCTTATGGCTGTTTCTTTATAACCTCCTCTGGTCACTTCCTCTGTAACTTTCTTATATCCACTTGCAATTTCCATCATATCATTATTATGCAACCAGCCTTTGTTCTTTTAAGAACCTTTCCATTTACCAACATACAAACAACCATCTTTTGATATACTTGTCCTTTTCCAACATTCTCTGACATCCTTTTACAGCCTCTTTCTCATTCAAGATCCGTAGTACTGGTTTCCCTCTGAATTGCCTCTCATCCTACCTAGCAATTTTTCCCATAATTTTCTATAAATCTCTAGTGCCGGCACACACTCGCAGTCACTCTTCCATAGGGCAGTTTTAACCACTTTTATTTAATTTAGTAATTTTTCCTAACCCGTTTGCCCGTCAAGAAATGACTGCAGTCCCCATCCTTGAAGCAGCTCTGGATCCTACCACACAAAATAAATTTATAAAGTCCGACTGTCCAAACTCAGTCTACTTTGTCTCAAGCGAATTACGATCCAAAAACTGCTCTTCTAGGTGACTCTTTAGGTAGGGGCAATTCCAGGATGTTACTCTCTTAAAACCAGTACAGTACAGTATCACAATAGCGCTATCAAACACACATGTTCAAACTCACACAATAGCCATATACACTACCACACATCACATGGAGTTTTCAAATAAACTAACAAGATTCTTTGGACTGGGCAATATAGGCATGCAACTCACCGGACGTGGAACAATCCAAACAAGGAGAGACAGAGCAATTTGGAAGAAAAAGCTTCTTACCTTTTTGTGCAGCTGCATGGTCTGTCTGTCCTGAAAGGATGATCCCTAAATTCATGCAAACCTATGTCGCTGTTCGAGCGCCAAGTTTTGTCAGGGAAATATCCCCATATCTCTCGATGTGATGTGTTTCCTGATCATTGTATAGTACGAGCTGCTCGGTGAATCACTCAGACCTTCACATGTTTGAGAGAATTCCAATTTATTTAGGTTGCAGACAGTTTTTATAGGTTCTTGAGACAAAGGAACCTACTGACCATACCAACATTTCAATAGCCTCTGAAAGATGATCTGTGTACATGGGGGGATGGTGGGAAATGGTACATAGGAGTCTTTTCTATCAATAGAGCCAAAGAAAAAGACACATAGAGGGAGAACACAATAGAAAATGGATTCTATTCCCTCACACACTGACACTTGGACAAACAAACACTCATACACACACTCATACATTCAGTCTCCTTCTTTAGGGGAATAAATGAAGATCAGAAGGGATTACATGGCACTATGGAGATTCTCACACCATCTGGACCAGATGCGCTCATATTTCTGCGTGCACTTTCTGTTGACATATACAGAGCGGTAGTGGGGAATAACACTGTTAACGAGCAGGATCCATTGTTTTAACGGGTGAGGGTCTTGGTCCTTCCATGACTTCATCACCACTTTTCGAGCATAGTATAAGGTGTACCTGAATAAGATTTTATCATTACCTCATTCATGATGCCAATGTTTCATTATATACGTCCATCCCTTATGTTATTGCTATGAAGGCATTGGAATTTCATTTAAATTCCTATAGTGAATACTCACTCGACTTGAAGGAATTCATTATGCAGGTCACACTCCACCTTATGTCACATAACTATTTTATGTTTGCCAATAAATTTTTCTTGCAAGTGCAGGTTGTGCCAATGGGGGCGAAATATGCGCCCTCATTGGCCAACCTGGTCATGTCATGGTGGGAATTGCAGTATATCTACACAGAGGAGAATCCATTTTTGTCCAGCATTTAGTGGTATGGCAGATGATCTCCTCCTTATTTGAAGGGGGGGTGTATCTGCCATACCCTCATTTGTCCAGTACATCAATCAAAATGGTTACAAATTACATTTCACACACTATTCCCATGTGACTGAGGTCACATTCTTGGACCTCCGATTGCGGGGGGTAGTTGGTGAGACGGTTGCAACTGGCACTTTTAGAAAGCCCACGGCTGGCGACACAATTTTACATTATAGGAGTCAACACCCTAAACATACTGTTAGATCAATACCAGTTGGTGAGATGATTTGCAGCAGAAGAAATTGCAGACTTGACCCTTATTTTCAGAAAGAAACCTTGGTTATTTCACAGAGATTGACACACAGAGGATGTCCACAGTGGTCTTTGAATAGAGTGAATGACATTGTGGTCTTCTACTTCAGAAGAGACGTCGTCCCATCCATAAAAATGACACTCGAGTTATACCCACACTTTCTCTGTAGTATATTTCTCAGTTTCGTAAAATCATACAAATAATTTTCAAGTACCTTCCTCTATTATTTGAGGATGACAACTTGACACAATGAATGTTCGCAATAAGTTAATGCTACATTATCACTGATTCATTAAATAATTCGTGCATTTTGCAAAACATTTCACCATCTGATGTTTTCATATCTTTCTGGTCATTGTAGTTCTCATAGTGGTATGCACAAAAATACATTTTTATATTATCTTAGTATGTTGGTTTTAGATTTTTCAATCGTTTGATTCTATATGTATACCTTATGTCTCAATTTGGTTGACACACCATGTTAGGTCCGGTTATATTGTAATGGGGAAATTATTCCCTTTTATATTTACCTTATAGTGGTTTTTTAGGACAACATCTCTCTTCCTGGTTCTTTCTGGGTCGCATTACATGAGTGTGTCACCATGTAGACATTGTTATCAGCTGACTGAAGTTGGTACACACCCACCTTTTTGGGGGCGGATCAGGTTCACTCAGTGAAGTCTCCTGCTGTTATTTAATTGTTCCATCTTCTAATGTATTATCCATGACTAAGGACGCACTGTGCGTCTGAAACACGTTGGATTTCTTGATGTATTTGTCCGTGCTTTTAATATGAAGACAATAAAGATGCAACTTTTATACTAAAAGGCCTGTATTTGATGGATTCGAGCTGGAACATTTGTTTCCAAGCTAGGTAAAGACCTGACTCACTGAGCTAATTATTAGCCAATTGCAATATTAAACTTTGATTTAAAAATCCCTCATCTTGGCTAACAGGCTTAATGCTTGGCTTCTGTCGCTGATCAGTAAGGATCAGATTGGCTTTATCCCGAAGATAAATTCATTCATTCATGTATGCAACCTTGGAGACTGTTCACTTCCTGACTATTTGTGGGTTGTATATTGTTCATACAGCAATAGTTAGTTTCCCTTATGCAATGTCGGACCCATCCCTTCTTTAAATGGCACTTGACAGGGGTGCCCTCTCTCCCCGCTAATTTTTTTACTCTGTATTGAGCCCCTAGCGGGCAATTATGCCTGGATATTAGGGGGGGTACAGGTTAGAGATCAGGAGTTAAGATGCAATATTTTGCTTACCTTGTCCGCTCCGAATACTTCTCTCCCATTCTTACATACGATATGAGAGAAATATCTCCACACCGAAACCTTTCCCTTTAAATATGCCACAAAGGGTATTGGCTTTGTTGCAACAGAACTTTCACTTTAAATGGAAAATGAGGTCCCTTTAAAGGGAAAGTCCATTAAAATACATTTTGAGATTTTAATCCCATAGTGAGGTTTACACAATTAATTTATTTAAATTTACTTTACAATTTTATTCAGTTTTATTGCTGTTTTAGCTCCTATAATTGGTAAGTAAAAGTTCTCCTTAGGGAGACTGCCACTTAAGGCCACCGTGTATGCTTGTGGAATCTTATAGCCATTGATGCTTCACTAGGGGGATTCTCGGAAAATTTGCAAAGTTTTTCAGGATGGGATAAGGAAAACCATGCTTCTTTTAGCTGCCTTGTAAGAGAGCTCCCTTTACATCAAGCATCACCTGCATCACATGCAGGATTAAAACCAAACAAGATATCTATTCCAAAAGGAACTGATTCCCAACTGTAGATAGCACTGTTCCGACCTGATTGGGTTTCCCTAGTACAGCGTAGGGAACTGGTTTGGCTGAGTGAGAGACTAGCGTCAAGGGTCAGCATAACTTGGTGATAGCCAGTGTAGACTGACTGTGCTGGTCGGAGTCTCTCTAAGCAGACACATTATGATCCCTCTGTGCTATTAGATGCTGTGTGCTGACAATGTGCTTAGATTATCAGGGTCCAGGTTTCTATACACTTTCATTTAGCTTCTGAACATTCACTAGTATCGGATACATACCGTAGTAGGAGAGCAGAGACAGATCAGAGATGAGATACATAAGATGCATATAATACTTATAAAGGAAAGGTAGGGCTAGTTGGACATAATTATTTAATAACATATATCATTGAAGAAAGAGATTGATGTGTATATGGGACAACAAAAGTATTTATTCATAATTGATACTACATTGAATAATACATTAAAAACACTTAAAAAAGCCAGACAAGCGGGACACAATAATACAAAATCCACTCTCAGGCTATAATTGGTACATATATATATATATATATATATATATATATAAGGTAGTTTAACTATATAGCTCCCAAATGAGGGTACATATCGTAATCGGTGTTCACAAAGACACATTTTCTGTTTTGGAGCATAGATATTCCTGCAATCAATAATTTAGTGCCAAAAAATAATGTAGTTTTATAGTGACGAATATAAGGTTACATTACCGGTATGATATGAATAGCAGCCAGCATGGGAGGGAATAAACAGACGCCACGCGTATCGCCTGGTATGCAGGCTTCCTCAAGGGATACCCTTTTGTACTGGGGATGTACTTCATATAAGTACCGTAGCTCGGGTGGAGAGACCAGCCGGAGGTGAGGTCACCACCGGTTGCTGGCCATGCCATCCAGCCAGCAGGAGCGCAACAAAATATGTGGCGATTTCTGTAAAGTGCAGCCACGTATATACACTAGGTAATTTCTTTTCGCCACACATAACTGTATAACAGAATTTTTTTCCTACATGCTTGTTACTGTTCTAAAGTATTCACCGACTGGATATACGTCACCACTCCGATAAAGCTCATGCGTGTCAAATGCGTTCCACTGGTCAGGAAATGGTTGCAGAGTGTTGCCATGGTGACTCAAGTATACTTTCCACTTGTGCTGGTGTAACTTACATAGAAAATAAAACAGCTTAGGCATGTGGCAATCATTTTTATTGCCTATTTATGATCCTTACTTGTAGTATACATCCGAGCACATGGTAATCCCATATAGGTTTCTAGTGTCACATATCCATTTATAGAACAAAGTAAAGTAAAATATCACATAACACAGTATGCTCAAAAATCCTGAACTTAAAATTAGCTGCACAGTATGACCATGGCGCATTAGACATAGCTCAGAGAGAGATCCTAGGAGAGACCTTGCTCTAGGATTGTGGGAGTAACATAACAGACAAAAAATGCATCAGCACATGTATCATCATAACAGGTGATAGGAGATTGTTCCTAGTACTAATGCTAGGAATGATTGAAAATGCGAGGCGCTACAAGATATACTTTGCCTTAATTAAGTGTCAAATAATAACCCATTACATTCATCAAAGGTGTACAAACTTTCTGTGAAAAGCTAAGGTTTGGCCAAGAATAAAGTCTGAATTTAAACATGTATAATCCTATCATGACAGAACAAGGAGTTTCTGCAGTGACGGGTCCATACCAAAACTTGCAGACTAGCACATTTAAGCACAGAACGTGAATACCATTGTAGATATGGTCAAACAATCTACATACTATGAGGAACAGAATATGATATTGAAGCTTATAAAATATCACCACATATTGCCTTGGCTCATACAATATTGCCCTGTGATCAAATCAAGACACACACATGTATCTCCATATCGTATCGTGGAGGAGAGCCAATGTGATTTTGCAATTCTTAGTTCATCCAATCGCCACATATCATTTTGTTGCGCTTCTGCTGGCTGGTGGGCGTGGCCAGCAACCGGTGGTGACCTCACCTCCAGCTGGTCTCTCCACCCAAGCTACGGTACCTGTATAAAGCACATCCCCAGTACAAAAGGGTATCCCCTGAGGAAGCCTGCATACCAGGAGATATGCATGGCGTCTGTCCATTCCTTCCCAGGCTGGCTTCTATTCATATCATACCAGTAATGTAACCTTATATTTGCCACTATAATACTACATAATTTTTTTGCACTAAATTATTGATTGCAGGTATTGTCAGGTCGATAATCCCGTACATTAACGCGGGGTCCAGTCAGTCACCGGGGAAAAGATCCAAATTAGATAGGAGCAGAGGTGACAAACGATTTGAATCTGTCAAGATAAAAATCTGAGGATAGATTATTCAGGTTTTAATCTTAAGCAAGCTCTTCACTCTAGCTTTCATGAGACGCAAAATTAGATTTTATTCCGTGTTCCCAAATTTATACGAAGGAGAAAGGGTGTGTTATGTGTCACATACATCAATAAGCAAGGGTAGCAAATTTGTGTCTTGCATCCGATGTTCCCTGGTTGGTCGTTCCAGTATCTGGGCAATGCGTCTGGGCGTTGAGTTTCGATATGAGGGATGAGCCTTTTTGGAACAGGATGTTGTTCTTTTCCTGAGTATAGGTGTTGGCTGTGTGGATGCCTGGGCGCAGTCTAAGTAACATATCTAGCATATTGCTGAGGAGGAAAAACTTTGTGTATTTGCAGCTATATAAAGTATAAAAATAATTAAAAACTATAGGCTCATATACAAATATTCCCCTTCACAATCCCCCCTAAATACTAAATTTTTCCTCTAACGTACCTTCGAGGTTGTCCATGAGTGGGGATAGTTCGGGGTGGGGATTCTTCACAAACTTCGGGCAAGGCCTGCCCTTTCAGCAAAACCTCACCTCCTGTTTGCACTACGCTAACTTACACTCATGGAGCCCTCCCATCTTTCCCTAAATTAGCTCCATGGATGGGGGATTGGGCGATCGTGGTTTATTTTGGGGCATATTAACCCATAATGTGGTTAATCCTGAACCAATGTGGCACGAGCTAAAGAACATCATGTATATAGAAAGGATATGTCTCCTCATGGTGAGGCCGGGTCTCTTCTGCAGTGGGAGGCGTGCGTCCAGGTGGTTTTCCCTTCAAGTTTAACTGCAGTGGGGGTGACAAGAATCACAGTGTATGGACCGTCAAAACTTGGGTCTAGACAGTTCTTCCGGATGTGTTTCTTTACATACACCTTGTCACCTGGTTGGAAGTCGTGGACCGTGTCACCTGTGGATTCAGGAATAGAAGCAGAGACTGCAGAATGTGTGTTAGACAGTTCTTTTAGACAGACGGACAACAAACTTAACAACTTTATCCATCCCCTCAGCTAACTGCTGCTCCCTAACTTCTGACAACTTAGGTGGTGTCCCAAACAGAATCTCATAGGGAGTGAGACCATGTTTGGCTTGAGGGGTGTGTCTGACATGGTACAGGGCAATGGGCAAAAGTTTTGGCTATTCCTTAGGGTTTTCTTGTGTCATCTTGAGCAGTTTGTTTTTCAAAGTCCCATTCATCCTTTCAACTTTCCCAGAGCTTTGAGGATGATATGGCGTGTGGAGTCCTATGTTAGCTCCTAGCATCTGCTATAGTTCTGTGTAGATTTGTCCGGTGAAGGCTGGTCCTTGGTCACTTTCTATTACCTGAGGTACTCCAAATCTGCAGGCAATTTCAGTAATCAGTTTCTTGGCTGTGAGCTTGGCAGTCATGTTGACAACTGGGTAGGCTTCTGGCCATCCTGAGAACATGTCCACAGCTACTAAGGCATATTCATATCTTCCTGACTTGGGAAGCTGAATGTGGTCAACTTGGATCCTTTGGAAAGGGTAGTCTGACTTGGCCAGGTGCTGGTAGGGCACTTTGGTTGTGGGAGCTGGGTTGCAGGTAGCACAAATGGAACAGGCCTTGATGTAGGCATTCACAGCTGTAGATAATCCTGGAGCAAAATACATCTTCTTGGCATAGCCTAGTGCTTGGTTCTTTCCTCTGTGCGTTACCCCATGAGCCCAGGCAGCAATGGCGGGGTACAACTTTCTAGGGAGACAGGCAAGTCCTTGCATTGTCCAGAGTCCATTCTCATAAGCAGCACCCCATGTTTTCCATGCTTTATGTTCTTCTTCTGGGGCCATCTTTTGTTCCTCTTGTAACTGAGCAAGGGTAGGAGAAATAATCTTCTTTTCTTCTTCTTTCTTCTTCTGGGCTCTAGTGGCCACCATACAGGGGTAGGTCATCTCTTGTTTTTCCTTCGGGATCCTTTCCAGCCACTCGGATGACACATTCCCCATGGCAGCTTCTTTGGCTGTGCAGTCAGCCAGGTAGTTTCCTCTGGCTGCTTTAGAGTTCACTTTTCCGTGAGCTTTTACCTTGATCACTGCCACCTTGGTAGGCAGTTGTAGAGCTTCCATCAGGCTCTTGATGAGGTCTGCATGCTTCACTGGGGTACCTGCGGCTGTGATGAAGCCTCTGTTCTTCCAGATTATTCCAAAATCATGGGCAATGCCATGGGCATACCTTGAGTCAGTCCTGATGTTCACAGCTTTTTCCTTTGGCCAAAGTACAGGCTTCCTTGAGGGCTATCAGTTCGGCTTCTTGAGCTGACATGGAGGCTGGTATGGCTTCCGCTTTCACCACCTGTGTTTCAGTGGTTACCGCATAATCTGTATGGTACCTTCCAGACTGGTCTGCAAACCTGGAGCCGTCTGTCCAAAGTTCAAGGTCAGGATGGGGTAATTCCTGGGTAGTTACCCCTGGAAGCGTTGAGGTATCATCAAGAAGAACTTGTAAACAGTCATGAGGATCTTCAACTTCTGGAGCAACTCCTGGGTCAGCTTCTTCCCCCCTGGAATGTGGAAGGAGAGTGGCTGGATTGATGACTGAACAACGTTTGAAGGTGATATGGGAAGCCAGAAGTAAAGAACACTGAAGTCTGAGGTGTCTCTGGTGGGTCAGATGTCTGGGTTGGGTCTGAGAAAGGACTGTCGCCAGATCATGAGAAGCTTGAATGATGAGGTCATGTCCCAGGACGATGTCAGCAGTCTTGTCTAGGAGTGCATGGGCGGCATGAACTGCTTTCAAAAAAGTAGGAGATGTTCTGGCCACAGGGTCCAGACGGCAAGAGTAGTAACCAATAGGACGTTGTCTCCCAGCATGCTGTTGCGCCAGGACACCAGTTGCATGTCCTTCACTTTCAGAAACAAACAGGTTGAAGGGATGGGTATAGTCTGGAAGTTCCAGAGCAGGCGCTCTGGAAATGGCCATCTTCAGTTGGTGGTGACAGTCTTGTAGATGTGGGAGGACCAGAGGTGAAGCACCTTGTGGTTCTCCTGACTTTAAACAGTCATACAAGGGTTGCATAAGCCTGGATGCATCCGGAATCCATTGTCTGCAGTAGGTGATGAGTCCCAAGAAAGACTGGAGTTGGTTAATGGTGGAAGGAAATGGTAACTTGGCAATGGCCGATTTCCTGTCTTCTGTGAGGTGTCTGGCCCCTTGAGAGACACAATGTCCAAGGAAAATGACCTTTGCATGACACCATTGAACTTTATCCTTGGAAACTTTGCAGTTGGCTGTAGAGAGGTACAGTAGGAGAGACAATGACTCTTGCTCCAGCAGTGGTTTGGAGTCAGCACAGAGGAGAAGATCATCCACATACTGTAGGAGAGTAACTTGAGAATGCTCAGCAATCCAGGGAGACAAGACAGTCTTCATAGCCTGAGTAAATTGGTTAGGGCTGTTCTGGGCACCCCGTGGGCACCTTGTCCAAGTGAGTTGGCTTCCACAGGAGGTAAAGGCAAACATATAACGGCACTTCAGGTGTAGGGGTACACTGAAGAAGGCATTAGCAAGATCGATGACCGTGAAAACCTTCGCAGAGGGTGGAATGCTGGCCAGCAAAGTGTTGGGGTTGGGTACCACCGGAGTTTCCAATACAGTAGCTGCATTGATTGCTCTGAGGTCCTGGACTAACCTGTACTTGGGTGGTGACCCCTTGGGGGTCTTCTTCTGGACAGGAAATAATGGGGTGTTGCAGGAAGAGGTACAGTAGACCAAAACACCTTGCTTGACAAGGGCCTGAATCTGGGTGGAGAGGCCTTGTTCTTGAGCCATTTTCAGAGGATACTGAGGTATTCTCGGGGGCTGAGCCCCCTCTTTTAGATATACCATCACTGGAGGGACTGGTAGAAGTCCTACGTCATCAGGCCCAGTTGACCAGAGTGAGGAGGGGAGTTGGGCTGAGACCCGGTCCGGGACTCCATAGAGGGGATCAGGTTGATGAATTTGCTGAAGCATCAGAGGGAGAGCTCTAAGTACACATCTGTCCATAGTTCCCTCTTCTGACCTGGGGTCATGTAATTCAAGCTGAAGACCTTGGAGAGTATAATTGATAGAAGCTCTAAGACGTTGAAGAAGGTCTGCCCCTAGAAGGTTGATGGGGCAGGTATCTGACACCAGGAAGCGAGCCATGACATCAGGGAAAGGTCCAACGGGGACAGGAATAGTGAGGGGAGACTCAGCAGTGGTGCCGGTAATGCCAATACAATCCTGTGGTCTTGGTTCTTGATATCTTTGGTCCTGGTACCTGGGTTCATCATGTGATCCTTTATAGTCATCAGGTCTGGGTCTATTCTGGGACCCTCTATAGTCATCAGATCTAGGTCCACTTTGGCGCGGTCTGTAGTCATCTCGGGGGCGTTGACTGGGTCTGGACCTGCAGTCTCTTTTGGCATGGCCTTGTCTTCCACAAATCCAGCAGGTAGGGCGAGGTCTCTGGTTGTTGGATCTAAAGGGTCCTTGCTGTTGTGGTGTCTGCCACGGATAAGATGCATGGGGTACTGGTGGCTGAGGGTAGTAGTTGACAGGCATAGGTGGTCCTGTAGGGGCTTGCTGTACCATGATAGGAGCAGGGACCGGTTCTTCATCTGAATCACTGTCCATTGAAGTGGTGGTCATCAGCATCACTTCCTTTTTTCTTCTTGTCTCTCTCCTTATGTTGAGCTTTCTGGAATCCTTTGATTATGGTTACAGCATCCTTGAATCCTGTGGATAGGATTTCTGGACTAGTGGCAAGAACTTTGTCTTTAAGTTCATCTTGGAGGCCCTCCACTAGGGCCTTTACAAGCATGTGGGCTTGGATCTTATTATGGAGGGTGAATCCGAGATCCTCAAATTGTTGAGACAGTCTGGAGGAGTACCTGTCCATAGGTTCATCTTTTTCCTGCTGGACGTCCTGGATAGAACCTGCCTGGTCAGTGAGGGATTCCTGTGCCCAAGTCTTCATCTGGGAACAGAAGTCCAACCCTGACTGGTAACTGTCCTGGTCCGGTACTGCTGAGGCGTCCAGATACTTCAGGATGACCTGCAGATAAGTGTCAGGAGTTTTAACAGTAACCATATTGTAAAGATCCCTCCAGGTGGCACCATAGATCTGGCGGTTCTGCTCCAACTTCCGCAGAAACTGCATAGGGTGTTTATCTGGGTCTGGGAGTTTACTGATGATAGTGTCCAGTTGCGTGGGTGTGAAAGCCACGTACCTAGTAGGTTCACTGGTGAGGGTCTTGCTCTTCAGGGGAGCTTCTACCGTGACAGTAGTCATGTTTAGGTCAGGGAGTGTAGGAACACTGGGTGTGACTGTGGTTTTCTTCATCTGGGACTGCAGGGTCTCCACTGTTCGGTAGTTTGCTGTCCACACTGTTCCTCTTTCCCCCTCTGGGGTGCCTGTGGGGTAAGCAGTGGAGGCTGCGGTGGCTTGGTGTGTGAAAGTCCGGTAGAGAGCCGGGCCCTGGACTTGGGAGGGTCAGTTTCCCACTCATCTCCGCTGTCTATCTTGCAAGCGACTGTAGAGTGGGGACCCTTGCAAAATTTCAGGGGTTATTTGGACGAGGGGCCGGCTGATCCTGGTCGCCCTTCTTGTGAGCACAGGTGTCATACTGGACTGGAAACAGGCCTAGCGCCTTTGAGGGGTGGGATGAACTCTCTTCCGATACGTTTGGGCCTTGGTAGTAGGCCCCGGAAGAAGTGAGAAGCGGATACAGTGGCTGCACCCGGGCCTCTGCAGGAGTACCAAGATGGCCACTGCCGGAGGAGGGGCATATTCTGGACTGCCAGCTTTCTTTCCTCTGCCAGGTATCTGCCTGTGGCCTAGGAAGACCACTTTCTCCTGGCAGTACTGGAGCTTGTCTTTGGAAACTTTGCAACCTTTCTGGAACAGAAAACACATAAGGTCAATAAATGCATCCTGGCAAACAAAAACAGTAGGTTCTCCACATACTGAAAGGAGAACATCCAGTAAGGGGCAGTCTGCCAGTCTACTCCCTGTAGGGCCGAGGGGTATTGGCTGGGTGAGTTTTACCCCCCTTGTGGGAGTCTACATCAGGTATACTGGAATACTGAACTGGTAAAGGCAAATAGGTACTGGCAATCCTCATATAGGGGCACAGAGAGAACATTTGCCAAATCAATAACAGTGCATAATATGTCACTCTCAGGGACTGCTGCCAGTTTGGGCTAGGGACCACTGGGCTTCAGTACACTCATTGGCAGCTTGGAGGTCATGGACCATCCTACATGTATCCGGCTGTTCTTTCCGGGCCTTTTCCTTGACCGGGAATGGGTTAAAATCATCATCGGGCTAGCAGGGGAGAGTTTTACAATGAAAAGCACTAACTCTATTTGGAAGAGGGAGACTGTTCTCGCTGACATCCTTGCCCGTAATCACCCCCCTTGTCCTGCCCCGTTGGGGCCGTCTCCGCCACTCACTATAGTAATGTCTCCTCCCCACAGTCGAAACACGCCCACTTGGGTCGGTCGGTTGAGACTTCCGGAAACGTTGTCAATCTGACTTTGCCGTGGTCTGTGAAACTGGTCTCTGTTTCCCTCTGGCTTTCAGTCCCTGTATACATAAGTCTGGTAGAGATGTCTCCAGTCGTTAACACCTTTGGTAACAACCCATTACAAAACAGATGTACACTACACTGTCAGGTCATCAAATCTTCCATTACCGTGTGCGTCTTGCTTTATCTCATCCAGACATATAGGATTCTCTTAACTATCTATAAACTTCTGGCCAGACTCCAACATCTCAACAAAATCCAGGTACACTTAAGTTGGTTTTTAATCAAAAAGGAACAACAGTCAGTCATAGGCTCTGTAATGCAGTCGGGGGCCTCGTTCTTGCTTAGTCTGTTGTGCTGTAAGCGTCAAGGTCAGAACAGAACACACACTGATAACACAGCTCAGGCAGAACCGTAGATTTTTGGAGAACTTCAGCGTCAAGGTCATTTACATGTCTTCAGAAAACAAAACGCAGCTACACAGCCCCCGAGATCTCCCTCTCGTTAACCTCTTAAACACCAGAAAGCAGGTACCAGACACATTGCAACACTTTTTTATAGTAATTTTTCTGCAGTTGTCGGGAACAAATAAATTTTTAACTATCAGAGATGACCATACCCAGACAAACAGCGTTGCACATCCAAGAATAATCTGAACAGAGAACTGAAGTAAGATGAAATCATCTCAGCCGGCGTTCTGAGCCCTGTTCAGGCCCTTCAATGGTGCTCCACTGCTACCCACAACCAGCGTTTATGGCTGCCAATAGTAGGGTCATAGGTAATTAACTTTCAGGGACTTGAAGGGAATATAAATTAAAATGGCCACCACTGAAAAATAAACTGTCTTAAAATGGCCGCTACCGGAAGAGGGGCATGCCCCACTTCCGCTGGATTTGGGGCTGTGTCTATGTGGGCGTGGAGCACCATACTGACGACAAGTCTCCACCCCAACCGGGTTCTAAATTCCACATACGTCACATGTCCACCCCTCCGGACTTGAACCGGCGCCATTATAGGGCGGTGGCGCGCCAAGAGGAACGGCGGCCATTTTAGATACATCTTTTTCATTACAATTTTTAACACTTTGTGATTCACATTTTACATATCCGTAAGTCATTTCTGCCCCTTCACTGCCACCTTCTCCTTTCTGGTGCTGACTCTAACAGCCCCTTGTCCTCTAGGGACCCTTTACTACCATCTAAGATGGTCTTCCACAGTGTGGGCTGTAATCTCTCTGACTTTGGCTGTTCTACAAACTTGTACAAGTCTTTTGCATATTTCACATATTTCTTTCCTTCTCTCTGCTCCACTATCTGGGTTGCCATCTGTGCTCCCGGGGGGAGACTGTGTTCCTTTCTCATGAGACGTAACATTCGGTCTAACTAAATAGAGTACTATGTTGGCGTGGCCACTCGCTCAACACAGCGATCCCCGTTAAATCAAAATCCTTTCCACACGTGCGCCACGGTGTTACTCTGTCCTAACCAATATACAGGCTAACACGGTGGTCCGGTCCCCAACCAGAATAACGGTATCCACTACGGTACTCTATGCAGGTAACTCTCCTAGTGAGAAGTTCCTACTGGGTTATACTCCCCAGCTCGCCTTATTTTAGGCCTAGACACCCGTCATGGCGTATTTCTCTACTCTGACGGCCGATGTCACTAGACATTACTTAGTTACGTCTTTAAATATTCTTTTCCTGATCACAATACAACTTTAAATAACCAGACGGCAACACACAAATTTACTTCACTGTCCAGGCAGAAATTATCAGTGACTGATGGAGCGGGGGTGGTGTTTGAAAACGAAACTAAATCGTCTTCCTTGCTGTGTCACGGTTCTGAGCGTAGCGCTGAGACAAAGAGAGCCCACACCACTCAGACAGTCACCCCGCAGACCCGTAGAGTCCGGAGACTACTACCTCACGCCCTCGGATACACAGATAAGTACTATATATATATTATATACATAGACTTACCGTGTTCCTGTGAGATTGATCAGATCTCCTCCGGGAGCGTCAGGGGTCATCCACCGGGTGTTAGTGCGGGTCCCCGGGGGCTCAGAGGCTCAGGCCACGCCCCACGTTGGGCGCCAAATTGTCAGGGTCGTAATCGACAATTAACCGGTCCAGTCAGTCACCTCCAATTAGATAGAGAAAGTGTAGCCGTGTCACAGATAAAGACTGAGTAAGATATTCAGGTTTTAATCTAAGCAAGCTCTTCACTCTAGCTTTCATGACAGCAAGATTAGATTTATTTCCGTGTTCCCAATTTATAAGAAGAGAGAAGGTGTGGTTATGTGTCATACAGCATCATAATGGGCAAGGGTTAAGCAAATTTGTCTTGCATCCGATGTTCCCTGGTTGGTCAGTTCCAGTATCTGGGCAGATAATGTCCTGGGCGTTGAGTTTCGATATGAGGGATGAAGCCTTTGGAATCAGGAATGTTGTCTTTTCCTGGATATAGGGTGTTGGCTGTGGGATGCCGGCGCCATCTTAAGTAACTATTGAGCATATTGCTGAGGAGGAAAAACTTAGTATTTGCCAGCTATATAAAAAGTAAAATATATAAACTATAGGCTCATATACAAATATTCCCCTTCACAGTATATCTATTCTCCACAATAGAAAATATGTCTCTGTTGTGAACACCGATTATGATATGAACCCAGATTTTGGAGCTATATGGTTACACTAGCTGATACATATGTACCAATTATAGCCTGAGAGTGGATTTTGTATTATTGTGTCCAGCTTGGCTGGCCTTTTTAAGTGTTTTTAATGTATTATCCAATGTACTCTAAATTAGGAATAAATGCTTTTGTTTTTAACCTTCAAGTATCCACTTTCTCAAGCTTGTTACATGTAGTGAACATACGCCTTAAATCTCAATCCAATGGGTGATGCTCTATTCACAGAGTTCAATATTGTATTGGAGTACTATAACATCATAATAGAGAGACATAGAATGGCACTCTCCCTTCCTGGTGATTCAATCAATCTTTATAACCGGCTTGTTAAACGAACATGGCTTAGGGATGGTGAGTGATGCAGAGGTGCTGTACTGCACCAGTAGTTAACAGGTTATAGACAGGTTAGAATTATTACTGTGAAATGCTGTATTTTTGTTAAGTGAATTAGAGAATGTTATTTTGTTATATTTAAGATACTTGGGTACACCCCTTTAAATATCTTGGAGTGCAGTTAACTGCCTCCTCCTCTTATAGAGCCAATTACCCCGATCTGTTTCGGGTTTTAAAATCTTTGCTGAATAAGTTCCGGGCACATCACATATCCATGGTCCAATCCATGGTCCAATATGCGATTTAAATGACATGGCTTCCTGAACTATTATATTAAATTCCATAATTTACTGGTGAAGGTGCCTCATAGTGAGCTTATAACCGTGCAAGGCGCTATTTTTAGTTTTGTTTGGGATAATAGACGTCACAGAATGCCATAGTCGGTCTTGTTTTCCGCCAAAGATGGGGTGGGGGTGGGGGGTTGTCTATCAATATCGTATGTAATATTAAAGTATTACATACGGAATTGATAGACAATTTTTGGGCAACACAATTGCGTCATCTGTCATGCTGGACAGTCTCCGCTACCTACACTAAGTGGGTGGAGATTGAAAAATTGTGGATGGCACCCGAATGCTTTTCTGTGGGCGGCCTAATGGCATGAAGCTTTCCTATGGCTTTTACTCTCTGTGCAGCAGATATTCAAGAAGCGCTGTAACTTATCCTTCCGCTGTTCTCCTATGGTGTTTAATTTCATCTGATATACCTAAATGCCCATCAGTGACCATGGTGAGAAATTGGTCCAGATTTGTGATGCAACAATAACTAACCTGTTTATGCTTTTAATTGTTTGTTTATTTTTATATTGTTTCAAGAGAAAGGGGAATGATTTAAACCTTGTGGGTTTTTTTTTTTTTAATGACTTTCTGGGGTACTTTAACCCCTGTACTTTTTCCATGTAATGAGATGTGTGAGGGCTTGTTTTCTGTGTAACAAATTGCACTTCAAAGTGAAAGTATTTAATAATCAGATCCATGTAATTTGAAGCGGGGAAAAAATTGCCAAATGCAGTGAACTTTGTGAAAAAATGCATATTCTACGTTTTCTTGTGGATTTGGATTTTACGGTTTTCAGTGTGTACCCCAAATGTCTACTTTATTCTTTGGGTCGGTACAATGATGGTGATACCAAATGTATATGGTTTTATAATGTTTTCATAGATTTACAAAAATTAAACCCTCCAATACAAAAAAATTACATTTTGCCATCTTTTGGAGAGAATAACTTTTTCATACTTCAGTGTACAGATCTGTCTGCAGTATCACTTTTTTTGCGAAATGAGATGTTTTCAATGCTACTATTTTAAGGAGACTGTACGGAGTTTTAATCACTTTGTATGACATTTTTTTATATTTTGCAAAGTGGCGAAAGAGTAGCATTTTAGACTTTGGCCGCTATTTTCCGCTATTTTCCGCTATTTTCCGCTTAAACACCGGGAATACTAGTTGTTATATTTTGATAGATTGGACGCGGTGGTACCTAACATGTTTATGATTTTTACTATTTATATGTAATCGGTAGGGTACTTTTAAACCTAGGTTGCCTGTTTGATCCTACCATATACTGCTATACTACAGTATGGCAGTATATGAGGATTTTCCTCATCATTCATTACATTGTGCAAATCACAGTAATGAAATGGTTAAATTCACCAGAATGTTACCATAAGCCCATGCTCCACCATCTTTTTGAAGCAGCTGTCATGACATGACTTGCTGAAGTGTCCGTAGGGTTGGGGGTGTGAGACCAGCAATACTTGGGTAAGATTTAATAACTGGACACTTTCTGTTTTACATGACATTATCTATCTTTGGGGGCTTTGTGAATGATTAATTACCAGAAGGCATGGTGTTGATTTACCTCTGATATGTGTGTTTGTCTCCCATTGTTTTGGTGGGAGACTTACAGGCTGTCAGTGTATACAGGCTGTCAGTCAAGCACTGGAGGGTGTGGCTGTGCCTCCCACTCATGAATAAGCTGGACTGCTGAATATGATAATGATTCATTGGCTCTCTCAGTTCATTTGCATACAGCTTTAGCACCTTATTTTTTTTAAGTTTACAGGCATGTAGAGAGACAATTAAGGGATAGGGGCAATGCTTTCTAATGGAAGTTTATGAAAATATATTTATAATTAACGTATAATAAAGATGAATTGATATACATATTCATGGAATGGTCTTTGGTGTGTGTATATGTGTGTGTGTGTTTGTATAATATCCAAAGGAAAGAGAGGTAGATGGGGCACTATACCTAGCCGACCAAACGATCCAAAGCACAATCATGTCATCTGAAAGTATATACCATAAAAAGGGGACAGAGGGGCTCTAGCTCAGAAAAGTCCGAGAAATGTACAAAGCAGCATTGTGTGGAGAGAAGAAGAAATGGAGCTGGCAGTCACCATAAAAATTTAAATCTTTATTCCACCATTTCTATAAAAACAGCACTGTAGGAGGGAAGAAAAGTGGCAGGAGCCCACATAAGGCGACGGCCCGTTTGGCGCTTACACACGCTTAATCCTGCCTGATTTGCCTGCGCCCTCACCTGAACTTTAATTGAGAATGTCGGTCAAGGTAGCTAAGCAACCAATACACATTAGCTGATTAATTCAAAGGTTGGAACTAGGAAGTCCAAATGAAGTGCATCCGACACACAGAGGACAAAAAAGGATAAAACCTGTGTGTTCCTCTGAGCATCGGAGACAAACATCAACGATGGAGAAAAGACAAATTTGCAAAACTAAACATATGTTGACAACAGCACACAATTGGTTAAATATGCAAACCTATAATAAAAAAAAGAGAAAAGAAAGAACAATCACTTAAATAACAATGATCAGAGAACATTAAAAAAAAGAATTGTGACCGCAGCGTCTATAGTGAATCGCTGCGACGATAGGCACCCTCTGTGCCATGGCAACCCTGAAGCCCGATAAGGACCCCAGGGTTGCCTTTACTAGAAGCCTGTTAGGATCGTGCTGTAAGCACCATCTAACAGTGCTGATGTCAGCCTACGCAGAATGCATAGGCTGACTATGTAATATGCTGCAATACATTAGTATTGCAGTATATTACAATGAACAAGTGATCAAATGTTCACTTGTTCATGTCCCACCCTGGGACAAAATAAAACAGTAAAAAAAAGTTAAAAAAAAACAAAGTGCAATTAAAAAAAATTATTAAAAAAGAATAAAAGTCCCTTGAAGTCCCATCCCATGCAATAAAACATAAAAAGGTGAAAATCACCAAAAAAAAACACAGCATCCGATACAACCTGTACAATAAAATAAAATCGTCACTGAACCCGTATGGTGAACGGTGTAAAAAAAAAATACACAAAAAAAGTAATCAAAAAGTAAAACTTACCCCGACATGATACCAAGAATAAGTACAGCTTGTCCCGTAAAATATAAGCTATAAACCAGCACTGTAAACAAAAAAATATAAATGTTCTGCCCATTGTTACATGGCGATACAAAAACAAGCAAATTTCTCACAAAATTAGTTCTATATTCTGCAAAACAAGTTAACCATAAAAAAGCCATATAAATGGGGTATTGCCGTAATCGTGATGACCCGTAGAATAAAGATAACACATTATTTTTATGGTATGGTGAACGTCCGGCGAAAAAAATGCTAAAAACCATAAACAAGAATTAATGATTTTTTTAACCACCACCAAGAAAGAGTTAATAAAATCTGATTATTGACTATTGAGCCCCCCGTAAATGATGTACCTGAAAAGTGGATTTCATCCACAACAAAAAAATAATCTCCCATATGTCCAAATTACAAAAAAATAAACATTTTATAGCCTGTAAAATGTGACAGTGCAGATCTGCTCTGAATGGCGCAGCTTCCATTCTATGCCCGGCCGTGCGCCCATACAGCAGTCACCACCACATATGGGGCCATCTTATACTCGGGAGAAATTGGGTATCAAACTTTGTGGAGTTTTTTGTCATTTAATACTTTGTAACGGTTTAATTTTTGGCCAAAATTAATACATTGTCTAAAAAAATTACAGCTTGTAAATTACACCTTCATATTGTTTTAACCCATGTGAAGCATCTAAAGGGTTAACACACTTCTTAAAGTTGATTTTTTACACTTTGAGGGGTGTAGTTTCTAAAATGGCGAGATTTATGGGGTTTTTACTGCTGTTTAGGCCTCTCAGAGTCAGTTAAAGCTGAGAAGGAGCCTCTAAATAAGGGTTTTGGCGATTTTCATAAAAATGAGTAAAATTGCACCCAAAATTCTGAACCTCCTAACAACCTAGAAAAGAGAGAGGAGGTTTAAAACCCTATGCCGATATAAAGCATACATTCGGGAAATGTTAGTTATAAAGTTACTTGGGTGCTGTGACTATCTGCCTGAAAAGCAGAAAATTTTGAACTTTGAAAATGAAAAATTTTCTGAAATTTTTGCCAAATTTCAATTTTTTTCATAACTAAACACAAAAGATATAATCAAAATTGTTCTATTACTTTGAAGTACAATGTGTGACGGTAAAACAGTCTCAAAATCCCCTGGATATGTTAAAGCGTCGCAAAGTTATAACCTCCTATAATGACACAGGGCAAATTTAAAAAATCAGGCCTGGTCCTAAAGGTCTAAAATGGCATAGACATAGGGGTTAAGTTTTTAATTTACGGTAAGTTGAAACTGACAATGTAAAAGAATTTCACTTACATTTTTATACACAATGGGAGAGATTTATCAGAAGTGTCTTTTTATAAACAGCTGTGGGAAAATGAAAGTTGAGCTCTGGTTGCCATGGACAGCTAGAACAATTCTGCTCAGCCACTGCTCATGTCCCTAAAAATGTATAGTATAATGTAAATACGGTGATGTTTTACACTGTGTAGGTGTTTGGTTTTTTTTTTTATAACAAATAGCAAGCCCCTGTCCCCCACAGTATATTGCAAGCCCTTGCCATCCCCCCACCCGCCTCCAGTATATGCCAAGCCTATCTCCGCCCCCCGCGAGGCCGACACAGGTGCTTGCTGACGTCACTGTTAATGCGCTGCTGGTGCTGATTCAGCCGCATGTGTAGGTCCCGGCATTGCTGAAATACTTGCCTTATACTCAAGTATATACTGTAATGTGAATGTTTGTGTGGGTTTTCTGCATTCCATGTCTCCCAGGTTTTCTACAAGAAGGTTTTTTTTTCCATTATAAGTTCCACTGTTACAGGGGGAGGTAACCCTCTGTGGAGGCAGATGTTGTATGTAGAATTGTACTGGCTCAGATTTTAGCCTGTGGGATAAAATACTGGGAGTCTTGCATCATCTTCTCAAGGTCTCCGTTTCATTCTGTCAGACTCGGGACACGTACAATCGGCCATCTAAAGACTTTGGGCGGTTGAGTTATGATGTTGGTGTTATTGCTTTGTATTAAATGTTGTTTTTTTTCAGTAAATTGTAAGCAGCATAAGACACATTAATGTATCTTGTTTTTAAATGTCTTTCTTTTATTTGAATGATTATTTACAATTTTGCAGTTAACAAAATCTGTATCTTTTTTTTATCAGGAGCATTGGGAAGCAGTCCCTCACAGAGCCACAGTTTATGCTCAAGTGGTAGAATCACATAGGCTCTGGAGTTGGAATAAGCTCTTTTCTATGCATTTGGACTGTGGAACCATTAAACCACCACCAGAAATGCAGAGTTGCCCAGGGGCTCCATCCGTATGTGATGTCCAGCTGAGCCAGCTAAGCCCTGGTGACTTTACACCACTCAGTGGCATCCATGTCGTCTTCAGGTAGTGGAAATAATTGCTATCGTTATTTCATGTCAACATTTGGTGTTTTAGTTTTATTCTCAGCAGCTGGGCATCCTGAAAGTATGGAATCTGCAGCCTATTTAAAAAATAATATTACACAAAACAAGCTTGAAATATTGGTAATACAAAGTAATGGGTATTGGCTGTTTTGAAGCAGCTATATTTTCTAGCCAAAATAGTCCCATTTCTGACTTGTTTATTTAAAGGTAATCTGTTTCTTTCATGGGCTAGCATGGTGATCTCATCCAGAAAATCAAACTTGAAGTGATGTTGATTGTAAGCAATGAGTCTTGGAGGTAGAGAATTCAATTCTGAAGTCAAGCTCTCCCTGCCTCAGAAGACCCAATTCCCTGTGATTGAAACCATACATCAGACTTCAGGAGAGCTTTTATATTGATGTCCATGAATACTGAGACATCAACTACAAAGAAGGGAGCATATTGCTGAGCTCTTCATCTCCACAACTATACTGGATGCCTCCACATGGTATCATCAAAAAACATTTTTAATATGTATAAGGCCCCATGCAGCAGCGGAGAGTGACATGAGCCGAATGCTGGCTGGAGAAGGAAGGGGTGAGCGCAGCTTACCCATCCCCTCTCCATAGGGAAGCCGAGCGGCTGCGTTGTAACCCGGGCAGGAACAGGACCTGCCTGACTCCAACATGGCACTGCACAGTGCCGGAATGCAATGCATATCTATGGCAGCCATGAGCTAGCTGACAGCTGACCCCATTCGGTGTGTGCATGAGGCCTGACAACTTAGAGGTTTATGAAAAATTTCTGCTGCTAGGTTCCTTTTAAGTTGGTTTAACCCCTAGTTGCACCACAATGTTATACTATGTCCCCGCAGCTAGATGTTAAGCGCACCGGGACGCAGTATAACGTCCTGTTTCTGGGACTGGCTCTAGAACGGCGCCAACACTAGAAGCAGCGGCTGTCAGCTGTCTAGTAGAGCTGATACCACACTGTAACACCGTGATCGGAACCGACTCCGATTGCGGGTGTTAACCCCTTACAAGAGGGTCTTCCTGCTGCGGATCAGATCCTCCGTACCACTTACTGGGGGATCCCATCCACTTCTGGGCAGCCCCGAAGTCTGCCTAGTGCTCCGGGGCTGCCCGATGTCCCTGCCAGTCAGATCCCTTCCGGGTCTGACTGTAAACTGTCTGCGCATGCTCTGCATGAAAAAGTATTGTAGAGCAGTGTGTTGAACTTGAATCAGCGATCAGAGCATTGCTGGTTCAAGTTCAAGTAAGTATAAGTAAAAACATGTAAAAACACTGAAGTTAACACATTAGAATAAATAAAAAATAAATACATAAAAATATAAGCCCCTAAAATGACACTTTCCCATAAAAACACTTAATAAAGCATTAAAAACACAAACACACAAAAAAAAAAACCTGTAACAATTTGTATAATAAAACAGAATCATTACTGGACCTGCACAGTAAACGCGGGGTGAAAAACCGTAAAAACCGTTCAGAAAAAAGAATTTTTAATTAATACCTTTTTTAAAAATAAAGATCTAAAAAGTGATTTCAAAAATGTTATGCACTCTAAAATAAGACCACTAAAAAGAACAACTCTTCTCGCAAAAAATAAGCCCCTAACCAGATTTGTCAGCCAAAAAATAAAAGTTATGCATATGAAAAGATGGTGATGCTAAAATGAACAAAATTGTCTCCAAGTTTTTATTCAGTTAAATTTAATAAAATACACAAAACCCCCACATATTTGGTATTGCTACGTCCGTGACAATCTGCATAATAAAACAGAATCGTTATTGGATGTGTAAAATCATAGTATCATAGTATATGAGGCTGGAAAAAGATGCAAATCCATCAAGTCCAACCTTTAAGAATTAAATAAATGTTTTATCCCCTTAACCCGTGATATTTTTGCTCTCCAGAAAGGCATCCAGGCCTCTCTTGAACATGTACATAGAGTCCGCTATAACAACCTCCTGCGGCAGAGAGTTCCATAGTCTCACTGCTCTTACAGTAAAGAACCTTTGTCTATGTTGATGGTAAAATCGCCTCTCCTCTAGGCGTAGAGGATGCCCCCTTGTCCTGGTCACAGGCCTAGGTATAAAAAGATCTTTGGAGAGATCCTTGTACTGTCCGTTCAGGTATTTGTACATTGTAATGAGGTCTCCCCTCAGTCGTCTTTTTTCTAAACTGAATAATCCCAAATTTTGTAATCTGTCATTGTATTCTAATCCCCCCATTCCCCTAATAATCCTGGTTGCTCTCCTCTGCACCCGTTCCAGCTCTACTATATCCTTTTTATACACTGGTGCCCAAAACTGTACACAATATTCCATGTGTGGTCTGACCAGGGATTTGTATAAGGGCAAAACTATGTCTTTATCATGAGAATCTATTCCTCTCTTGATACATCCCATAATTTTATTTGCTTTGGCAGCAGCTGCCTGGCTCTGGTCACTAAAATTAAGTTTACCATCCACCAATACCCCCAAGTCCTTTTCAGCTCCAGTTTTACCAAGTAATTGACCGTTTAGAACATAATTATACTTTTTGTTTCCATGGCCCAAGGGCATAAATTTACATTTATCTACATTAAACCTCATCAACCATTTCTCTGCCCACTCCTCAAGCTTCCACAAATCCCTCTGTAATGCTAAACTATCGACCTCAGTATTTATTACTTTACACAGCTTAGTATCATCTGCAAATATTGAAACTTGACTGTGTAAACCCACTACAAGGTCATTAATAAAAATATTAAAAAGAAGTGGCCCCAATACTGACCCCTGTGGCACTAGTAACCTCAACCCAATCTGAGAATGTGCCATTAATGACGACCCTCTGTTTTCTATCACTAAGCCAATTACTTACCCAGATACACAGATTTTCTCCTATTCCCAGCAGTCTCATTTTATATACCAACCTTTTATGTGGCACGGTGTCAAATGCCTTTGAAAAGTCCAGATATACAACATCCACAGCGTCCCCCAGATCCACCCTGTAAAAGATGAACCCCGTAAAAAAAAGAACCCCTAAAACGTTGCAAAAAAATATAATATTCAATTAATACCCTTTAAAAAATGCTGTAAAAAGTGATTAAAAAAGTTACGAACTCTAAAATAAGGCCACTAAAAAGAACAATCCTTCTCGCAAAAAATAAGCCCCTAACCAGATTTGCAAGCCGAAAAATAAAAAAGTTATGCATGATAAAATTTACATTTTTGCCTTATTACTTTTTATTCAGTTTTTTTTTTTAAAAAAACTATATAAATGAGGTATTTTCGTAATTGTGGAGACCCATAGAATAAAAATAATATACAGGCAGTCCCCAGGTTACATGCAAGATAGGGTCTGTAGGTTTGTTCTTAAGTTGAGTTTGTATGTAAGTCGGAACTGTATATTTTATCATTGTAATCCCAGCCAGAACTTTTTTGGTCTCTGTGACAATTGGATTTAAAAAATGTTGGGTTGTCATAAGAACCAGGATTAACAATAAATCTTCATTACAGACACCTTTGATAACTGTTACAGGTGTTTATTGTAGCCTAGTACTAAAGTACAATATATTACTAATATCCAGTGGTCCGTTTGTAACTAGGGGTCGTATGTAAGTTGAGTGTTCTTAAGTAGGGGACCGCCTGTACTATTTTTACGGTATAATAAACGGCCAAAAAAAAACACAAAAAAAGTTCCTAAAAAATGATGATTTTCATTTCCTCCACCAACAAAGAGTTAATAAAATCTCAGCAATTGGCTATAGATGCCTCAAAATTATGTACCAGAGAAGTGTATCTCATGTGGCAAAAAATTAAGCCCCTACAGGTCCACAATAAAAAAGAAAAAAAAATTTAGTCTGTACAATGTGACAGCAAATCTGATCTGGATGGCACCTCCTTCCCTTCTATGCCCGGCCGTGCGCAGGTTACCACCACATATAGGGTATCAGGGCACTCGGGAGTGATTGGGTATCAAACATTGTGGAGCCTTTTTTCATTTAATCCATTGCAAATGTTTAATTTTCATCCCAAAATGAATGTATTGTCAAAAAATATTACAATTTGTAGACCACACCTCCATTTTGTTTTAACCCCTATAAAACACCTAAAGGGTTAACAGACTTCTTAAAAGTGGTTTTTCATATGTTGAGGTGTGTAGTTTCCATAATGGGGTCTTTCACAATTCTAGCTATTATTTAGGCCTCTCACAGTCAATTAAAAGTTGAGTAGGTCCATCTAAATATTAGTTTTGGTGATTTTTCCCCCAAATTTGAAAAATGGCTCCCAAATTCTGAGCCTCATAACATTCTAGTAAAATATGTGGAATCTTAAAAAACCATGCCAACATAAAGCAGACATTTGGGAAATGACATTATGAATTTATTTGGGTGCAATGACTATCTGCATCAAAAGTAGAGAATTTAGAACTTTGAAAATAAATAATTTTTCCAAATGTTTGCCAAATTGAGTTTTTGGCAAAGAGGCTAAGTCCCATAGGGGCTAAAGATAATCTTTACAGACTTTACAGATTGAATAAACATAAAAAAAATAGTTGCTTCTTTAACCCCTTGCCGCTCTGCATCCGAAATATCAGATGCTGAGCGCAGGGAGTTAGCGCTCAGCGTCGGATATATCAGACGCAGAGCTGATGCTGGTTCAGCTCAAGATGTGAGTCGTACCGACTATAACTAATAGCCGACACATCAGTGTAACACCCACAGTCGGAGTGGGCTCCGGTAGCGGGTGCTTAACCAGTTAAATGCCGCGGTCAGCGCGACTATGGCATTTAACTTGCCTTTGGGGGCTCTTTCCCCCACGATCGGCCCCTCGAACGTTTCTTTGGCAACCTTGGGGTCCGATTTGGACCGCAGAGGTGCCGGTAGGCACTGCCTGAAAGATGGCGTCCATGATGTCATCTTAAAGGCAGTGTGTCAGCCTAAGCATGTGCATTGGCTGACACTGCTAATACCCTGCAGTACATTGCTTGTTTATGTCCCATAGTGGAAACCGTAAAAAAGTGGGAAAAAAAATCTTATTCAATAATAAATAAAGCACTAAATAAAAAAAAAATGCCAGTAACCCCATAACATATCAAGAGACTTATAACACTAAAAAAGTATAAATCATAACACAAACCCCACAATAAACGCTATAAAAAAAAAAACCTGAAAAAAACTGCCAAAAATTAGAATTTTTACCTATTGAATCCCACAAAAATGCAATAAAAAGTGATTAAAAAAACATTTACTCCAGAATGATACTGTTGCAAATACAACATGTCCCACAAAAAACAAGATCTAGTGTGGACAATGTTTGTTCACACTATAAGAATAGGTAGACACAGGGCGCCACGGCTCAAGTGTAGTATTTACAAATCGTTTGGTAGCAGGTAGAGATAGTCTGCTCACCTTTAGGCTATCTGGTGATCAGGCGAGTAGTATGGCATCAGTGGAGCGCAGCTTGTGGAGGAAGGCAGCCACGAGGAATAAGCGTCCAAGGGTTTATCCCGCGGCAGGAGGTAGATCACTTTTGCAAGTCAGAGAAATCCACAGTAGTAGCGCATCTCCTTTAAAATCATATCCTTTTTATTATTGTATAGAGGTTCTCTATACAATAATAAAAAGGATATGATTTTAACGGAGATGCGATACTACGGTGGATTTCTCTGACTTGCAAAAGTGATCCACAAAAAACAAGCCATCAACCAGCTCTGTAGCCAAAAAATTTAAAATGTTATGCCACTTGAAAGACGGCAATGCAAAAATGATAGATTTTTCCCCACATTAGGGTTTTATTTGGCAAATTTAGTAAAACAAAAGAAAAAATATTCAGGTTTGGTATCGCCGTGATCGTATTGACCCATAGAATAAAGATAACATGATTATAAGTCTATACGGTGAACACAGAAAAAAAAAGTAAAAATCCAGTACAGAATTGATGCTTTTCTACTCCTGCCCTTAAACAAAAAGTTCCTACATTTTCAACAATAGGACATACCAACCCCAAAATGGTAACATTGGAAAAAGCATCTCATCCCGCAAAAAAAATGCCCCCAAAACAAAAAACGGCCTTCAAAAATAAAATCCTGGCAGCTGCAGGGCGCTCCTTCCCTTCTGCGCCTCGTTGTGCTCCCCTACAACAAGTAACGGCCACATGTGTGGGGTCTCTGTACTCGGGAGAAATTGCAGAACAAATTGTATGGTGGGTTTTCTCTTTTTATCTTTTGGAAATGTGTACATTTTAGGGCTAAATTAACTTATAACCGACAAAATTTGACCATTCTAAATTTCACCTCCATTTTGATGTAATTACTAAGAAGATCTCAAGGGGTTAACAATCTTCCTAAAAGTTGTTTCTGATAGTTTGAGGAGTGCAGGTTTGAAAATGGGTTGATTATATAGGAGGTTTTTGATGATGAATATGTAAAATTTCATTCAAAACATTATTTATCCCCAAAATAGGTTTTCCGTATTTTCAGAATTGATTATGTTTGATTAGTAAGCCGCGTGACCTCAAAATAAATTATCCAGACATTTCAAAAATTATGAAAATGTAAAGTAGACATATGGGAAATATTATTCAGTAACTTATTTAGGTGGTACATCTATGGGCCTGAAAACGCCATGCTTTCGAATTTCACAAATGGCAAATTTTAAAAAAAAATTCATAATTTTTCTCTTTTTTTGTAAATAAACGCAAAACTTATAAGCCACAATTTACCATTAAAATTAAGTACAACATGTGAGGAGAAAACAATCTCAGAATTGTTTTAATAAGTAACAGTGTTCAAAAGTTATAACCATATAAAGCTACACATGTCAGAATCCAAAAAATGGGGCTGAGCCTTAAGCTAAAAAATGTCTGCGTCCTTAAGGGGTTAAAATGTATTTTGTTCTTTGCAGAGTGGATTTCAGCAAGCAAGTCAGCAGTACTCCAGTCTCTCACATTGTTAGCTTCAGATCCCTGGCAAATGGAACAGCCCAGGTAATATTATCTTGGTGGGACATTGACATGGACCCCGAGGCAACAATCAACTGCAGCATGAAACCAGCATGGTTATATCCTCCTCTTCATCCTGTGCCGGTAAAGAATGGTTTAAGTGTATATAATTCTTCCTGTATTAACCCTTTCCCTGCTCAGGATGTATCAAATACGTGCTCATAGGCTGGCATCTGTACGGCCAAGATGTGATATGTCTCTTCTTCAGAGGGCTATAACTCTGGATACGTGGCACCTAGAATCTTGTGTATCTAGGTGCCAAGGAACCGAAGATATTTACATTTAAAGTGAGAATTTCGGGAGCATTTTTTACATTTTTTTATTTGTTTCTTCTCATATATATATATATTAAAAAATCACTTACGATGCTACTTTAACAGTTAATATCTCTATTTCCCTGGCACTTACTACAAAAAGTGAGATTCATATGAAAGTAATGCGATTCTAGGGTGCACACAGGAGCTGCTCACACATCTCAGATACAGTAAATTTTTACTTTATAATTTGATAAAGGGTAATATTAAATAATTTTCATGTTATTAACCCTTTCCTACGAGAACAATCTGAGAACACCCTTGCTCCCTGATTCTCATATATTCATGTAGCTTTTTTACATACATTTTACATGAATTTGTCACCTAATGTGGCTACACATTACCCAAAACATGAAACTTACAAAAACTTGTGTAACCTGAAAAACAAATTCCAAAATTCCAAATTTATTTCACACCATCCTTCATTATTTACTTCTACATAATAGCTTATGAACCGCGGAAGTTTCCGTTATTGCACAGCTAATACAATGGCGTAGATCTCATCTGTTTGGTTTATGGATAATATATATTTTTTTATTTCGGTTACAGTTGTATAAGGGAGCATACAATAATGTATCTGTGTGAAGCTCAGTGCAATTCTCTGCAAAAATTGTTTGTTAAATCCACAGGGCGACAATCTCTTTGCTGCATATTTTGGTAAATATACACATCAGGGGTATGTTTAAATTCCTCACTACTTACTGTTTTTAGGAAAGTACATTTTTTTTATATAGCTAGTTTTTTTTGTTTGTTTGTTTGTTTTTACATATTTTGGTGGAAATTTAGAATTTGTATGTAATTTTTGTATTTTTTCACTGTTTGCTGCATTGTTACATGAAGTTGGTAGTGTTGATGAATTAAGTTTTTTTTGGATACATGGTAGTCGGGGATTTCAGGAAAAAAAAATATGATTTTGACAAAATAGGAGCTTTTTGCTTATATATTTTTAAATATATTTGTGTGCAACCGGTTTGTGTCTTAGCATTCTTGGGAGTGTAAATTCATCCTGATGATGTGTATTGTGGTATATATAAATCTGCTGAATGTGTAATTATTTTTACATCCCAATTTGTCAAAGTTTCATGTTAAAAAAAATGTTTTCAGTGCATTTTTAAAAAAGTATAATTTGTCTTGGTCACAAAGTTGCTTGAAGGGGGTATGTGCCTGCATGCAATTTCATTCAGCTGTTAAGACAAATGTAATCCTAAAGTTGCTTTAAAGAAATATATAGGTTTTAGTTTCAAGAAAATTTTATCCCTTACTAGTACAGCTGGTGTTACCAGGGTCGCATTGCCTAATACAGAGCAGATACGGGTATTAACGTTGTTCCCAAGAGAGATGCGACCACCACATGTGGGCCATATCGCCCAGAGCATTCCTTCCTTTGATACAGCTTTTGGATAGGTGGCGGAATATATTAGCCAGAAGGGTGGGGAAACTAATAAACTCTGTGTAATAACCTAATGGAGGTCTCAGTCAATGACACCTGCTGGCTACCATTCAACAGAGGGGAGTAACAATGCCCCCTTCTCACTAAGGAAAGTTCACAGGATAAATCTGATTTCCATGGTTGCTTAAACATGTTTGACAGCAGTTATTGGTGGTTCCACAGATACCAGCCAATAGTACGCATGCGCTCACCTGGCTTTCCCTCCTCACGGCCATTCCGGAAGTGATGTCACACCACTTCCAGTCACATGCATGGGTGCCGCCATATTGGATTCCCAGCATCACACAGCTGCAGGCCAGCGTACACTCGTTTACTGAGGTATTTATAGGCATACACCACACTTGTCAGGCACCCCTGAGGAAGCCGCAATCTGCGGCGATACGCGTGGGGTGTCTTTTTCCGACCCTGTCTCTCCCTGCACTGTCCGGACCCGATGGTAACTATCATCATTTTCACAGCAGCATATTCATTGCCAGGAGATATTCGCTCCCTCTGCTTGGGTGTTTATGCGGAGTTTCATCTCTTATGCATGTTAGGGGTGCAGATTATTCCTGGACCTAGCAAGACCACGGGACGTCATATGCAGAATTCATTTTTACTCTATTAAGGACCAGATAATGCAGAAAGCCAGACAAAAGGGCGATCTCAACTTCGATGGAACACAAATCCCCTTGTTCCCTGATCTCTCCAGATGCACCCTCAGGCAAAGAGCTGTTATGCGCCCCTTGCTCCAAGTGCTGCAAGACAAAAACATATAGTACAGATGGGGCTTCCCGTTTGCCCTCCACGCTCGCTCCAGAAACGGTCAAGCATCCCTGACACATCAAGAGGAGCTTCCTTCCTTTTTACGTGCCCTGGGTCTCCATCCCCCCCCCCCCCATGACTCTCCCTGACTGGGATCTACCTTCACCCCGCCCACCCTGCATCACCCCGCCCACAGCGCCAAAGGAACAGGGGGCGCCCTTCCTTTGACCAACCATAAAAAAAAAGTATCACCCCGTTGAGGACTCGTATCCTTTACCTTGCCCCTTCGCTTATCTTAAGTTCACTGTTAAATTACCTAGATAATTTCATCAACTTCTTTTTAAACAACAGTTTTATCCTATGTAGCTTTAGACTTCTGCGGTCTCCGTGTCAAGCCTCAGCCATTCGTGCTGAGGCTTCATGTTACCTCTGTCACGTATGGGCATGGGAACAGCAGAAGTGGGACAATTGCTGTGTACCCCTTGCTATTTCAATATGAATGCTAAACCCCAATGACTATGCAGTACATAGGTCAACGTACCACCTAAAGGCCTACACGGATTAGGCTACTGTTCTATATCTTCCTGGCTAACCACCTTTGTTCACATCGTAACAAGGTACCCCCATAGGTGTAGCTGTAGTAAGACACCACGGTTGAAATTTGTGCTCGCGCACTACCTTACTTAGTACTTGTCCCGGGCTTGTTTTGTGTCCGAGGTTTTTCTTTATTTGTACATTCCCATACCCAATACTCCATCCCTCCTCTCTCCCTAATATCTCTCCTTACCTCTCGTCCCTTACCTCCCCCCCCCCCCCCGCCTTACCACCTTGAGGAGGTTTTTGATCTTCAGATTTGAATATTTAGAATTGTCATCAGGGGTTGGTGAAATCTCCCTTATAGGAAGGATAATGGCTGTCCAGGCAGCCTTACCATTTAAGATAGCAACATTTAATGCCAAAGGTATGAATGTACCGGAAAAACGTTCCCTGGTCCTTTACTCATTCCATAAGCAGAGGGTCCATTTCTTATGTGTTCGAGAAGCTCACTTTATGACAGACCGTATGCCAGCGATCAAACACGGTTACTACCCTACACAACTACATTGTACTAATCCAGAGAGCAAATCCACAGGGGTATCAATATTCATACACAAATCCGCACAGTGCACTATAATAGACACAAAAGTGGACACGGAGGCCAGATACCCAATTCAATATATATACCCCAAATATTGACCAGACAAACTTTCTGACTAAGACGCTAGAGGAGTTGACACGTCTTCAGGTAAAACTTCCGTGTCCTACAGCAAGCTCAATCGTCTACGTAGACTTCTTCACTCTATGCAGCTTTGTGAAATTTGGCGTTTGCATCACCCCAAGGAGCGGGATTATTCATTCTACTCTCAGGTACACAACTCATATAGTAGAATCGACTAGATTCAGCAAAACCTTCTCTCGTATGCCTTGAGCTCCAAGGTCGGATCGATCATTATTTCAGATCATGCCCCAGTTACTTGCATCCTCTCTCTATTACCAGGAAAACATTCTCCCTTTAACTGGAGACTCAACGAATCCCTCTTACAAGACCAGCTCTGCCTCTCGGAACTAAAAGAGGCTACCAATAAATTCCACTCTGATCACAAACATAACACCACGCTGCCAGCATATAAATAGGAAATTCTAAAGCGCAACTCAAGAGGGATCCTCATAAAATTTTGGTCACGTCTGAACTCCTTGCGACACGTCACGAAATTAACACTCTCCTCGAAGCTAAACAAAAAAAGATACAAGCACTTGTGTTCTCGCTCATTTTATGAATGGGGAAACAAGCCAGGACGTCTACTGGCCATGGCTCTACGAGATGAGAGAGCTTCGACATGTATAGCCTTGATAAAGACAGATGCAGGTATGCCCGTCCACAACACCGATGATATAGCTGAACCCTTCTGCTCCTACTATCACTCTTTATATAACTTCCCCCCGCCCTCAGCCTCATTCACTTTACCGTTCACCCAGATCTCACTGACACAATATATTCAGAACACAGCCTTACCCACCATGGCCGGGACAGACGCCAAGTTACTCGAGCAGCCCTTTTCACTTGAGGAACTCCAAGCGGTCACCCTACCGATGGGTAAAAGCCCAGGACCCGATGGGTACACTGCTGCCTTCTATAAAACTATGATCCATGAAATCACCCTGAGTCTACTGGACACTTGTAATGCAGTTTCTCTAGCCCTCTCCCGTCCACCTTCCTTCACGCACATATTACAGTTATCCCTAAAGAAGGAAAAGATTCCCAGCTATGCCCAAGCTACAGGCCTATCTCGCTCATCAATACAGACACCAAAATATATGCTAAAATAATCCCTTGCCGGCTTGCCCGCCTCCTGGGAGGCCTAGTCCACCCCGATCAAGTGGGATTCATACCCACAAGAGAAGCTTGTGACAATACGCTAAAGTCCTTCTCTCTGATACATCAAACAACACAAACAAAAGATCCAACTCTCATTCTATCACTAGATGCCAAAAAGGCGTTTGATCGGGTGGACTGGGCCTTCCTTGAGGGAACCCTTTCCCAAATTGGACTAGGCCCGATAATACGAGCAAAGATTAGAACTCTCTATAGCGCTCCGCAAGGGCAAATCAAAATTAATGGCTCACTATCACCCCCCTACACCATCAAAAATGGCACTAGACAGGGATGTCCATTATCCCCTCTTTTATACGCATTCGTAATTGAACACCTTTTCAACACCATACGAGCGCTCCCCGACATCACAGATATCAAGATCAAAGACTGTGAATACAAATGCTCCACTTTTGCGGACGATGTCCTCCTCTATCTTACAAATCCAGTTTCTTCACTGCCCCCACTTATGGAAGTCCTTGAAACGTTCGGCCACTTCAGCAACCATAAAATCAACATGTCTAAAAGTGTGGCGATGGGCCTCGGGGTCCCAGACTCTGAGATACGGGAACTGCGCTCGAGATTCTCCTGGCAACATAGAGCCATCACCTATCTGGGAATTCAGATCCCCTCAGACCTCAAATCCACCTATGCTCTAAATTACGACACTTTCCTGTTACACACAAAAAGGGAACTCGCAAACTGGGCCTCTAAACAGATCTCCTGGGTGGGAAGAATTAACTGCATCAAGATGACTCTACTCCCAAGGCTTTTATACCTCTTCCAGATAATCCCACTAGCCTTGCCCAAACTGTTCTTCCAGAGACTAACGTGTATCATTAATAGGTTCCTCTTGTTCTCTTCCCCCCCTAGGATAGCAAAGGCCACATTAATATTAAGAAAACTGCAAGGGGGCTTGGGACTCCCTGACTGTAGGAGCTACTTCCTGGCCGCATCATACGCAAGGCTAGACTGGTACCATAGCAGGGAAAATAAATTGTGGGTACAACTTGAGGAGAGTCTTTCAACCGCCCCCCTTACCACATTGCCCTGGTCTCACTCTTAAGCCTCACTCAATCATAGCCAAGCCTCTCACTATGTGGCTCACCAAGTCTTAAAAACACTGAAAAAGCTAGATGCACCTACACGCTTGTTTGACCCAGATGGACCTATGGTTCCAATCACTGACAACCCAGACTTCCCCCCAGGTACTCACGCAGAATTCTTAGCTCCACTCAGATCCACATCCCCGCTTATGTTCAAAGATCTACTAGAGGACTCCTCCCTACGCCCCCTAAATAGCCTCTTTACCTCTAACACGGTACCCCTCGCACATCCTTGGAATATACTGAGCTGCAGAACTTTTATAACAGGCATTAGATACACCTCAACTTACATAGAGAGCTCTGCCCCTTTGAGCGCCTATGCCTTTCCTCCACTACCATTCCTCACTTAATCTCTGTGCTGTACGGGCTCTACCAAGACGATTGGGCTAAAGCTACTCCCCCCTATGTGAGGGCCTGGGAGGAGGAACTGGGGCAGTCATACACCGCAGAAGATTGGTCTATGAATTATGTCATAAGGTGTCCATCTCAGGGAAGGCCCAGGAAACAAATTTTAAAATTCTATCCAGGTGGTACTGGACCCCCGCTAAGCTACACTGAATATACCCTTCGTGTCCAGCTGAATGCTGGAGTTGTCGACTGTCCATTGGTAATATAACGCATATCTGGTGGGAGTGTCCGGTATTACAGCCCTTTTGGACACGGGTTGTGGACCTGATAAACTGAGTTGCCATACACTGAACAATGACCCAGCCCATCTCTTATTGTCCATACTTCCAATGTCCCTCCCTAAGATAAAAAGATCTCTCACAGGTTTCCTATTGATCGCAGCAAGGGCTTTAATTCTGAGACTGTGGAAGTCCACCCGGGTGCTGTCTATGTCGGACTGGTTTGCAGAAATCCTCTACTTACAGAGAATGGATGAGCGATCTGCGGAACTGCACCGATCAGGAGAAAGCCACACTCAGACTTGGGGGCCCTGGATGGACTTTATGCGTTCTCCAACTTATACCACACTGGCAGATTAAAACCCCCATCCCCAACCTTTCCCTCCCCCTTTTCCCTACCCCCTTTGCCCTCCCCGTACCGGAGTTTAGGTGTGATATTGCTTTATTCATAATTTTTTTGTTATATAATTGAAGAATTTGTCATGACAAACCTGCTAAACCTGCTAAAATGTGCCTTCTGTATAGCTATGGCATCTTAAATACTCATAGACACAGGCTATTTAATTTCAGAGTGAATGTTTTACAATTGTATACAGTCTATGCTCAAACCGCATGCTTGTAAATCACTTGGTTTTCTATAAAGGAATTTCAAAATTGTAGAAATCGCTCTAGCCAATAATGCAACAAAATTTCCAAAAATACCTTGCAGGGAAAGGGTTAAAAAGAACCTGTCAATAGAAATTGACTTAAAGGGGTTATCCGAGAATTATAAAAAAAAAACAAAAGGTAGCCGGGAGGGGGCTGCTAAAAAAAAAATATGTACTATATGTACTTACCTTCCAACGTCCTCCGGGTGTCCCACTCTGCTTTTGCTCTGATCCGCATGCCATGTAAGCAAACATGGCCATGTTTGTTTAGATGGCGCATGGACCGGAGCGACGGCAGAACGGGACACGGGGAGCGCGTCGGAAGGTAAGTACATCTTTATTTTTTTAAGCAGCCCCCTCCCGGCAACCTTTTTATTTTTTTCATAACTCTCGGACAACCCCTTTAATAAACTACTTCCACTGTAGTGCGAAGCAGATTAACAAATAATAATGTTTCTTTTATGTCCCAGTGTGGTTGCATCACACAGAAAATAAACTTTTAAGTGTGATGTGCATTCATATAAAGTCGCAGAGATGGCCAGCACTGTAGTCAAACTCTGCCAATGAAAACTCTTTCAGGCAATGAGTTTACTTGATAAACTCTGTGCCTTCATGACTTTATACAACCAATTTTCATCTCAATTCAAAGATGATTTACTGGTTTATGCCACCACACTAGATCATGAAAGTAAGTGAAAGGTATTAACCTGTTTAACATAATACTGGATTCTGCTGACCGTTTCCCTTTAAATTGATTTTAATATTAGTCCAATTTAAATTGTTGTTTCCATGTTTTTTACGTGGATAAGTAATAATATCCGAGAAGTGGGTTATTCAACCGCTGGGATCCCTCATTGATCAACATAATTGTTTAAAGGACATCTATCACCAGATCAAAGGTTGTAAAAAGGCTTTTACAATTATGCAAATGAGCCTGAGGGGCTCCAGGTTCCATAGGAGTTAATGGAGCCTGGAGCCCCTCACCTTTTTTTTCTTAAAAACAAGCATAAGAAGCTAAAAGAACAGCAGATCTTGCCAGAGGGGGCATATTCCAGTATGTCTGTATGTTTGGTTTCCAACCCTTGATGTGGCGATAGATGTCCTTTAAGAATTTGTCCTGCTCTCGTTGAGAAACGTTGTGGTTAGCTTGGAATATATGACATATTTTAATCCTCTTTTTTTTCAAAACTTGTTTTAGTGGAGGGACCACTGGATGCAGTGTGTATATTTCCTGCCAGAGGAAATTAAGGTTACACAAGGGGAAGATTTTTCTCTCGTTGCCCATCAAGATGACTACTGTCTATGGTACAACTTGACAAAGCCAAGGTAAAGTAGCACAAACTGCACTATTGTGCCATCTGTGTGACATCTGTATCCCTCATTGATAAGTATCCTTACTGGGATAACACCTACAATTTAGGTCATCAACCTTTCGCCAGTTACCTCCAACTCAAAATTTTCCAAAGCTAAGTTATGTTGGAGGATCTTTCAGACACAGAAGCAGACCAACCGCTAGCGACTTCTCCAACGGCCTACTGTAAAAGTGTTAGCATTTACAGCAGCATTTAAATGGTTAACAAATTTTTATATCTGATCTTTCTAAACAAACGTAATAATGCCCATATTGTGTTTCTCACCCTTTTCATTTTAGAATTATTTAATTTTTTAAGCTTCATGTTAGAAACCTTCCAGAAAGCTGATTCAAAAACACCCTGCCCACAGTTAGCTCTTTTATGCAAGAACATGAGAAAAAAGTCCAGTGAGATTCCACCAACTACATCTATTTTGTCCAACCTTTAACCCCTTACCGACATGTGACTTACTATTACATCAAATGCCGGGTGTGAGGGTATGGAGAGGGCTCATTGGCTTGTCCCTCCCCATACAAGGACGGTGGTTGCTGCATATTGCAGCAAACACCCACCGGTTAACACCCACGGTCGGTGCTGGGAAATTTGGTAATGAAAGACTTGTCATTTTGGACACACAGTGAAAGCCATTAAATCTAAGCCCACAATAAAATGGAGCAAATGTCGTTTTTCACCATTTTCACAGAATTTGGAATAGTTTTTTCTGCTTCCCAGTATATGGGAAGTACATACCGTCACTATGAAGTGAAAACAAGCCTCACACAGCTCTTTAAATGGAAAAAGAAAAATGAAAACACAAGAACAAAATAGGAGATTGGCGGGAAGGGGTTAAGAATTAAACAATTTTTTTTTCCCTATAAACTGCAATATTTTTGCTCTTCAGAAAGGCATTCAGACCTCTCTTGAACATGTACAGAGTCCACCATAACATCATTTTGTGGCAGAGAGTTCCATAGTCTCACTGTTCTTAGAGTAAAGAACCTTTGTTTATTGTGATGGTAGAACCTTCTCTCCTCTTGGCGTACAGGATGCCCCCTTGTCCTGGTCACAGGCCTAGGTATAAGAAGATCTTTGGAGAGATCCTTGTGCTGCCTGTTCAGGTATTTGTACATTGTAATGAAGTCTCCCCTCAGACTGAATAATCCAAAATTTTGTAATCTGTCATTGTATTCTAGTCACCCCATTCCTCTAATAATCTTGGTTGCTCTCCTCTGCACCCCTTCTTCTATGTCCTTTTTATACACTGGTGCCCAAAATTGTTTACAATATTCCATGTGTGACCAGTGATTTGTATAAGGGCAAAACTATGTCCTTATCATGACAATCTATTCCTCTTGATGCATACCATAATAGTATTAATTTTTGTGAGCAGAGCGAGGCAGCTGCTGCTAAAGCAAAGTTTACCATCAATCAATACCCACAAGTCTTTTCAGCTCCAGTTTTACCAAGTAATTGACTGTTTAGAACACAATTATACTTTTGTTTCCATGGTCCGAGTGCATAACGTTACATTTATCTACATTAAACCTCATCAACCATTTCTCTGCCCATTCCTCAAGCTTCCACAAATCCTTCTGTAATGCTATACTATCAGCCTCGGAATTAATTACTTTATACAGCTTAGTATCATCTGCAAAAATTGAAACTTGACTGTGTAAACCCACTAAAAGGACATTAATAAAAATATTAAATAAAAGAGGCACCAGTACTGATCCCTGTGTCACAACACAGTTAACGTCAACCCAGTCTGAGAATTGGGGCCAATCTAAGAAATGACAATAGTAGTAAAGCGTCCGACCTAATGTCCAACCGCCCACTTCCTGAAAGTGACAGGTACCATGCCCCTTTTGATTCATAAGTACACGCCCCTTTCATTTAGTGCTATTTCTCTCCCTTTTTTATGCGGTTCTGTAATGTGAGGGTGCAGGTTTGTTGTAATCTGTGGGTACCTGGAGGCTGTGCGGAGTGAACCCCTTTTATATAATCTGTAGCAGATTCATATTATATTGGATGTCACACATAGTTTAATTTAACTTTAATTGAAATTGTATAACATTTATATACAATGTTTACTCATAGATAAAAGGGTGGCTGGCTGCTGTGCAGAAAGGTTGTACAGAGTGAACCCCTTTTATGTGATATGTAGCAGATTCATATTATATTGGTTGTCACACATAGTTTAATTTCACTTTAATTGTATTGACAAGGTAGCGAAAACCGCCAATACTCTCTTCTCTCAGACACTCCAAATTATTTGAGCATGTGTGCACTTTAGTAAGAAAAGACAGAAGACTCAAGTTCTGTTTTAGTCTTAGCTCATGCTCTTAACTCGCCATCCAGAAAAGAGAACCGAACTGAACTTTATTTCCTGATACACAACTTTTTATATTCATACAAAGAGGCGTGGTTACATACATTAGAATCATTACAATTGGTGATAGCTACGTATATATGTCTTGCCCCCGACGCCTGCTGATTGGTCCTCAAAACTAGTCCTTGGTTGCTATGCCAGGGGTATTTCCAATCATCGTTGTCTACAGTAAATTGACCGCTAGTCAGGATGCTGGTGCTATTCTTAACAAACATCTGCTTTTTGATCATAAGACTTGAGTTTCACTGACAGTTGCATGTCTGGTTAAAACTGGTTTAAGGGAAAAGCTCTGTATTTCATAACAAACAGAGTACAAAAATATAGGGCAAAGGGCACATGTATACAATCATAAAGCATATAATTATTATGGACACATAATCGTTACTTTGACCCTCACAATTCCCCCCCTAAATACTGAGCTTTTCCCTACACTTCGCTAAATTTCATCCTTCCTGTAGGCTGTCCATGTGATGGATGAGAGGATTGCTTCACCCTTGCGGCACTCAGGTTAACTTCCCAGCACTAACCTGACTAACACATGGAGTCCTTTTTCCTTTCCTTACACCAAAGCTTCCATTATTGGGGAAGGGGTCTGAGTATTCTGAGATCATAATAGTCATTTGTCAGGGAAGAATCTGGATGCTCCGGAACTGGAACATCAGGTAGGTCAGACAGGGCTGGGATATCAGGCAAGTCAGGCAGATTTCTATTCCTCATTGACATATAGCATAGGGATTGTCTTCCATCCTCCTGCCCAGGAGGTGTCTACCCCTGAATTTTCTTTCATCTCTGCTGCTAAGGCCGTGATCTTCTTTATTGCCATCATTGTTTTGCCATCCACACCTGAATTCTGAGGGATGTAAGTGCAACAGTCTTCTCCTATCATTCCACACACTCCGCCCCCTTTTCTGCAAGTATCATATCCAGGGACATTCTATTTTGTAGGGTCATCAAAGAAGCGTGAATAGAATACTGACATGCTATTGGCCAATTTACCAGCAAATTTCTCAGAAAAGGCTAGTAGACCTTGTTCACAGGCATGGTTATCTACAGAATGTCTCCATAAGCTTCTTCATAACCAAAACAAATAACAGAGGCTGAAGGACAGTAAAAATGCCAAGGATAATGCGAAAGGCAAACAACAGTTTAAATAAGAAAAATAGCTGAATTAAAACATTTAACTCTATAGTAGGCTAAGCCCCTACCTGCTGGACTTGTTAACTCTTCACCAGATCCCCTGGAGGCCAGTCACTCAGAGGTTACAGGTCTGCATACTCAAATCACATCACTGAGTTTCTATAGACTATAAAGAGGCTGGTTCTCCAACAGGCAGCATCATCCTCCGCTTCGGGCACTCCTGTCACGGTTCTTACCTGGACGGCCATCTGGGACATGGTGGACTTGATGAGGGGGACCACACAACACGCAATAAGTGACAAGTGACAAGAGCAAAATCACAATCCCCAATATCACCCCCCCCTAAAAGGAAACACTTCCAATCCCCCAACCACAAACTGAAGGACAAAGTGTCCACCCCAGAGTTTCTCTTTGGTTCCCTGGACAGTCCTTAAATCTTTTCAGGAGCATGGGTAATGGATCCATAAGGGGCAGTGTCATCTGGGATGTAACAAACCCCTCCCACCATCTTACAGACTCCTCCCTTCTCAGCATGTCCAAAGCCATGCGGTTCTGGAAAGCATCTTGGATATAATTCACAAATCTCTGTTGATTACAATAAAAACAGTTAACCCACAATCAACATCTTTGCTCAAAGCTATCTGGGGAATAATGGACTCTTGTCCTGCCCTTATCTGATTGTGGGCCTTGTACTCATCTGGGACCCACCTTGGTGCTCCCACTGTATCTATATAAACGTTGTCATCTAGGTGCTTCTCTTAGACCTTCAGAATCCTTTGGGATTCTCTACCTTTCCTTTATGTGTCTGATCAAACTTTCCCCTGGGGATCATGAGGAAGGAATGCACAAGTGTTATCACCGTACACTCACCTTCCCAGCCTCTAGGCCTGACCTGACTCTCCTATCCCCACAAATCAAATGCACATCAGACACTGCTAATATAGGGTTACCTGTGCTGTCAATGTTAACGAAGGATTAAAGGATTTAATGAAAACTTCAATTTTGGATGCTTCCTTTAAATGACCAAAAATAAATAAGAAAATGTTCCCAATACATACTGTGAACAATATAAGCAGATACCATATACCCCAGCAGTAATAATATCCATACAATCATCCCTCTGTTTTTATCTTAGGGATGCTCCTGTGAAGAGACTGCATAGGGCCATAGTAATGTTCTGCTGCCCACCTATCCCTATGATTATTCTAAAATTCACATAACATACATGAAAAAGTTTCCTACGTGACAAACATACGAAGAACAAAGTTTTTAGAATCTTCTCAACAGTTAGTAACAATACACTCTGAAACTGTTATACCCCCCCCACATATGCTTGCACTAATAACAACAACACTGATCTTATACTGCTTCAGAAAACACAAAATATATAGCTACCTATTACCTCCGACCCATCAATGTGCCAGCCACCTAATAATAACCCCTCAATATAGCCTTACATAAATACTATACACGACAGTTCCTCTTTAATAACCCTTCAATTTGGCCCTAACTTATCCCCCCACACTATGACCCACACCTAATAATCCTTCACACCAGATCCACACTAATTATGCCACACCCTAGTAATACCCTCATAATAATATGCCCCTGTGCCAGTATTGCCCCACACTAGTCATGACCCCAAGCAAGTAACAACCCTACACAAATTATGACCCCATGCCAGCAATTCCCTCACACTTATTGTGTAATTGTATCAAGAACATACCTCTCTTCACTAGAGGAGGCATGGTGGCATCATTATACCACGTCTCCTGCTCTTGGCCACTATACTGAGCTGCTAAAAGCAGGAGACGTGATGCAGTGACGTCTCCGTGTTTCCTGTTCTCTCTAGTGGTGCACGGACCTGACAGCAGAGAGAGAGGATTTCGTTATTTTAACACTAAAGTAACTAAGAACTGACTATCCAAGGTAAAATAAATTCAAGCACCCTAGGTGGTGTAAAATAAAAAATAAGTTTAAAATCATGAACATGACAGGTATCGCTGTGTCTCTAAAAACCTGATCTATCGAAATATAAAATATAAATATATATATATATTATCCTGCGATACGAATGCTGTAACAAAAATAAAGTATACAAAAAAGTAACCCCCTTTCTGGAATTTTTTCCAGTTCCCTAGGACATGGTTCATTTACTAAGGGTCACCGTGTGCACTTGCACAGGTATTTAAGAAGTGGGGCGTGCATGGCTGCTATCATACTCTGGTGCAGGAGTGTCAGAGTATAAATCTCCCTCAATGACAGTGTGAGCACAGCATCATTTTATATCAACAATAAACCATTGTTTTTTTTTATTTTTTGCTGATTGTGAGATGAACAACAATGTGAGATGAATATGAATGGGAGGATCATGACACTGGTCAGTGTACACATATCCATAGCAGCACAAATATACATATACGCACACACATTTCTGTAGCATTTCTATATCCATATGCAGTACAATACATTCTATGCATTAACAATCAAACTTCAAACAATATATTTACTTGGTAGAAAGGCCAGTGCCTGTAACTTCAGAGGAATCAGCAGGTTTATACTGTAAGTAAACAGGGCAAGGCTGCATGCATCCTTCCCGGCCATACTATCCGGACGATCTGATAAGGTATCACAGCAGGTGAAGGTTAGTGAGAAGTGATTGAAGGGGCTGGATAGGAGAGGGAGCTGTGCAGAGGGTTGGAAACATACAGCTCTACAGGGAGAGGGAGCTGGAGCTGATAGCAGCACAGACGCTACACAGAGCTGCTAAGTGACGGCATCTTCTCCTGGAAGCGGTAAGCTGCATACGGCTTTCACTTGCTCATGAAAAGACATGGCCCGTTATCAGCCTAATCCAGACCCGGACTGCTCTCCTCTGTCTGCGCCCAGAGAACACAGACAGAATGTGGAAGCTCCAGAGACATCCGGGACACAGACCAAAAGATCTGGGGCACAGGCCCCGGATCTTTTGACCTAACGACGGCCCTGGTCGGCATACAATAAAGAGACAAGTTACATAGCATGAGTGTATGTTCTGCTAGTGTGGGTGACAAATACTAACAGTGATTACAGCAGGCAGCACACTACATTTAACAAACCTGAATGCACAGGGATCGCATATCTGTCACTGCTGTGCACTGTCAGGAATCTGTAACCCTCTTACTTCACAGTGCTAACGCTTTAATATCAGCATTTCTTTTGCAACCTATGAGTGTCTTGTAACACAAACAATTACAATATTTTCAAACACACTCTGGTTGATACAATTACCGTAACTGGCAACGTAGCACTGGTTGTATCTACAGAACTAAGCAATACTGATCTAGAATTTAGATCTGTAGACCTGCACATTTGAATAGGCACTTAAGTAGGAGAACAAACAGGAGTCCACTCCTACTTACGAGGGGAATAACCCTCGCTCCTTGCCTTTTATGATTAATCTAATAAACTTGAAAAAATGAGAAAATATTTTTAAATGTAATAATAAAAGTTAAATTTTACTGCCATCTTTTCCTTCTCCCAGTCCCCTTTCCCTTTAAATTAAATCAGTTAACAATCGGTGGTGTACACCTGGCAGAATTTTTCCAGCATCAAGATAAATAATCAGTCTTCTGAACCTACCATTATTTTCAATGTTAAAGAAGGTCATTGTCTTATTGCACCGACCGTAGGCAGGGGCGCACCTGCCATGAGGCGAGTTGAGACTTTCGCCTCAGGGCGGCACGCCTCCTGGTGGAGGAGGGGGCGGCATTGTGGAGGCAGCTATGCTTCTCCACTACTACTTACAATAGTACTTGCATCTGAATGATGCAAATACTATTGCTGACAGCACTGCACGGCGCTGCTGTGACACAGGAAGCGCTTACTAGCGCTTCCTATGTCACTACTACAGAGACATCCTGGAGGAGCGAGGGGGAGGAGGAGGGGGAGTGGGAGCGCCACATTCAAAGATGTGGCTGATCTCCCTGAAGGTGCAGCCCAGGCAAAGCTGACAGGAGAAGCCCTGCCCACCAGCCCGGGCCTGCTGCACAGAGGAGACAGCTCCATAGGCCTCCCTGATGTATCCACTGCCTGACCCGGACCTGCTGCTGGAAATCAGGTAAGTGTAATGTGTATATATATATGTGTCTTCCCTGTGTGTGTGTGTGTGTGTATATATATATACATGTGTATATATGTATATATATATATATGTATATATGTGTGTGTGTCTTGTAATGTGTGTATATATGTGTGTGTTCCCTGTTTATATGTCTTTTGTCGTGTGTATATGTGTGTAAATCATGTAATAGCTGTATATATATATTTCTTGGCTGCAGCTCTGCCAGTAGCCTTGGTCATGGGAAAAGCTTCTGGCCACCCTGGAAAGAGATCAATGCACACAAGCACGTATTTCTACGTACCACTTTTTGGTAGCTGGATAAAATCCATCTGCAGTCTTTGAAAGGGATACAGCGGCTTGGGTGTCACCTTCTGTGGGGTCTTTTCCACCTTATCCGGGTTGTGGCGGGCACAGACTATACAGGCTTTCACTAGTCTAGTGACAGGGGTAGTAATGCCCGGGGCAAACCACTGGTGGTTTATGAGCACTAGCATGGCCATTTTGAATGTGTATGTCCGTGGGCTACTTGACTTACTGTCAGGTGCAGGGCTCTGGGCAGGCAGACCCTCTCTGCCAGCATCCAGGTCCCATCGGCATCTGGGCTCCAGCTTTCCTCCGCACTTCCTTCACTTCTGATGACATTCGGGCCACCAGGGACTGGAACACCTGTGGATCAAACTTTCCAACTCAGAACTCACCGCTGAGACTAGAGGACAGTCTCTGGGCTCCATCTGTGCAGCTGCCTTCGCCATCCCGTCAGCCACATACTTGCCCTTGGCTTGTGGAGTTACCAAATTGTGTGTTCTTTTACTTTTACTATCCTCACCTCTTGTGGAAGTAAGAGAGCATCCATGAGCTCTTTAATCAGTGTGCCATGCTTAGAGGGGGTCCCTGCAGAGGTGAGGAAATCTCTAGCCTTCCATAAAGGTTCATAGTCGTGTTTAGACGCCAGACCTACACCTAGAGTATAGATGTACCTTCCACCAGCTGTAGCACTTCCCTGAGTGCCGTCACTTCACCTCCTGCGCTGACCTGTGTGGAGGGAGTGGTTCTGCTTTTACTACGTCATGTGCGCCACTGACCACTGTATATCCAGTATAGAACCGTCTGTCTTCTCCTGCAGACCAGGAGCCATCTATAAGAAGAAACTCAACATCTGGGTTAAACACCATTTCCCCCCCCCCTCTCTGAATCCTGGAAGACTGGTGACTGAACGGCAGGATTCAGAGCTGTGCACCTTGTCAGTGTGACGCTCTGGGAGTGCACACTGGAGTCTGAGCTGTCTGGCCTTTGCTCAGATGCTTGGGCTGTACTTGGGTGAGGACACTGTCCAAGGTATGTGGGGTTTGCACAGTAACTGAGTGATCTGGGATCTAGGATCAACTCACTGGCCTTGCTGAGCAGTTGGCTGCACCTACTGACACATGAGGGGGTCCCCTCACGACTGAGTCTAACCGGGCCTAATAATGGGCCACTGGGGAGGCCACACCTAAGACACCTGTGGCCTAGATACTCGGTTCAAAAATAAAATAAAAGGTCTGCTTCAGTGGGGTGTGCCTAGGGCCGGGGCAGACAGGATTTGCCAGCTTAGGGCTATGGAATGCATCAATTGCCTCCTACTAAGGGCAAATGGGGAAGAGGCAATTTAGTTATCAAGTGGCAGCATCAGGCTGGAGGCAGCAGACCTTATCCCAGGCCTGCAGGAGCTGGCCAGTCCTAGAAACATGTGAAGAGGCTTAGGGCCTCAGGGAAGGGGCACATTCTGGACTGCCAGCTTTCTTTCCTCTGTCAGGTATCTGCCTGTGGCTGAGGAGCAGTGGCCTAGGAAGACCACCTTCTCCTGTCGGTACTGGAGTTTGTCTCCGGAAACTTTGCAACCCTTCTGGAACAAAAAACACATAAGGTCAATTGCATCCTGGCAAACAAAAACAGTAGGTCCTCCGCATACTGAAACGGTGAATAATATGTCACTCTCGGGGACTGCTGCCAGTGTGGGTCACTCATTGGCAGCCTGGAGATCATGGACCATCCTACATGTATCCGGCTGTTCTTTCTGGGTCTTTTTCTTGACTGGGAATGGGTTAAAATCATCACTGGGCTAGCAGGGGAGGGTTTGACAATGAGAGAAGCTGTCTGGGGGATGTACTTGCTGACGTCCTCGTTAGTTACCGCCCCCCCTATTAGAATATGGCCACTCACTTTAGTCACCTCAGTAATGTCTCCTCCCAGCAAGTGAACGCACGCCACCCTTGAGCTGGGCTCGTCTGGGATCGAAACTTTTGTCAGTCTTACTATGGCGTGGTCTGTGAAACTACCAACCCTGGTCTCTGTTTCCCTCTGGCTTTCAGTCACAGTCTTATCAGTCCCTGTGTATGCAAGTCTGGTAGAGATGTCTCTAGTCCGTTAACACCTATGGTAACAACCTATTACAAAGCAGATGTACACTACGCTCTCAGGTCACCTCCATTAATCCATTACTGTTTGTGTCTCCGCTTTATCTCATCCAGACATATAGGATTCTCTTAACCATCTATAAACTTCTGGCCAGACTCCAATGTCTCAACAAAATCCAGGTACACCTATGTTATTTTTGTTTTTTTTTAGTCATAAAAGGAATAAAAGTCAGTCATAGGCTCTGTAATACAGTTGCAAGGCTTGTTCTTGCTCAGTCTGTTCGTGGGGTACACAGGAGGACATCACATCATACTCTATTCTTGTATCACAAGCAAGTTCCCTCTGTCGCCCCCCCCCCCCCCTTTTTTGTAAACTTGCACTTGCAAAGTCACTGTCTGTTCTCTCCTGAGCACAATACAGATCGCTTCAAGGCCAGTTCTCAGACACAGATTACAAGCAGCTATGGAGAAATTTAGCCGTCAAGGAATAAAATCTCTTTTTTCTCAAATTCTCTACACATCAAAATCTTTGAAATGTCCCTTATCGCCTGTCTCTTTCTCAATGGGCACTCTGAAGGATTCCTGTCACTCTGTCCTGGTGTCCGTCTCTCAAAGCTAGAGGCTCTAAAGTGTCTGTTTGCAAATCTGATCAGGTTTTTTTTTTTCTTCACTTGGACATTCATCAAATCTTCAACATCCCAAAACTTTCAAACCTTCACTAAAAGCACCTTCAGCCCTTCTGTCCTGTTACATCAACTTGCACTTTTCCATCAGTCCTACTTTTACTCAACAACCTTCTGTCTACTTACATCTTTACACTCTGCAGGTCCACCCTTCCGGACCGTGTTGGCCGCCATTTTTTTTTTTTTTTAATTTTTATTTGTACGCAAAATTGCATGATACAACAACTCCATTAATACATATATATTGCGTATAAATACATATCTAACAGCATATATGAATATCCCACCTTAACCCTCCCCATTCCCCTGCCCCCTCCTTTTCCAAAAAAAAAATATTTTGTTAATACAAGTATTATAACTATGTTGCATGCAGGTACTCCCGCCACAGAGGGTCGCAAACATAAAATATTTCCGCTGGTGCATATGCATTATCTATAAATACTCAACCAACCACCCCCTCCCCTAATCCCCCCCTCCCCATTATCAACCTTTTTAGATACCCACACAAAGTCACACAGTGAAAATATTACCAATAGTATATATACATATATAGATACTCAACCTAGGACCCCACCAACCACTCCCCCCCCCCCCCCCCAATCCCCCCTCCCTCCCCCCAATCCCCCCTCCCCATTATCAAACTTTTTAGATACCCACGCTAAGTCACGCAGTGAAATATATCCAATAGTATATATATATATCACAAATAGATGTTCAACCTACAACCCCCTCTTCACCCTCTCCCCGTTACCGACAGAGAAAAAGAAAAGAAAAAAAAACTTACAACAGTTCCTAAGGTCCCTGTTTCCATTTCCCCCATATTCTCTCCCATTTTTTTTTCCCATCCGGTCCTTGTTTTTTGAACCATACTCGTTCATATTTCTTAATTTTTTCCACCAAGTTGAACCAACTTTCTACGGGGATATCCCCTGCACTCCCCCAGTTTCTTGCAATTAGAACCTTTCCTAGCTGCGTAACTCTCTGCACCAGTAGCTGCTCGCCTTGATCTACTCCACATCTGTCCATATCTCCCAGAATCGCCACCCTAACTGTTGGGGTGATTGTTATACTTAATAAATTCGAAATGTAGGAAAAGACCTTAATCCAAAACTCTCCCATTTTTGGGCAAAACCAGGTGACATGGGCAAAATCCGCTTCTTGTCCACCACATCTCAGACAACTATCTTCCGTCCTCACCTTCATTCTATATAACAGTGCCGGTGAAAAATAAATCATGTGTAAAATGCTATGTTGGATTAGTCTGTGATTCCAGCCCAACGAACAGTGTCTTATATTTCTATAAATGTTATTCCATATGATAGGAACATTATCCTCTTTTGCTACTAATTTCTCCCATTTATCTTGTGATTTGTGCCTAATGTTAAATGTCGTGCTCTTTATCATATACTTATAAATCTTAGAAATCATTTTCCTTGCGCTTTTACCCTTCTTTATAATCTCTAAACAGTCATGTGTAACTACCCTCAGTCCATACCCTTTCCTTTTCCTGAAATCCCCTACAGCGTGTACTATTTGACCATATCTCAGAAAATCTCCTCGGTCCAGATTGTATTCTCCTGCGACTTGGTCAAAATATTTAAACCTGCCTTCTTCAAAAAATTGTGCTATATACCTAACCCCCTTTTGTTCCCAAAACTTTAGGTCTGGTACTTTCATTAGTTCCGGTATCGAATAGTTGCCCCTTAGAGGTGTCATGTCCAAAAACCCATGAATTCCCAGTAGTTTTTTAAAGCCTGCCCACCCATTAAATAGCACCTTGGAGATTTCCCACTGTTTAAACTCCCCCGTATTAAGGACGCCACTCTCCAGTACCTCAAAGATCGAGATCTTTAAACCTTTTGTGGCTAGGATTAACCTTTGGTATACTGGATTATCCCTCCAGCCCACTATTCTGGTAATCTGTGCGGATATGTAATGGCCATAAAGAATAGCCATTCTTTATGGGATACCATAAAGAATGGTATCCCAAGTCCCCCATCTTCCAAGGGGCGATATAAGTGCCCCAGTTTCATGCGGACTTTTTTGCGCCCCCATATTAGGTCATTCAACATTGCTTCTATGACTTTAAAATATGATTCCTCTATCCATACTGGGCTGGCAGAGATTACGAACAGAATTTGGGGTAGCAGAATCATTTTAATCAACCCGATTCTATCTGCTCTAGAGAGGGGCAATCTATCCCAGCAATGAATTCTATTCCTAATAGCTCCCAAAAGGGGGATTAGATTTAATTCTACAAACCTATCTAGTTTACTAGAAACCTGGATGCCGAGGTACCTAAAGTTGCCATCACATATCGAAATCTTCTTATCCTGCATTTTCTCCCTTACTCCCACATCTAGAGGCATCAAGAGAGATTTTTCCCAATTAATCTGTAAACCGGACCATTTCCCATATTCATCAATCATCTCCACTACCCTGGGGACCGTATTCGGGGTGTCTTGAAGGTATAAGATCAAGTCATCGGCATAAAGACAAAGTTTATAGGAATGCCCTCCACTCCCCCCACCCACGACCCGTCCATCCTGCCTCAACAGAATTGCCAATGGTTCGATATATATGGCATAGAGTAGCGGGGACAGGGGGCACCCCTGTCGTGTCCCTCTAGACAGTGGGAATGAGTCCGACTGAATTCCATTTACCACTACTTTGGCCCTCGGGGCCGCATATAGGCTCCGGATCCGTCCAATAAAGTTGGGACCAAACCCAAAACGTTCCAATACGGACCAAAGGAAGCTCCATTCCACCCTGTCAAATGCCTTCACGGCATCCAATGACAGGATGGAGCGGAGCCCCCCTCCCCCATCTCTATGGCCGAATACAGTCTATGGATGCATTTGTTCATTCTACGTCCTGGCATAAATCCGTTCTGGTCTGTATGTATAATAGTGGTAATAACCTCCTGGAGTCTATTCGCTAACAGTCTGGCTAGGATCTTTACATCTGTGTTCAATAATGAGATGGGTCTATAAGAACCCACCTCCAATAAATCTTTGTCTTTTTTTTTAATTACTATAATATTTGCTTCTGACATTGACCCCGAAACTCGCCCTTTTGCATCTGGGTCCTCCAAGATGTCCAAGAACATCGACATTAATTCTGGCCCATATTTCCTATATAAAGCAAAAGGTAAGCCATCTGTCCCAGGGGACGTGTCTTTTGTGCATCTTTTTACAGTCCCGAGTAGCTCCGCTAGAGTGATTGGTGCCTCGAGTTTCTCTCTATGTTGATCAGAGATTGTGGGGAATTTTATTTTACTCAGATATCCCTTAAGATCTTCTTTTGAGTGGGTCACCCCTGAGGTATACAGATCTCTAAAAAAAAAATTCAAATTGTTTTGTTATCTTCCCAGGGTCCTTTACAATCGCACCCCGATATAACAGATATAACTGTTTTTATTTGACGGTTGAATCATTTGGGCTAAAATTTTCCCCACTTTTCCTCCCTCCGTGAAGTATCTCTGCCCATTAAAAAACATTTTGTGTTGTGCTTTACCCTCCAAGAACCTCTCATAATTGTCTTTAGCAGTTAACAGTGCTTTGCCCATCTCTTTATCTTGTCGGTCCCGCATGTTGTGACTCACTTCCTTATACTCGTTCTTCTTGATTAAATGTCCGTTTAGCCTCTACTATACCTTTTTTGAACTCTCCTCTCAAATGAGCCTTAATAGTGTCCCATATAGTCCATCTATCTATAAAGTTTTTGTTTGCCGCCCAGCACTCAGCTACTGATCTTTTCACCTCCAGTGTGTCCCCCAATATAGTGAGCCAGTATGGATTCAGCTTAAAGTTTTGATTTTTTTATTTACTCCCGATCCTATCTCTACCATCACTGGACCGTGATCGGGGATAGTTATTGGTTCGTATTGCATCTTAATAATATTAGGGATAAGAGATTGATGTGCTAGGCAATGATCGATACGTGTCAGGATATTGTGTCGATCATTGCCTAGCACATCAATCTCTTATCCCTAATATTATTAAGATGCAATACGAACCAATAACTAGGACGGTGGCTGGGCACATGGTGCTGTTGCCATTTTGGTTCCGCATTTCACATCTCTATCAGAAAGTTTCACATCCGTACAGTACTTCCGCTTTTTCTGAACCAACTGTTCCTCCCCGCACTTCTGACCATCCTTCATCCTCAAGTGCCCTGGCTCCTCTGTCCTGAGCCTGGGCTGCTTCCAATAGGCCTCTGCTTGCTGTTAGAATCTGCTTCCGCTCTGAAGGCTGCAGCCTTCCCTTTGAGGGCATATCAACATACATATAACCTTCCACAATTAGTAACATACTTCCTTCCTTCCCTTTTTTCGACAAGTCTAACAAGTCTAACAAGTCTCTGCCCCCTCTGGGAGTGTGTGAGCAATACACCCAACATCATGTTCTAATCGAGATACACGAAGGTGTAGCTACTCACTCGACCCAGGGGTCCCGACTCACCGTTGTGTGTCAGTAAAATAACAAAATCCCTACACTAACAGAACCTTAAACCCTGACTACACACCCGTTAGGGCTCCTCCCATAAGCCGTACTTCCCTCGGTATCTCGGCCAGCACGGTCTCCTAGTGAGCCAATGCTATTTCCCGGTGTCTAACCTAGACCACCTTAATTCTCTCCCCTTCTCCTTCCGGTGCGCTGGTGTTCCGGCTGCACGTCGCCTCGCTCTGCTTCCCCTCCTGGCTGGATCCTGGATCATCAGCGTGGTCCCCCGTACTAGGTGCCGGCTGTGTACCTGGATGTCCCGGACGTGAAACGTGGAGCGTGGAACTCGGGGGTTTCTTCTGTCCTGGGCAGTCCTGGGCTCAGTAGCCGGCTGTTTGAGGTGACCGCTCCGGATCTGGGTGCCGCTCCGGATTGAGGTGCTGCTCCGGATCTGGGTGCCGCTCCGGATTGAGGTGCCTCTCCGGATTTGGGACCGTGGAGCGCGGTGCCCGAAGGTAGGGGACGGCAGGCTGCTGAGGACCTGGACGTCGGGCTGCAGTCCTGGACCGCCATAGGATAATCAATGAAACGCCGTTAGATGCCTACTGCCCCGACTGTTCCTGCTGCCTGTTACTGCCCATGCTGTGTGATTAACTGATTTGCTGCTGCTGATTGTCCCTTTTGTTTGAATGATGGACCTGCTGCCAACTGTCTTTGTAGTTTGATCAATGGACCTATTGCCTATTGTTCCTGCCGTATGACGAATAGACCTGCTGTCTACAGACCCGCTGCTTATTGCTCCTGCTGTTTGACCAACAGACTTGCTGCCCATTGTTCCTGCTGCTTGACCAAGAGACCCGCTGTTTATTGCTCCTGCTGTTTGACCAACAGACCCGCTGCTTATTGCTCCTGCTGTTTGACCAACAGACCGGCTGCTCACTGCTCCTGCTGTTTGACCAACAGACCCGCTGCTTATTGCTCCTGCTGTTTGACCAACAGACCCGCTGCTCATTGCTCCTGCTGTCTGACCAACAGACCCGCTGGAACATTATTGCTCCTGCTGTTTGACCAACAGACCCGCTGCTTATTGCTCCTGCTGTTTGACCAACAGACCCGCTGGAACATTATTGCTCCTGCTGTTTGACCAACAGACCTGTTGCCTACGTTCCAGCTGTTTGACCAACAGACCTGCTGCCTATGTTCCTGCTGTTTGACTAACAGACCTGCTGTCTATTGTCTCTGCTGGTTGTCCAACAGACCTGCTGCTTTTGCCGGACTCTATATTGTTACAGGACTCTATATTGATGCAGGATTCTATATTGATGCAGGACTCTATATTGAATCTGGATGTACAGGAAGGGCAATCTGGAGATGTATGGTGCCTTGATGGACAGTGCGTAGCCTTGGACCCTGGATATGTCAGCAATGGTAAGAGCCCTTGGAGAGACCAGAACCTGGGGGGCAATGGTGGTCGCCCAAATGTCTTGGCTACTTGGGGGGTTAGGGATGATCCTGGTTTCCGGGATGTAACCTCCCCCTGTATGGGGCCTGTCGGCTATCAGTATGAGGTCCCTTGGTTCTCAAATGGGAGTACTCCGGACAGGAAATGCTCGGGTAGCTGCCATTGGATTAAAACCAAGACGGACTATACTATGGCCAGGGACGGGATCCCGAAGGGGTCAGACGGGGTACTGCTAGCTCCTAAATGGGTATATGGTAAAAACTCCGATTATGGGTCTCTGCCTTGTTTGGCCAGGTCCGAGGATTACGGTGTGGGGCATGAACTTAGTTGTGAAGAAACTATGAAGTGGCCAGGGTACGGCCGATCTGCATCTGTATTGTCATCCTTTGAAGATGTCAGGGGGACTAATTGTACTAACACCAGTAACATTGAGCAGTATAAGGCTGGGTACAACATTAATGTCTGTAATCGTGCTGACGGGATAGAACCTGTAGTGCGAAGTATAAATGAGTTGGATAATGGGAACTCAAGAATTGTGTGGTCAAGATACATGTTAATTGTTATTAAGAAAGGAATTCCAAAGGGTTGTCTGAGAAGACCATGGGTACCTAAAGAAGTGATTAGACCGTATAGGGGTTGTAAGGGTGGAAGAAAGTGTAAAATATCAAAGAGAGGGATGAAACCATTTATTCCATCCATATTGACAGGGAACGTCCGGTCCATCGGGAACAAAATTGATGAGCTGCAAAGCCTGGTTATGTATAAAAAGTCCATCTCCAACTGCTGTTTGCTGTGTTTCTCAGAGACATGGCTGCATGAAAATATCACTGATGCATCGGTGTCCCTGCCAGGGTTTAGTCTCTTTAGGTTGGATAGGTCTGGGCTAAGTGGTAAAGGCCGGGGTGGGGGTGTAATGGTATATACCAACGATTCATGGTGTCCGAAGGGACAGGTAACGATTCGTGGTCAGCATTGTTGTATGGACATTGAGATTTTGGTAATAGCAATCCGACCTATATATCTACCATGGGAATTTACAGTAGTTGTGGTGATTGTTGCATATATCCCCCCCTCTGCAAATAGAGAAACTGCGAGTGACACTCTGCAAGTGGTGGTTGGAGATATGCAAACTAGGTACCCAGATGGTTTGATAATCGTCACGGGTGATTTTAATCACGTGGACGGGAAAAAACTATTTCCGAAGTTCTGGCAATATGTTACCAATCCAACCAGAGGAGAGAATGTTTTGGACTTGTTGTTGGTCAATGTTAAAGATGCTTATCGTCCAGTTACTCTGCCCCCGTTAGGAAGATCTGACCATAATCTAACCCTGTTATACCCCAAGTACTACTCAGTGAGACACAGTAAACCAATTAGCTCTTTCCAGGTCAATGTGTGGTCTGAGGAAGTGGAGTGTGAATTACAGTCATGCTTTTCAACAACGGACTGGGACCTGTTCTTTAGTGAGTCTGGAGGGGACATTAACATGTGTGTGGATATGGTGACTGATTACATTAACTTTTGTGTAGGTTCTATAGTGCCAGTCAAGACTATTAGGAAATACCCTAATTCTAAACCATGGGTTACCAAAGAGCTTCAAGTTCTGCTGAAGCAGAAACATAAAGCATTCCGGGTAAAGGATGGGGATCTGTATAGGGACTCACTGAAGCAGGTTAAAACTATGATTCGTGAATGTAAAAATAGATATAAAGAGAAACTGGAAGGCAAATTGGCTGCCAACCAGGTCAGTGAGGTCTGGAAGGGTATGAAACTAATAACAGGGATGCAAGCAAAGATGGGTGGTTTTTCAGGGGATAGAGAAAATGCGAATGCCCTGAACTCCTTTTTTAATCGGTTTAGTACAGGGGAAGGGAACCCATGTACTGATTGTGTTGGGGACACTGACGAGGAGGATGTTAGATTGGGAAGTATGGCCAATAATGATGTTGGTTTCTCAATTCTGGCAGAGGATGTAATATGTGAACTAAAGAAATTAAAGGTTAGAAAGTCGTCAGGGCCGGACTGTGTAAGCGCGAAGATCCTTCGAATGTGCTCTGGGGAACTTGGCCCTGTTTTCTGTGAATTGTTTAATCATAGTATTACAGCTGCTGTGGTTCCTACGTTATGGAAGACGTTGTGTATTATTCCGGTACAAAAAGTCAGGGCTCCCAGAGAACCAAATGACTACCGCCCGATAGCGTTAACACCAATAATTATGAAGGTTTTTGAGCGTTTTATTTTGAGACTTCTTGCTGAAGTAGTTGGACCGTATCTTGACCCTCTACAATTCGCATACCAACCACGTCTGGGTGTGGAGGATGCGATTCTTTATTTGCTCCACAGGGTATACATGCATCTGGACGAGCCGGGGTCTGAGATCTGGATAATGTTCTTTGACTTTGGGGGTGCTTTTAATAGGATTATCCCGAAACATCTATGTCAGAAATTGGGTAAAATGGGGGTTGGTTCTGGCCTAATTCAGTGGATCTTTAATTATCTGATATTAAGACCGCAGAAGGTGAAAATTGGAAACACTGTGTCGGATGTGGTTTTGAGTAACATTGGAGCCCCACAGGGGACTGTTCTTGCCCCGTTTCTATTCACCATCTACACTGCAGATTTTCAAAAAAATAGAAGTCAGTGTTTCTTGCAGAAGTATTCAGATGACACTGAGATAATAGGGTGTATAAAGGAGGGAGATTTGTCTGAATATTGGTCGACCATTGACTTGTTCTCGGAGTGGTGCGACACAAATGGCTTGGAATTGAATCTATCTAAGACCAAGGAAATGGTAATCAGTTTCCGAAAAGAACGTGATACTGATGGTGTGCCTACAAAGATTAGGGGTGTCGCAGTAGAACGCGTCACCAACTACAGGTATCTGGGCGTCTATCTGGATGATAAGTTACTGTGGCATATAAATTCAGAGAAATTGTACAAAAAGGCGTCTGGGAGACTGTACTTTTTAAGATCGCTCAGGTCTTTTGATGTGGACCGTAGGATGTTGCTGTCCTTTTACCAGTCTGTAATTGGAAGTGTTTTATTCTATGCGGTGGTATGTTGGGGAAACAATGCTCGTACGACTGACTTAAACAAATTTAAGAAATTGGTTAGGAAGGTGAACTCAATTGTTGGCTCTAAAACAGAGGATTGGGAGTCAGTCTTGTGTGCACGTATGCTCTCCAAATTTAAGTCCATTGTATGTAATGAGAAAAACCCATTACATAACACACTGATGGGTCAATGTAGCACATTTAGTGATCGGTTTCTGCATATGAAATGTAGAACTGTACTCTGTTTGTTATGAAATACAGAGCTTTTCCCTTAAACCAGTTTTAACCAGACATGCAACTGTCAGCGAAACTCAAGTCTTATGATCAAAAAGCAGATGTTTGTTAAGAATAGCACCAGCATTCTGACTAGCAGTCGATTTACTGTTACTGTCAACGATGATTGGAAATACCCCTGGCATAGCAACCAAGGTCTAGTATCACACATGCTCAAATAATTAAGAGTGTCTGAGAGAAGAGAGTATTGGAGGTTTTCGCTACCTTATCTAATGCAGTGTTCTTAATTGAAGTATAAATTGAAACCCCCTTTGATTCAGTCCTCTTTCCCTTTCTACCTTTTTTATGGGGTGCCCTATATTTAATGTGTGGCATTGCATGGCATGTGTAATGTGTGGATGCAGAGTGACCCCCCCCCCCCCCCCCCCCAATATCGGGCTAATTTTAATCCCCCATTATAAGTACTTCACCATGCTATGAATCCGCATCCATTTGACTTATCAGCAGTTCTTCTGCTGCCTTCATTATATTTGGAGCCTTATAACAAACCCCTAGTAATATTTTATTATCCTCTTTCCCTCCCCTTATCTCCACCCATAGGGACTCTATATCTTCATTTGTGTGTCCAATGTCATCTCACAGGACGGGCTTGAGACAAGACTTCACATATAAACATTTATTTATTCGAATATTTCTTAAAAGACTATAACCATCTATAGTAACAGCCCAGTCGTAGCAATTATCCAGCTATGTTTCACTAATACCCACTATATAATATTTATCCTTCAACATTGAGTTCACTTTCCTTCATTTTGTTTTGTGAGGCTTCTGGCATTAGTGTAAATACACTTTATATGCTCTTCCCTGCCCCTATTCCTTTGGTTCTTACTCGTTTATCTTATCCCAGCCCCCCTTAAATCCCCATGTACAATGACTTTTCTCAGTTCCCTATCTACACTGTCTTCTTGCCCTGCACAAGTGTAGTTGCCCCCCCCCCAAGTCTCTAGTTTAAACACTCCCCCAAACTACTAGCCATTTCCCCCCAAAACAGCTGCACCTTCCCCATTGAGGGGCAACCTATCCCTACTGTATAGCCTGTAGTCGACTGCAAAGTCAGCCCAGTGCTCCATGAACCCAAAGCCCTCCTTCCTACACCAACGTTTGAGCCACTTATTAACCTTCCTAATCTCCTGCTCCCTTTCTGATATGGCACGTGGTATAGGTAGTATTTCAAAGAAAACCTTTGAGGTTCTTGGCCTGAGCTTATGGCCTAAATCTCCAAAATTATTTAAAGTACCTTCCATCTACTGGAACAGACAGTCCCCTAGTTGCTAGAGGCCACGTCTTGCTGCAGCTTTGCCTCCCCTCATCCGCCAGCTTGGCAAACTTATTGGGGTGCACCAGACTTTCTGCAACTCTTCTCTCTACCCCTCCTTCTACATGTTACCCAAGTAGCTACCTCCGCATTCAGCACCACCATACTACCATCGCTTTTGTGTTTGCAGTTAAATAGGTTAATGCCAAAATACACTGCTGCGTTCACTGCAACAAGATCTGGCTCTGTGTCCTGCAAGCACTAAGGGTTAACAGCTTCAATGCTTTAAAGATCGTGTCCAGAGAGCAGGTAGTAGTGTAGATTTGTACCATGTTAGCTATGGAGAGCAGAAGCATAGTGAAGAAATCAGGCGATAACTTTTTGAGGTTGACTATATTTGATGGTGAAATTTCGAGAATACTAGTTCTTTTCATAAGACATTGTGTTATGCATGAAAATTCACAGCATTTTATACACACTAGGCAGTGATCAACAAAGGATATTAAAAATAAAACTACTTTAAAACAGATTGATAAATATCTGATTTACGACAGGATCTGCTTGTGGCCTCCAGGTCAGATGTAGTAGATCATGAAGGTGGCATGAATATTAAGACCACTTTGTAAGGTGTTGAATCTCCTCATTAATTTATACTCCCATACACGTGCACATTCGCACAGATGACCATGTATCTGCACCTCAATCACAGCAAGTACATAAGATCAAGGGGACATTTACCTGTCAGTCTGCCTTATTAACCCCTTCACTCTCTACCTTAATAACCCCTCGCATATTGCAGCAAAGACCCATCGCTATCACCCGCGGTCGGTGCTTGCAAAGTCGCCGGCGGCACTTAAAATGTGGCAGGGCATGGGCGCCACCATGTTTCTTCAGATCGTGCGGCGGCGATCGGTTGCCATGACAGCCTCGGGTCTTTGTCAGCCCCGAAGCTACATGGTATTAGGAGATTTGTTACAATGAGCCAGTGGCTCAGTGTAATGAATCGTATGCAAAAAATGCCATATACTGCAATCCAGTAGCATTGCAGTATATGGTAGAAACAATCTGACCATCTAGGGTTAATATACCTTAGAGGGTCTAAAAAATAGTAAAAAAAAAAAAAAACAAATAAAAAAGGTTAAACCTGTAAGAATTTATAAAATATATTTCAAATCACCCCCCTTTCCCTAAAACTGATCTAAAACATATTAGACAGTAAAAATCACACACACATTAGGTATCGCCGCATCCCAAAATGCCCCATCTATCAAAATATAAAAATGCAAATGCAACTTTTACACCTTTTTATATGACATAAAAAATGTAATAAAAAGTGATCAAAATGGTAGCAAAAAAAAACGCCCGCTCATTTCGCAAAAAATGACACATTACAAAGCTTCGTACACCTAAGTATGAAAAAGTTATTAGCGTCAGAAGATGGCAAAAAAAAAATTTCTTACACATTAGTTTAATTTTTGAAAATGTATTAAAACGGAATACCTGTGTAAATTTGGTATCACCATGATCGTACCAAACCAAAGCATAAAGTAGAGGTGTTATTTGGAGCGCACAGTGAAAGTCTTTAAATCTGAACCCACAAGAACGTGAAGCACATGCGTTTTTTTTTTTTTAATTTTTCCACATTTGGAATTTTTTTCCTGCTTTCCAGTACACGGCATGGTATAATAAATATCATCATGGGAAAGTTAAATTTGTACAAAATAAGCCCTCACACAGCTTTGTACACGGAAAAATGAAAAAGTTATGGATTTTTAAAGGTTGAGAGCGAAAAATGAGCGAAAAAACCCTGCGTCCTTAAGGGGTTATGTGTCAACCATGTCCAACCACAGTCCTTGTGTGTATGAAATGCTGTAAATTTTCTGTTTCATGCTCAAGCTCATCATCAAATATACTCCGCCTCAAAAAGGTATCACCTGATTTCTTCACTCTTTTTCCAGAGAGCAGGGGCTGCAGAGATTTTAAGTTTATTTGTGTAGCAGCCTATGGTGCAGAGAGAGATACTCTTTGCATCTGTGTGGAAGCTATACCAAATTTGTATGAGACTTGAAGGTTTCTGCAATATTGCAATATTGAACCTATGGGGGATTTATGGGGTGTTACTATTATTTAGGGCTCTCAAAGTCACTTGTTGCAATATTGAACCTGTGGGGGATTTATGGGGTGTTACTATTATTTAGGGCTCTCAAAGTCACTTGAAAGCTATCCCTCTAAACATAAGTCTTGTAGATTTTCATGAAAATGAGAAATCGCACCTAAAGTTCTATGCCTCATTACATTACATTACGCATGAAAATACCATGTAAGAGAGAGCGTGCCCTAGCCATGAACGTGTGAAGACACGCATCACTTAGCTTCTCCGTGCCCCAGCACTTTTAAGTCACTCTGGAACTACAACATAAACGGGCCCTCTGCACCCCGATTCTACGTGACCTACAAGCAGCTAGGTAAGAGGTCAAGTGCCTATTAGAGAAAGTTTATGGAGGGATGCTGCATGTCTGTCGTAGCAAATTCTACGAATATGGGAACAAGTGTGGCCGCATGCTTGCCAGAGCTTTCAGACATCGCCTAGCACAAATTTTTATCCCCAACATCAAATCCGCCCAAAACAATATTGGACACCTTCCTTTCTTTCTACAAGTCCCTGTACATCCTTCCAGTCGATCCTCAGTACTCGACCTCCTGTTCCCCAACCACACACCCCCAGTAACCATTCAGCACCCTCTCAGAAAGCTCCATATCAGAGTTGCAGAAGCCATTCACCCCTTCGGAACTTGGTGATTAAAAACCTCCTGGGAAGCAAAAGCCCAGGTCCTGATGGATATACAGGAAAATTCTTTAAGCATTTCTTAAAAGAATTGAATCCTATCCTAGTAAAAGCCTTCAACACAGTCTCTTCGGACTCCCCCTTCCCGGGACAGTCCACATCTGCTCATGTTGCTATCATCCCTAAACCGGGCAAAGACCCACAATTGTGCTCCAACTACCTTCCCATCTCCCTTCTTAACATTGACCTAAAAATCTTTGCAAAGCTTCTGGCTAACAGACTCAACCCATTATTGCCCTCCCTTATCAACAGAGACCAGTTGAGATTTGTGCCGGGCAGGGAGGGTCGGGACAACACCTTACAAACTCTGGACATAATCCACTATGCCCAGTCACATCAGATACCTGCAATGATTCTATCCCTAGATGCCGAAAAGGCTTTTGACAGAATCTCCTGGCCCTCCCTCAAACAGACCCTTTCCAACATATGATTAGGCCGTGTCTTACAGCAAATATCCTCTCCCTCTACCGCAACCCCTCGGCCAGACTCAAAATAAATGTTAGTCTTTCGGACTCTTCCCCTATCCACAACGGCACCTGCCAGGGATGCCCCCTTTCTCCACTCCTATACCTCCTGGCCGCGATTCGAAATAATCCTGACATTTAGGGAGTCCAGATCGCCGGCGACAGAACATAAATGTTCGGCCTTTGCGGCTGACTTTCTAGTCTACTTAACTGACCCCCACTCTTCCCTTCCTGCTCTGATGACTGAGCTGGACAAGTTCAGGAAATGGTCAAATTTCAAGGTCAATTTGACCAAATCTGAAGCCCTCAACATCTCACTCCCCCCCCCCCCCACGACTTACCCCCCTTGATGTCCATAACCACCAGACACCAGGAGACCAGTTACAAGATTCTATCCAGATGGTAAAGAGTGCCCACTCAACTGCATCTATGGTATCCGGAGGTTCCTGATGTCTGCTGGCACTGTGGAGCTGGTGGTGGCACCATGACCCACATTTGGTGTTCTTGTCTGAAGCTTAATAACTTTTGGCCCACGATTCTCTCCTGTATCAAACACCATTACTGACGCCACGATTCCAAGCACTCCTGAAGCGATCCTCTTATTCATGTTTGATATGCTACCACACAAATACAAGAAGTCCCTCACATGCCACCTAATTCAAGCGGCCAAGACAGTTATCCCAGGAAAATGGCGCTCAGAATATCCCCCCACCATTTCTGAATGGTTAGCAGAAGTAGCTTCAACGCACAGAATGGAGGAACTTGTAGCACAATCCCCTTCAGAGAGCACCCGGTTCTCCAATACTTGGCTACATTGGCAAATATTTTTATCCTCTTCTGAATACTGAGTACTCAAAGACTGAAGACTGGATATATTGCTCACACTCTTTCCCAACTCTCCGGCTGCCTCCTCCCATCTGACATTATCCCCCCCCCTTCTTTTCTTTCTTTACTCCTCAGTTGCCCTGAGTTATGTATAAGACTATGTAACTTATTGTCATGTTCTGTTATATTCTTGTTCCATGCCTATTTCAATACGAATGATTGGCTTTAATTCCATAATGCCTTACAAGGCGCTACGCTGTTATCACTTATCTGTCATGCCATCAATGTTGTATCTAGGGTAAGAAGGGTAATAATACTCCTCTTACTATTTTTGAGGAGTATTTTTAGCAGTGGAGGAGTACAAATACAAAATATATAGGAGTAATACAAATATATAACCGCCAGACATGCAGTCCCATGTAACATGCACCTCAGCACCTGCCAGACATGCAGTCCCATGTTACACACACCTCATGCCACCTCAGCACCTGCCAGACATACAGTCCCAAGTTACAAACACCTCATGCCACCTCAGCACCTATAAGACATACAGTCCCATGTAACATACATGTCTTCCCTGACCTTACTACAACCATCATATTTGCTCCTGTGGAGCCCCCTCACCTCCATACACATGTATACACAAAGTTCCCCTACCAGTTCTACTTGCAGGCAGCCATTACAGCTCTACTTCCTGCATTGCGAGGTGACTGTAGAAAGCCCCGCCCCTTTCACAGAGGCTCCACACCCTCCCGTGACATCACTGGTACCAGGACAAACAATGTAGTATGGAGTGAGCAGAGCTGGCCGGTCTGATGGTATGTGCTGTAGGACCGCGCGTAGGACCGCTCAGCCCACACATTACAACCAGGCATAATTGCCAAACATACTTTTATGCTTGGCAATTATTCTGGGGAGTAATGGCGCCTCATCATGCGTCTATGACGCTTGGTGAGGCGTTAATGCGATCTCTGTCTGAGACTTAATAAAGTTTTTCTTGAATAGAAAAAAAATACCATGTGATCACGAAGCAGACATTACAGAAATGTTAGTTATTGAGCTATTTTGGTGGTTTGGCTATCTACCTGGAAAGCAGAACATTTGAAACTTTGGAAATGAAGAATTTTTACCAAACTTTTGCCAAATTTTATTTATATTTTTTAAAATGATGTTTAAAATGATCACTTAAATTTTAAAACTAACATGAAGTATAATATGTCATGAGAAAACACTCTCAAAATCACCTGGATACTTAAATCGTTCCAAAGTTATAACCAATTATCGTGCCATGTCCGATTCTAAAAACTAGTCTGGTCACTAGGCTGAAAGCAAGTGTCTGCGATAAGGGGTTAAATATACTCAGGATAACAAAATAACACATTCTCTAATTTGATGTAATTAACAAAAATACAACATTTCACAGATCTAATTCCAACCTGTTTCTATAAGCCCTGGTGTAAACAATTTTAGATGTCCCTGGATCGTAAACCATCAGACTATGGTAGGACAATTCCCTCTAGTTTATCTTGCATTGCAGAAGGAGTAGGAGTAGGAAGTAAACCACACTACAGACACAAGCACTTCCTGGTTCATCAGCAAATGCTTCTAGCAGCATGGAGAGGACACAGGAGCAGCGGCTCTACAAACAAGATAAGGTCTGTATTTTCAGGGAGGAGGTGACCTTGCAGTGCTGACTCTTTTTGTAATTGATAAGGTGAGGCAGAAGAGAGTGTTATTGTGTCTTATATCCCTCTCACGACTCTGTCATCTTTCTTTTGCTATGTGTCAGATTCTAGTAGACTGTTCAGAAGCTAAACAGCGCTTTAGATAAACCTGTAAACCTGTGTGTACCCTGATAATATAAGCACATTGTCAGCACCCAGCATCTCATAGCGCAGAGGAATCATGAAGTTTGTTCTTGTCTGATCAGTCTCCTCCCACACTCTCACCATCACTTAGTTATAGGAGCTAAAACCGCTATAAAACTGCGTAAAATAGCAAAGTAAGGGGTTAAAACAAATTCTCTTTATTGTATAAACATGGCTAAGGGATTAAACTTGAGAACTTTCTTTTATGTGCAAACCTCTTTAAGGTTGTATGATAAGATATCATGGGTTGAGCTCTCTTTATACATAGGGGGCGGTTTTTTGCATTACACCCACCGCTTATCGTATATACTCGAGTATAAGCCGACTCGAGTATAAGCCGAGACCCCAATTTTACCACCAAAAACTGGAAAAAACTACTGCCGAGGGTGGGAAATGCATTGGTCAAACCCCCCAGCCCCCAGTACTATACGGCCAGCCCCCATGTAGTATACAGCAGCCCCTAGTAGTATACAGCCTGCCAGCCGCCATGTAGTATACAGCAGCCCCTAGAAGTCTACAGCAAGCCCCTAGTAGTATACAGCCAGCCTGCCCCCACAGCCCTAAATAAAATAAGCTTATATACTCACCCTCCGATGTCAGCGCGGCTTACCGATGTCCCCGATGTCAGCGTGTTCCATCTTCTTTCTTCTCTGCGGCTCCTCTTCTTTCTTCTTGCTTCTGTGATGGACGCGGCCATGTTTTCTTTGTGGCCGCGCATACTATGACGTCAGCAGCGGCCGTGTCATAGTATGCGCCTGCTAGAAGAAAACATGGCCACGTCCATGAAAGAAGAAAGAAGAGGAGCCGCGGAGAAAAAAAATAAGATGGAACACGCTGACATCGGGGACATGGGTAAGCCATGATTTAAACCTCGTCCAGAAACCATGCACACACGCCGCCTTCTTGGGTGAAATTGGTAATCTCTTTATTTCAGATATTAAAGGGGTTTTCCCACAATTGAAAAGACTTGCTGATAAGTGGGGATCTCGATGCTCTCTCCCTTGTCGCTCCCCCCGACTAATGTTTTGCTCCATTAATCTCTGTGGAGCTGACGGAAATTGCTGAGCGCTGCAAGCTCTTTCAGCTCCAGAGAAATTAATGGAGTAGAACGGTCATGCACGGCTGTCTGCTCCATTGGTCTGACGGAGCGACGAGAGGTCCTACGAACCCCTCGTTTTCGCAATCTGTGGGGGTCTCAGTCAGCAAGTTAGGCCCTATTCGGGGGAAAACCCCTTTAAGCTCAATAATTTGGAGAAATACATAAGCTGCTGTTTGGTTATTTATATTTTGTTAAAGAGTAGCTCTAAACTTGTACCTTATTCAAATGGATATCTTCATTTTAATCCATTACATGACTAATGTAGACTTATCCTTTGCAAAAGCATGTGAAAATCTTTAACCCCTTCCTGCCGATGCCCTTTTTTGTTTTGGTGTTTTCATTTTTCACTCCCTACCTTCAAAAATCTAACTTTTTATTTTTCCATCTACAGAGCTGTGTTATGGCTTATTTTCTGTCTAACAAATTACACTTCAAAATGGTGGTATTTAATATTCCATGGCGTGTACTGGGAAGCGGGAAAAAATTCCAAATGCAGTAATTGGTGAAAAAAACACATTTGTGCCATATTCTTGTGGGCTTGGATTTTACGGATTTCACTGTATGCCCGACATGACATGTCTACTTTATTCTTTGGGTCAGTACGATTACGAGGATACCAAATTTGTATAGGTTTTATAATGTTTTCATACATTTACAAAAATTAAAACCTCCTGTGCAAATTTTCCTCCTCATTCATTACAATTTACGGATAGCACATTGTAATAAAGGGTTAACACGAAGCAACCTCGGGTCTTTGGAAGACCCAAGGCTATCATGTGGACGGATCACCGCTTCCCAATGGCATCACAGGGAGCGACGGCAAGATGGCGGCGCCCATGCGCTGCTATCTTTTTTAATCCGCCAGCAGCTTCGCCGTCGGTGATCGCCGGGAAAGACGCTGCAATATGCAGCAAAGACTTACCAGCTATGGAGAAGGCTCAGGCCGTGAGCCCTCTCCATACACCCACACCCGGCATGTGACGTAGTATTATGTCACATGTTGTTAAAAGGTAAAATATATATTTTCTGCAAAAAGCAGGTATTTGCCATGAAGGTCCTGCTATGGGAGCTTAATTTTATTTGTAGGAATGTTAATTCCATGGATTTATCCTGTATGCCATATTTAAAAATCAAGAACATTTTCCATACTATAGGCCAATCAGCATCTGCCTATTAGGATTTTGTTTTGCCTGCATCTGAATTACCACTGTAGGATTTGGACTTTAAATGGATTGTCCGAGACTGTAAAAAAACAAAACCGTGGTTGTCGGGGGCGGGGCGGCTTAAAAAAAATATACATTTACTTACCTCCCTGCGGTACCATCTCTCCGGTCCGTGCCCCATATAAACAAACGGGCACGGAAGCCAAGCACACTTGTCCCTATTCCAAGTACTGTATAATGCGGAATGGGTGGGTGTGCCCATCACCACAGCCGTCCGGAAGCTACAATCAGCTCAGTTTCCGTGCCCTTGTTAGTTTACACAAGGCATGGACTGGAGAGATGGCAACGCAAGTGGTTTAGAGATAAGTAAATGTTTTTTTTTTTTAATAAGCCCCCTCCCTGGCCAACAAGGTTTTTTTTATTTTTTTTTTTACAGTCTTGGACAACCACTTTAGTGGGCTTTCTTCTTCTTGTGATTACACTCTTTCCTATACCAAGTGTTTTCTAGTTTTAAAAGGTGCTAAGATTACTTAGCATGTTGTGCAATTCCAGTGTTTTTTCCACACATATAATCTATTGCTGGAGAGGCAACTAGTCTCATGATAGTTTTAAAAGGTACAACACTTAGATAACATAGTCATCTAGATTCTGTATTTATTATTAACATCCTAGTGCAGCAGATAGTCCTGCAGAAAGTCCTGCCTGTCACTGTGGGTCTCACATCATTTGGAACCGTCCACGATTTGGGGAATTAAATGATCAAAATAGAATGGAGAAGTACCAAGAAGCTTTAAAGAAGGTGAGTTTTACTGAAATATGTTAAGGGCATTAATGTGTTCTATAGTCATAATTGCTTGTTTATGATTATTTGCAAGAACAGGTAAAGACACTGTGCTACGATAAGAGACTTTTTGCAAGTGAACAGTGCTGTAACTTGAGGGTGTCACATGTATATGTACAAACTACAATCAAGGGACTTAAACCCCCCCCCATCCCCCACCCCCAGTCAAGTATGACTATAGCATGTAAGGAAATTTGATCGTTATCATGTCACGCAAGGATGCCTCCCTGTGTAAGCAGGCCCCTTGGCAACAGAGCCTTAGTGGGCCCCTTTTCAGTAAATTCACGCCCCGGCGATACACTGCCTACACCCCCCAGTAGCCTCACTGTTCCTCCCCCCCCTGCTAGTAGCCAAGCTGTCAGCTCTCATGAATTTGCCAGATTGCTTTGAGTGCGGTCTGTTGTTCCCATTGTACTTCACAGCAGTGTCTGCTTTCGTTATCGGAGGGTTCTGATAACGCTAGCAGTGTAAGACTGCTGCATTTGGTAATCAGCTCCTATTGCTTTTTTATTGGTGACAGGTGCTCTTTAAGGGGCTTCAAGTCTTCAAGAAGTTGAAGACCTTAACCTATCCTGGATTGCGCGAGTAAATTTAGTAAAAATGAATTTCTTACCGACAATATTATTCTGAGGTGTATACCACTTTATTTTAATACACAAATAATGAAATGCTTGCAGAACTTATCTTTTAATTTTATATGGAAAAAAATAGGCTATGAGTGTCCAGGAAACTTTTATGTATGCTACCAAATATGAGAGGAATGGGTGTTCCATCCTAAACTCATTACGAACTGGCAACCATAATAGATTCTATCAAAGAACCTTGGACAACAAATAAACCAAGAAACTGAGTTGACTTAGAAAAATTAATAAATGAAGGTATACCAAGTAAAATTTTCTAAAGCTTAAGCTTATTTAAACTTAAAAAAATGAACATCTCTAGCGAGGTTACTAATACCATTATTTTTGTTAGGAAGAAATTCATAAAATAAAAGAATGGAATAAAAATAGGCTATTAAGATTTTCGTCTTGAATATATGTTTGGAAATTGCAAACTTTAAACGCCTTCCATGGGCAGATTTTGGTATAAACTCCCTAAAGGAATTATCTGAAAGGGGCCAGATTTTGAAATTCTCAAACCCAATATTATTATTATTACCCTATAGTTTGTTTTCAGTATCTTCAGTTGAGAGAATGTTTGATGTCCTTTAAAATATTGGAAAACATCAATTTAAAACAATCTCTCCATTGTAAATATAGTTCCTTCTTGCATAACAAAAACACCTAAAAAAGGTATAGCTACTATCTATTCAGAACTTATGTTGGACAAAACTAAACAAAAATTGGACTATATGAAAATAAAATTTTTAAATAAAAGTTTTAGCATCCAGGACTGGAACAAAGCGGTACTTTCATCCCATAATTTAACTTTGTATTTTCCATATTAAAACACTAAGGAAGTTTCAACTAGGCTGGAATCTTGCATCCTCTAGATTGCTATATGAATGGTTTATTTTAACTTATCTGAGTTGGCGAGGATGTGGCCTAGTGGCCAATGTTTATCATGTCTGTTGGACATGTCCATCTCTAAAAATCTTCTGGGAACAAATTTTTGATATCATATCTAGGATTGTTAGTAGTGAAATTAATCCTAGCCCAGAGTTGGCATTGTTAAATTTGTATCAAGGACTAATCCCGAAGAAAGTTGGATAACACATAAAATGCATATAGCCGCTAGAGCTAAGATAACCTCCAGAATGGAATGATCACAACTCCCCCTTGTTAAAAGATGTCATGAAAAGATTACTGACCTACACACACCATTTTCTTCCATTTAGATAAAAAAAAAAGTCTCCTTGATGCACTTGTAAGAAATTTAATGCATTTGTATGAAATGTTTAGATAAGCATGAAATGTTTAACTACACATATTTTACAAATGCATCAAGGAGATATTTTGAAGCTACAAGTAATAGCGATTGAAAACGTTACGAGCCCCAAAAGAGGAGGAGGCAAAATTCATAAACTTAGGAATAGAGAGATCCACTGGATCCTAAAATTGGATACTCGTCATCCGCAAGGCCTTAACAATGGATCGGATACATTGTATTTCTACTAACAACAAAAAATACTGTTAATTCTGCAACGTATACTTACCCCAGAACATCCATATCATCCTTCTGTCTGCGCATGCTTACACTCTCATGACGTAATTGCGTATTTTAAGTATAAATGTTTGTCATACACTCTGGCAGATAGGCCATGACTAAGGACCACATGTAAGTTTGTCTGAAATGTGTAGGTCAGCCACGCATTTTTTTTTTTTTTTTTTAACAGTGAGCAACATTGCTCCATACATGTAGTACTTTTTGTCTTTTTGTATCTTTTGATCTAAATTGAATAAAATAAAGAATATCAACTTTTAACTTATCAATGAGTACTTGATCCACCTGCTCCTTTCCAATTACTTTGCACTTGCAGCGGCACAGGATTCCTCTCCTTACATGATCTAGGCACCGTTCACACTGCTAGATGTCTAATGTCTGAAAATGAACAATCGGGAGATATACACTTGAGCAGGAGATATACACTTTTTCTTTACTTTTTAATAATGATGTAATTCACGTAAAACACTTAAAGGAAAAGTGGGAACGCCTAGAAGATATAATTAGAATGACCTGCGCTAGAAAAAGGTAAATATGAACCAGGATTTCTGCTGTATTTTGGAAACACAGGATTTAACAATAATTGGAATTTATGTAAGAAGTTTGGTGCAAGACATTTTTAGGTCTGTGAATGTATAAGTTATATGTGTGTTGCTGGTTGTTTTTGTCTGTTTTTTTTTTGTTGTTATTGTATTGTTATTAAAATGTATAAATAAATTGGAATAAAAAGGGGGCCCACAACAGCAGGTAAGTGTGTTCGGTTTACAAAACATATACAAGCATGGTCCAGCTCTAATCCACAAGGCGTTATGTCAGTATAATCCTCCGGAGGATTCGGCCGGCTACTTCGCTCCCTCCGTCTGTCGTCCCGGAGTTGTGCCGATGGCCTCTATAGAGTCGAATAAGTTAGGCGCGGTAGTGAGGTGCATTGTCACTTCCGGTTTTGGATCTCCGGTGTCCGAAGAGGCGTGCGGAGAAGAAAAAAAAAGCCAGGAGGGAGCACAGAATTATTAGCCATTCCCCTGAGTTGCCCCTACAATAGTCTACCTAAATTGAGAAACTCACTATTATTCCTCACAGCTGGGCGTCCCGACCAGAGGTAAGGTCGTGGACACACCCACTAACTCGGGCGGGAGATTTAAAACAGGAAGAAGTGGACTGCAGAGTGCTGTTCTGAAATCAGCTGTGCAGTATGGCAGACAAGCGTGACCTCGCTGAAACACCCAGGACTCCAGCCCCGGAAACTATACTGCAGTGATGGCGAACCTTTTAGAGGCCGAGTGCCCAAACTACAACAAAGACCCGCTTATTTATCGCAAAGTTCCAACACAGAAATGTAATTTGTGATTTATACTTCCTTCTCTGTCACAGTTTTCATTGATACAAACACCCTGAGGCACCAATAAAGCAGAAAATAGTCCCAGGTAGAGCTGTCACTTTAAAATAGCTCTGTGCACAGCAAGTCCTGAGCTGTCTGGGACTGCAGGAATATACCTGGAGTCATCTCTGGTGATGGCCTGAGTGCCCACAGAAAGGGCTCTGAGTGCCACCTCTGGCACCAGTGCCATAGGTTAGCCATCACTGCTATACTGCATGGATAAAAAAATTGAAAGCTTCCTTAAGAGATCATGGGACTCGGCTACTTCAGCTTTTAAACCTAATATTGCGGCAGCATGTGTGTCCGGCTCTGTTATTTTTGCTAGACCAACTATAAACCGAAAACTAGATACCTAGAGATGCTTTAGCCTTGTCTATTTCAAATGTGCAGAAAGGGGCCGGTTTTCTAGCAGAGGCTTCTATTGATGCGCTTAGACTAACAGCTCATTCATCTGCCTTGTTTAATTCAGCCAGAAGAGCCCTCTGGCTAAAAAAAACTGGCCAGGAGATGTAGGTTCAAGAAATAGACTGTTTGGTATTCCATGTGATGGAAAGTTGTTGTTCGGTAAAGTGTTGGAGGAGTTTTAGAGAAAGCAAGAAATAGAGTGAAATCATTTCCCTCTGTAAACAGCCAGTACAGATCTTTTCAATCCTTTCAGAGGGCAAGGCCTCAGAGAAAAGGAGGAGAAAGCAATCAAAATTCCAGACCTTTTCAGAAGAACAGGGGGCTCTTGTTTAATCAACCCAGAGATCCCAAGCGTCAGGGACCAAGGCCCTTATGACGCTAAGCACCCCATAGGTGGAAGAATGACCCACTTTTTCCAGGCCTGGTCGGAGATTTGAGGAAGCAAGTGGGTATTACAGGCTATGCAGAAGGCTATTTCACTGGATTTTCACACTTCTCCACCCTCTCTGTTGAAAGTCACAAATCCTGCTTCAGGAGATAACAGAGAGGTTTCCGAGATCCGGACCCTTGTCCAAAAGAAGGTACTGTGCCAAGTGCCTCTTTCCGAACAGGGCCAGGTTTTCTACTCAAACCTATTCTTGGTAAAAAAAAAAAAAAAACCAAATGGTTCCCTAAGGGTTATTTTGAATCTAAAACCCCTAAATAAGTTCCTTCTTGTCCCGAGATTCAAAATGGAAACCCTAAAGTCAACACTTAACCTTTTGTTCCCCGGTTGCCTCATGGCTTCTATAGACCTAACCGATGCATACTATCACATTTCCATACATACCATCCGTATTTTCAAAAGTACTTGAGAATAGCCATTCAAATGGAATCAAAGATCATTCATCTCCAATACAGGGCACTACCCTTCGGAATCGCTATTGCTCCGAGAGTCTTTACCAAAATAGTATCAGAAATGGCAGCCCACATAAGAGAGGCTAAGGGATTGTTCATACCATACCTAGACAATTTTCTGTTGGTAGGGTCTTCGGATCAGGCAGTGCACAGTCAGCTGTCCATGGATCTCCAGATACTGAAAAAGCTAGGATGGTTGATAAACATAGAGAAATCATCTATGGTCTCTACAACAATAAACCTTTTTCTCGGAATATGGTTAGACTCCTAAAAACGGAGGTCCTTTCTTCCAACAGACAAAATAGAAAAAATAAAAACCCTAGTGTTAAAAGAAAAACAAAACCCTTTAATTTCTCTGAGGATGGGCATGTCTCTTCTGGGTCTGTTTTCCACAGCTATTCTGACGGTCCTTTGGGCTCAATTCCACTCAAGGCGCTTACAATATTTTCTTCTAAGGAAATGAGACAGGGATCAGTCATCCTTAGATGTAAAGGTTATTCTCAACTCGGAATCCCTAGATTGGTGGTTAATCATAGAAAATCTGGGTGTGGGTCTTCCTTGGAACCCCGGTCAGGACAGATTAATTACTACAGATGCCAGTCTTTGGGGGTGGGGGGCTCACATAGACAAGCAGGTTTTTCAGGTAACCTGGGCCATAGCGGAGAGGGATCTGTCGTCAAACAGAAAGGAATTATTACCGATCCTAAAAGCTCTCGCTGTGTTGTGGGGGCATGGGGTGGTCGTGATGTCGGACAACACTACGGCCATATCTCAACAAGCAGGGCGGTGCAAGAAATTCAGGTGTTATGTACATAGCCACACAAATTCTTTCTCTGGCAGAAACTTATTTCACACCCCTAAAGGGGATTCACATAAGGGGTGTAGAAAATATTACGGCAGATTTCTTAAGTCCAAAGACCCTATGTGGGAGAGTGGGAACTGAATCAGTCTGTGTTCTGCAAGATTACAAAACTTTGGGGAATGCCAATTATAGACCATTTTGCCACGCGGGAAAATCGCAAACTCGAAAGATTTTTTTCCTTTAACAGAGCAGACCTCCCATCGGCGGTGGATGCCTTCTCTCAGAAGTGGGACAGTCTTCTGCTATATATGCTTTCCCTCCTATGATTCTCCTGCCCAGAACAATCAGGAAAATAAGGCAGGACAAAGCGAGGATGATATTGATTGCCCCCTTCTGGCCTTGCTGGGCATGGTTTTCCATTCTAAGGGAACTTTCAATAGCGGATCCTTGGGTACTCCCGGAGTCGAGAAACTTGTTGTCACAGGCTCCGATCCTCCAACCTTGCATCTGACAGCATGGCTATTGAGAGGATAATTCACCAAAAGCAAGGTTTGTCTCGTGAGGTTACTACTTTGCAAAGAAGTAGAAAACCAGTAACATACAAAATTTATCATATAATTTGGAAGGCTCTCTTTTCCTTTTCTGGTCCGAACCCAGGGCAGTTGGTTCAGCCTAATGTCGGTCAGATTCTAGAATTTCTGCAGAGGGGTCTTGCAAAGGGACTGAGACACTTAAGGTCCAGGTATCGGCTCTAGGGGCCTTATTTGATCATGAGTTAGCAAAACCTCAGTGGATTTACAGGTTTATTAGGGTAGCAGGTAGGATTCGGCCCACCATTAGAAATATAGAACCACCCTGGGATTTATCCTTGGTTCTGAAGGTCTTGTAAGGTCCCCTATTCGAACCTTTTCGATTGCATCTCCATTAAACTCCTCACATTTAAGACAGGTTTTTCTTACAGCCATCACCTCAGCCATAAGAGTGGGTGAGATAGCGGCTCTGTCACATAAACTACCATATTGTAGGATCTTGGATGACAGGGTTATCCTTAGACTGGATCCGGGATTTTTACCTAAAGTAGTATCCGATTTTTATAGGTCTTAGGACATTACCCTTCCCTCATTTTGCAATAATCCCAGAACAGAGAAGGAAAGATCTTTTCATTGTCTTGACGTTAGAAGAAGTATCGTCCAAGATTTAGATGCTACTTCTATGTAGTGAAAATCAGTTAGTCTTTTTGTTTTCTTTTCAGGAAAGAATAGGGGAATTAAGGCATCTTCCACAGCCATTTCTAGATGGATTAAAGTCACTATTCAAATGGCCTATGAAATTTCATAAGTTCCTGTCCCGGATGGCATCCGTGCTCAGCCTTAGTGACATCATGTAGGGATGCTACACTGGAACAAATTTGCCAGGCTGCCACCTTGTCTACACACTTTCCTAAATCACTAGATGTGGATGTGATGGGGCCCTCTTCTCCATCTTTTTGAAGAAAATCTTATCCTCGGTTGTCCTCCCCTAATTGTTTCATTTTTTCTTTGTAATTCTCTCTGGTGGTGCTGTCGTGATGAAGGGGAAAACATTGAATTACTCTTACCGGTAATGTTGTTTCCTCGAATCACGACGGCACCTGGTATTCCTAACCGGGTGTTACTTTTTTATGTGGTGCTTCACGGGTGTCGCAAAAAAAAGAGGACATTAAGAAGATATATATATATAATATATATACCGAATAAATATGTATGTATGTTCTGTCTACTAACTAAACAGCTCTTCCAAGAAATCTCTGTAACCAAACTGAGGAGGAATAGGAGGATCCTCCTTTATGCTTAGGTTTCCTGTCCTTGGAGGGTGGATCCCAATCTCTCTGGTGGTGCCTTCGTGACTCGAGGAAACAACATTACCGGTAAGAGTAATGTATTATTATTCCAAAAGTGGTAGACACGTGACAGCTAGTCTACAATCCCTTGTGGGCGTGTAATCCAGGTAACACGTTGTTTACCGTTACCATAGCGTCATGTGGAAAAATGCAAAGGCAGCCAAGTAAAGGGCTGCATGTATAGCTGTTAATGGGTGAATTGCATCACCAAAATGCGTGTGATTCGATCGCCATCGCAACTGGTAGTCATACACAAAATATGGATTAACATTAGAAATTAAAAATTAAAAATTGTACAGCTCACCGCTTCCTGATTCTACACGTGCTGGAGATTCACACTTGCGTCTGTGCAGTTCATAAGAGAAGGAAAAACGAGTCTCTGCAACAGTGTAGGTTAAAAGAATCCTCTGTCTTCTTGTGTCTTCTTGCTTTATTACAGTTGAACTTCATTAACCCCTTCCCGCTCTGCGTCCGATATATCGGACGCTGAGCTCAGTTACTTAGCGCTCAGCATCCGATATATCGGATGCAGAGCTGATGCCGGTTCAGCTCAAAATCTGAGCCGAACCGGCATCAGGAAACACAGGTTTCTGGCTATAACTAATAGCCGACACCCCAGTGTAACACCCACAGTTGGAGGGGGCTCTGATCGCAGGTGTTTAACCCGTTAACCTTCCCCCACGATCGACACCCCCCCCCCAAACCGTTTTCTGGGGGCGCCGATCGTTGCTATGGCAACTCTGTCAAGAACTTCCTGTAAGAACTTCCTGAAAGATGGCGTTCTTATGTTCTTCTGGCATGTGCATAGGCTGACACTGTTAATACCCTGCAATACATCAGTATTACAGAAAATTATCATGAACAAGCAATCAGATGATTGCTTGTTCATGTCCCTTGGAGGAAATAGTAAAAAAGTTTAAAAAAAAGAAAAAAGTTAAATAAAAAATAAAGTAATGAATCAATATAAATGCCCTTAAGCCCCATAACATATAATATAACATATAATAACCATAAATAATTACTGAACCCGCACGATGAACGGCGTTAAAAATTTTTTTATAAACCCTCCAAAAATTATGATTTTACCTATTCAATCCCACAAAAAATGTGATAAAAAAACACAGGGGGCGTGGCCTGACTGCGGATGGAGATGGCCGTACATTAGAGCTTCTCCTGCCCGTACCCTGCTTCAGCACCGCTAACGGTACCAAATCCAGTGCCTGAGACCCCAGTAAATGGGAGCCAAGAGAAGAGGGGGTACCCGGACCCCAGCAGCGCCTCTTAGCCGGTCCTCGGCCCGCGGAATCGGCTGATTCCTCATGGCGGCGGCCTCCGCTTCCTAGACTGCAGCCGCGGTCATCCCTCTACCGGCTTTGAGACTGGAATCAAGGGAAGCCCCCGCAACAGAAGAACCACTGGCCTCCATCCTTGCCACGGACCCACCCTTGATGACCGCAGTTGGCGGGGTGCCGGAACCCGGAACACCCAGGCAGGGTGCGCTCCCTCAGCTACACGCGGCCAAGATAGCGGAAGACCGCAGGCAGCAGGAGCAGAGCAACCAGGGGAAGCCACGGAAGGACCAGCTACCTACCGGCACCAGCCTGATGAGGGGACAAAGCGGCACGTCCCAGGAGATTGAAGTGCCATCTCCGACATAACCCCGCAGCACCATGTGGCCAAGATGGCGGCCGATCGCAGCAGTCCAGGTACTATCGGGCATAGAGGGGGGAGCAAGCTGGCCAGGACCTTACAAGTGGAAGTCCAGGTGCATACTGCCCCACAAAGCCCACCTGGGGGGATGATACTGGGGGTACTCCAACACCAACCAATTGGGTCCTGTGAGCCCTAGTGTATGGCCTCTACAGTACAGGCCCAAGGGGCAGTGGAGGCACCAATGGATACGCATGGCCCCGGTGTGTTACCCCAGGATGGACCCTCGACCTTCACCCATGGAGACAGCCCCTCATGGGCTGAGCAGGTGGAGCTGCAACAATTGAGAGAGGGGGGCCAGGGAGACCCGCAGTGGATGGAGGGGAAAGGAGGGAAGGCGATGCCACATACACCCCACTCCCCAGTTCTGTGGCCCGACTCAGAGGAAGAATGGCCAGCCACCCCGTGGCCCACACCCCATGCCCTTCCTCAAGGTGGTCTGCATCACAACCGTCACAAGACAGGCCGCTTCAGGCTAAAGATCTTATTGGCCGTACTGCATCTAATACAGAGCTCTCCCAAGTAGGAGTCTTTGAGTCCCAAAGAGTCATGTTGTCCCAAGAATTTGGCACGCTGGCTGAATTACACGCTCTGAGCTCCCACCTCCACACCATTCCCACTATGGATGAAAGCTACGTAGCTAGATTTGAGCAGTCTTATACTGCCGAGCTACACGCGGTAAGGGAGGAAGTTCAACAGCTTGAGAACCGTGTAACATCTACTGAGGTCACCCAGAATGATCTTGGTGTCCGCCTAGAGACACAAGCTGCTACTATTGCCTCCCACTCCTTTCAACTTCAATTTTTGGCTGAACAAATGGATGACGCCGAGAACAGGGGAAGGCGCAACAATATCAGAGTATGGGGACTGCCCGAATCTGTAGAGACTCCTGCGCTCCACGACACCTTACGCCAGTTGTTCAACTCCATTTTGGAAGTACTGGCAGATACGCCGGTGGAGCTGGATAGGGCCCATCGCTCACTACAACTCAGCCACAAAAACAAGCCATCAACCAGCTCTGTAGCCAAAAAAGTAAATATGTAACGCCACTTGGAAGACGGCAATACAAAAATGATAGATTTTTTCCACATTAGGGTTTTATTTGACAAATTTAGTAAAACGTAAGACGTAATGGTATCCCCGTAATCGTATCGACCCATAGAATAAAGATAACATGACTATTGGGCTATACGGTGACCACCAAAAAAAAAAATTAAATTAAAAATCCAGTACAGAATTGATGTTTTTCTACTCCTGCCCTCAAAAAAAAGTTACTAAATTTTCAACAATAGGGGATACCAACCCCAAAATGGTAACGCTGGAAAAAGCATCTGATCCCACAAAAAAAAATGCTGTTACATGGCCCCAATAAAATCCTGGCAGCTGCAGGTTCCTCCTCCCTTCTACACCTCGCTGTGCACCCATAAAACAAATCACGCCCACATGTGGGGGCTCTCTGTACTCGGGAGAAATTGTAGAAAAATTGTATGGTGGGTTTTCTCTTTTTATCTTTTGAAAATGAACGTATAAGCGTCAAAATTTGATCATTCTAAATTTCACCTCCATTTTGATTCAATTACTATGAAAAATCTCAAGGGGTAAATAATCTTCCTAAAAGCTGTTTCTGAGAGTTTGAGGGGTGCAGATTTGAAAATGGGTTGGTTATATAGGGGGTTTTGATGCTAAATATGTAAAATTTCATTCAAAACTGTATTTACCCCCGAAATAGTCAATTCTGAAATTCCGGAAAAGTAATATTCGAATTATTCTTAAAATAAGTCTTGATCAGTAAGGCTGTAAGGGTTTAAAGCAGTTTTATTTCTGGGACTCCGAAGGAAATAGAGTGTCAATACACCAAAACTTGAGGTCATATTAAAGGAAACCTACCACCACAGATCTACCTATTAAGGTAGATCCAGTGGTAGGTGCATCTAATGAATGTAAGGATAGCCTTTATTAGGGCTTGATATGCAAATTTTCTTATGAGGCTACTTTGGCGTGGAGTAGCCAGAGCTGAGGCTACACGGCGCCGGTGCTCCACGCCCCAGTAGCCTCTTTGATCCTCCTTCCAGATATGTTCAGTGCACAGCTGCAAGGAGCTACGTGCACTCGTTCACGAGGCCATAGTTTTGCATATGCGCAGAACACAGGCCAGCAGCTGTGCAATCACGGCTCCAAAGCCAGAGCTACTGCGCATGCTGAAGATGTCTGGTAGGAGGATCAAAGAGGCTACTGGGGCGTGGAGTAGCCGCACCGTGTAGCCTCAGTTCCGGCTACTCCGCAACCCATTAGTCTCTTAAGAAAATGTGCATATCTAAGCCATTAAACTTTCTGTGGGGACTATAGGATTAGCCCTAAAAAGGGCTATCCTTACATTCATTAGATGCACCTACCACCGGATCTACCTTAATAGGTTCATCCATGGTGTTGGTTTTCCTTTGAGGAAGTTTAAATCTTTTTAAACCTCTGGTATCAAAATACTGTTATGCAGTTTTAATATTAGTGTATGCCTGTGCTAATTTAATTTTCTTATTTACTTGTTTTTTGACATTTGTGTATTTGATTTCCTACAGGTATTAAGACCAGGCTCAGTGTGCTTGTGTGTGAGTGATGGCAGCCTTCTTCCCATTATGGCACATTTTATTGGAGCATCTCAGGTAAACTAGTTGATTTGCTATTTCATCATTTTACATTCAACATTTAGATTTGGACCCTTCATTGCTTGCATACATGTATTTATAAGCCTACCTATTTACACAACATTATTTGCAATACAATTAGTTTTTTTAGATGAGGTCAGATATGTGGCCACCTGTAAAATAGTCTTGGTGTGTATTGAATTTCACCTCTTGTAGCTAAAACCTGGAGGTATAGCTCAAAAAGGACCGACTTGCACATGTGGAACAGGAGCATTTAACATTTTATCTCAATCTCACACAGTTGCTGACAGTGTGATCTCTCTATGCTCTTCTACAGGCTGTGATCACATGTTGCATTCACACGTGATAGTTGGATCATGCAGTAACAGCTGCTATCACGACTATCGCAATCCCGAGTGTTTAACCCTATAGATGTCGTGGTCATAGTGACCGTGCCATCTATATTGCCGTGACGTTCAGGACCCTATGTGCAGGAAGGTGCCAACCCTGAGGCCGATAAGGCCCCCAGGGCTGTCTTCAGTAGCAGCCTGTTAACATCATGCACAAGGAAATATGGTGCAATACATTAGTATTGCAGCATATTACAATGAACAAGTGATCAAATGATCACTTGTTAAAGGACACCTGTCATCAGGTCTGTGTCTCTTGTCCTGTCACCTCTACCTGTTGGAGCAGATCACAAGGATCCCATCCCAGCCTTTATCTAGTTATTTCATACATTAATCATTATAAAATCATCTATTCTTTTATGTAAATGAGGATGGTCACATGGTAAGAGGCAGTGATGTCACTCCTGTTACCCCTCCCCTCTCCTCCCCCTGCTCATGTCTGTGTGTAATGTATAGTAAAGCATTGCTGGTGTGTGTGCTGCATCTGCTGTCATGCTGCATCCTTCTAATACACATGTAAGAGACACAGACATCAGCTACACAAGTACCTGACATGTTCTGCTATAACATGGCTGCATCCTGGAGCTGTTGTATTTCTCCTATATATACACACAGGCTGCAGGGGCGTGGCCACCAGCAAGCACATGGAGCAGCCTTTACAGCATTATACAGGCTGTCATTCATGCACTGGGGCTGTGGCTGTGCCTCCCACTCATGAATAAGCTGGACAGCTTGAATATGCTAATGACTCATTGGACATCTCACAAGTCATTTGCATACAGCTTTAGGACCTCATTGCTGTTACAGGCATGTAGAGGGACAATGAAGGGATAGAGGCAATGCTCTTTAATGGCAGTTTATGAAAATCTATTTCGATTAGGGGGGTTATTTTGCATGACTGGTTCTCTTTTAAGGATTAACACACTTCTTCAAGTTGATTTTAAACACATTGAAGGGTGCAGTTTCTAAAATGGCATAAATATGGGGTTTTAATGCTATTTAGGTTTTTCAAAGTCAGCTAAAGCTGAGCCAATGTCTCTAAATAAGGGTTTTCTCCATTTTCATAAAAATGAGAAAAACTGCAACCACAATTCTGAACCTCCTAACAACCTAAAAAAAGAGAGAGGATGCATAAAAAGCCATGCCGATATAAGGCAGACATTTTGGAAATGTTAGTCACAGTACCCAAGTAACTTTATAACTATCTGCCTGAAAAGCAGAACATTTTGAACTTTGAAAATGAATACCTTTTTAGATTTTTTTGCCAAATTTCCATTTTTCTCATAACTAAACACGAAAGATACCATCAAAATTTTTATATTACTGTATTTTTCGTACTATAAGGCGCACCATCAATAAATGCCTGCTAAAACGTCTAGGTTCAATAACCAGCAGGTGGCAGACCTGTGCACAGTGCAAGGCAGCTGTTGTCTGTAAGTATGGTTCGAAAAGATAATCCTTTATTAGTCCCACAGTGGGGAAATTCACAGCGTTACAGCAGCAGAGAGGGTACAGAGAGTGAAGTACAAACTATGACAACAATAATATTAGGGATAAATGAACAAAAAGAAAAGGGGGATAAAAAGACAAAAAAGAGACAAGCAATGATCGGCAGTTTGATGTTTAGTCTGTGGATGGGACTTGCAGGGACTGGTTAGGTGGGGGGCGCAGGTTACTTCTGTTTGGACCTTGTTTGTTGAACAGCCGGGACACAGCAATACCAAACATGTGGGGTTTTGTGTATTTTATTAAATTTTACTGAATAAAAACTAATTTGGAGAAAATCTTGTTCATTTTAAAATCACCATATTTTCATATGCGTAACTTTTTAAATTTTTTGGCTAACAAATCTGGTTAAGGGCTTATTGTTTGCGAGAAGAGTTCTTTCTAGTGGTCTTATTTTAGAGTGAGTTCCTTTTTTTATCACTTTGTAGAACATTTTTTTTTACAGGTAATAATTAATAATTATCTTTTTTCAGAACGTTTTTTCTCCCAGCGTTTACCGTGCAGGTCCAGTAACGATTCTGTTTCATTATACAGATTGTTACAGACGCTGCAATACCAAATATGTTGGTTTTTTTGTGCGTTTGTGTTTTTTAAGACCTTTTTAAGTGTTTTTATGGGAAAGTGACATTTTAGGGGCTTATATTTGTATTTAATTATTTTTTATTTATTCTAATGTCTAGTGTTTTTTTACTTTTTTTATTTCTTCAAACTTGAACTAGCGATGCTCTGATCGCTGGTTCAAGTCAAATACACTGCTCTACAATACTTATTCAGTCCGGGTCTGACTGTCAAGAACATTGAGCAGCCCCGGTGCACTTGGCAGACCTCGTGGCTGCCCAGAAGAGGATCGGATCCCCCGGTAAGCGGCACGGTGGATTCGATCCATAGGGGAAGACCCGTACTCGCCGCGGTCCCGGACCCGATCGCGGGTCTTAGCTGTAATATAAAGTTGACAGCTGCTGCTTATGGTGCTGGCTCTGTTCTTGAGCCGGTGCCAGAAGCGGGACGTTAGAGAACATCCCCGTGCGGGAAGTATCTTCCCGCAGGGACGTACTATAACGTCCTGATGCCCATAGGGGTTAATATATAATGCCACCTGAAAACAATGTCATCAAAATCTGCCCTCTAACAGCTCAATCCCACCTTTGTTGCCACCTCTGCAATCTCCTGCGCACCCCTACAGTAGTTCACATTGACACATTTTCACCATACTCGTAAGAAAATACATAACAAAATCTGATATGTGTTTTCTCATTTCATCCTGAATGAATGTGTAAATTTTAGGTCTAAATAATTTTGTCAACATTTTGTAAAAGATTCCAAAAAGATCCTCTATTTTGTTTTAATTTTTATGAGAAGATTAAATGGTAAAAAAAGCTTACCAAAGGCTGTTTTGAATAGATTGAAGGTTGCAATTTTAAAAATGGGGGGATTTGTTACAAAAATGAATTGTCCACTAAAAATATTGAATCTGGAATTTACTTGAAAATATGGAAAATTGCTGTTTAAACTGTAAGCCTCCCAACATCCTAATAAATTAAACATATCAAAAACAGACATATGGTTAATGTTAGTTAGCAATCAATTTGGGTGGTTAACCGCATCATCAGGGTCACCTGATCTGGCCAGCCAACCACTGCTATCGACGTGTAAAGGTACCACGTCATGCTGGGTGGAGTGCAGAGTCTTCTGGCTTGTGATTGGCTTTGTTTGTGGCCGCCAAAAAGCAAAATGGCGGGAGATGCCATTTTCTCGAGCGGGCGAAGTATTCGTCCGAGCAACAAGCAGTTTCGAGTACGCTAATGCTCGAATGAGCATGTTCGCTCATCTCTAGACATGTGCCATGGGTTTACCATGTATCAGTCGGTATATATAAAATGGCACTAATCAAAGTAAAATCCTATGCACTACTGAATTGTGTTAACCAACATGTGTTTAATCCATTCAAATATAAAAGTAAACATAAATACTAATTTTTTTTCTACATATGTGTTTACATCTCATTTATGTAAATGTGACTAAAGGCAAATGTCTAAATGCAAAGTTAAAGTAATGTAAACACAACGTGTGAACACAGCTTTTAGGTGAGCATAGAAAGATCAAACTGTGCACTTCACTGTAGCTTCTCTGACACTGTCTGCTGCTGATTGGATAATGTCAGAAAAGAACATCAGAACACACACCTTCTCCTTTGTAATTATAAAAATGGTAGGATACTAAGATTGATATCTTGGCAACATGGGAGGTCCTGAATCAGATTCTTCAGAATGGTATGATAATCTGTGCAAGGAGCTCTTCCCCCACCCACTATGTTGTAAAACTTACTCTGCTGCAGTGAGATAACATCAGGCCGATGGAGGAGGAAGTACTGATGGAGCTGCAGGGAGGCTTAGGCAGGGTAACAGCCTGTGAAGCTGCAGCATGATGGGACCCTGGTAATGCCCCCTGGTTCATTAGCATAATTTTAAAAGTTGTGTTTAGATGCACAGATTAGATTTCCTTTATCCAAATGGTGCATATCACTAGTTTTTGAACCCCCAGTTGTACACCATTTCAAGGCTACCACTGTTCCACTGGCTGATGTGGCATCTTTGTTCTCTGTTAAACGAGAGGATTGATTCTTATTCCAAATTAGCATTCATTGCGGTAGGTTCAGCTCTCCGCCCTGCCTTAGGCTCAAAGAACTTTCTGACCCAGGATGGGGCAAACAACTCTCTCGGGGGTTTTCTCCAGAGCCCCACCTGAGTCACTCTAACCACTAACTTCCCAGCTCCTTCATGCTTACAGTTACCTCAGCAATGCTGCATGACGTTTGCTGGCTAGCAAAGTGTTAGCCAACACAGTTGCCATTCATTGTGCCATCAGGCTGTGCCATATACTGCATACTCCATAAACAGTAAAAATCGCTAACACAGGTATCGCTGTGTCTTAGAATGCCCTATCATAATATAAAAACTGTCATTGCCGGCGGTGAACCCCATAACGGAAAATAGCGCCAAATGTCCGAAACGCTACTTTTATACCATTTTACATCATATAAAAATGTAATAAAAAGTGATCAAAATGTTGAACAGTTCTCAAAATGGTAGCAATGAAAACGTCAGCTCATATAGAAAAAAAATTACATCCATACACTATATTATGAAAAAGTTATTAGTGTCAGAAGATGGCAAATCCTACACATTTGGTTAATTTTTGAAAATGTTTAAAAACACAAAGCCTAATGAAAAATTTAGGTATCACTTTATATATACTGAACAAAAGCACAGAGGTGTTATTTGGAGCGTTATTAGCATCTTCCACCTTGGCAGTGAACATCTAATTCTTTATTTGATATGAGTTAAAATTACAGTACCGTATATACTCGTGTACAATAAAGTCAATAAAGTAAAAAATAAGTAAAAAAAATACTTAAAAAATAATCTTATATACTCACCCTCCGGTAGCCCCGATGTGCAGCACTGCTCCTCCGATGTCCTCGCAGCTCGTCTTCAGGATTCCGCGCCCGTCTTCTGCTGGGTGCTGCCATGTTTTTCCCCCCGGGCGGCGCCTAGTATGGCGTCAGCAGCGGCGCGTCATACTAGGCGGCGCCCAGCAGAAGAAAGAAGACGGGCGCGGAAGCCTGAAGACGAGCCGCACAGACATCGGCGGAGCAGCGCTTCACACCGGGGCCACCAGAGGGTGAATATATAGTTTTTTTTGTTTTTTTTTTAATGCTGTATACTACTGGGGGCAAGCTGTATACTACATGGGGCAGGCTGTATACTACTGGGGGCAAGCTACTATAGGGGGTCTGGTTGGCTATATATACTGGGGGGTCTGTTGACAATGCATTTCCACCCCGGCTTATACTCGAGTCAATAGCCAGTTTTTGGTGCTAAAATTAGGGGTCTCGGCTTATACTCGGGTCGGCCTATACTCTAGTATATACGGTACTATTTTAATGTTATGGTTAACCGCCAAAAAAAGCACAAAAAAATAAAAGGGTTGACAAATTTCCCATAAGTGGTTTTTCATACGTTGAGGGGTGTACTTTCCATAATGGGGTAATTTACGAGTATAGCTATTATTTAGGCCTCTCACAGTCAATTAGAAGTTGAGCAGGTCCATCTAAATACGGGTTTTGCTGATTTTCCCAAAAATTTTAAAAATGGCACCTAAATTCTGAGCCTCATAACATTCTAGTAAAATATGTGGAATCTATTTGGGCACTATGACTAGCTTTATCAACAGTAGAATATTTAGAACTTTGAAAATAAAGAATGTTGCCAAATTTTTGCCAAATTTTGTTTTTTTCATAACTAAACACAAAAGATGATCCAAATTTTGAAACTAATTTGAAGTACAATGTGTCACGAGAAAACAATCTCAAAATCCCCTGGATATCTTATAGCGTCCCAAAGCTATTAGTACTTATAGTGACACGGGGCAAATTTGAAAAATGGGACTGCGTCCTAAAGGCCAAAATAGGCGGAGACCTGTAGGGGTTAAATGAGTGATAATGAAGGGGTTTATTTGCTTTTCTTTGCAATCTTGCCTTTCTCTTGCTCTTTCTAATTGCCATATTACCGTATATACTCAAGTATAAGCCGACCCAGGTATAAGCCGAGGCCCCTAATTTTACCATAAAAACCTGGTAAAACCTATATTTTTTTTACTCGCATATAAGCCGAGTTTGGGTTTTCAGCACATTTTTTGTGCTGAAAAAACTAGGCTTATACTCGAGTATATATGGTATATGTGCCTCATAATATTACACTAGTGCTAATCATTGAAAGTAAAACATTAACAATGCTATATTTCTTTTTTGTTTCAGGTCTTCACTTTAGAGTCTTCTTCCATGGCTCATCAGCTCATGGACAAGGTTAGTGTGGGCATATTGTGTACAGGCGGTCCCCTACTTAAGAACACTCAACTTACATACGACCCCTAGTTACAAACGGACCTCTGTATATGTGTTTTATTATTGTACTTTAAGTCCCGAGGCCTCCAATAACAAGCTATAACAGTTATCAAATGTTGTCTGTAATGAGCTTTAGGTTTATTATTGATTCTCTTATGACAACCCTAAAATCCAATTGTCACAGAGACCAAAAAAGTTCTGTCTGGGAGTACAATGATAAAATATACAGTTCCTACTTACATACAAATTCAACTTAAGAACAAACCTACAGACCCTATCTTGTATGTAATCCGAGGACTTCCCTGTATTACATCTTGAATGTATATATGTTGTGTGTCATTCTTAAAGCTCCTTTAACCCCTGGTTAAGACCTGGCTCTTTTTAGTTTTTCACTTCCATTTTTCACTCTCCACCTTCTAATCTATAACTTTTTGATTTTTCCTCTTAAAGAGCTGTGTGATGACTTGTTTTCTGCGGAATAAATTTCACTTCATAGTGATGGTATTTAATTTTCCATGTCTTGTACTGCGAAGTGGGAAAAAAAATATAGTGAAAATGGTGAAAAACGCATTTGCATGCAACCAAAACAAAAAAAGCAAAAAAAATGCAAGACCTTTTCTTTCTTTGTGGGCTTTTTGATTTTGCCATCTTTTTGATGCCACTCTTACTGTCACTACATAACTTTTTTCATACTTCGAACTAACTGGCGCTGTGTGGGGTGTCATTTTGGGACTATTGTAGTGCTAATTGGGATTTTCCTCCTCATTCATTACAATGTGCTGATAGCATATTGTAATGAAAGGGTTAAAACAAGGCTGTCATGGCGATGGATCACCACTCCCCAATGATGTCACGGGGAGCGATGATCCTCCACAAGATTGCGGTGCCCATGCTACATAGCACCCGCTGGTGCACCGATCACGGGTGTTACCTGTAAGTCCAGTAGGGCCCATAAGCAGTCTCCATGCACTGGGACCTGACGCCTGTCGTCCTAGTATGGCGCGCGTCGGTAAGAGGTTAAGTAGTATAATTACAGTAGGATAAAGTTACATTATTGAAGATGCAGTAAGGCACACACTGTATATGTGTCAAGCTAGTCGTATGAGTGCCAGAAAACTGTCTAAAACCATTTTTTATAAATGTGTTGCAGACAGCTTTTTCATGCAAATCACTACAGAATTCTGTTGTGGACAGATTAATAAATCTCCCTCATAGTTCCCATACATACTCCATACTTTTTATTTTTGTCAGCCATTTCCTGGACATGGCCTAAAACGATAGAATGCACCTACTTGCTAGGGTTATTTTACTTTTTTATATATATATATATATATATATATATATATATATGGAGTAGTGAAAATATATATATATATATATATATGATAGGAGAAAATACTATATATATATATATATATGAAGCTATGAGAAAATGGGAGCAAACTCCAGGACATCCAATATAAGGTGTCGCAAGTGGATTCTTTTATTCCAGTTAAGCCCAGTCCATCACAGTACACGGCAACCGGTTTCAGCTCACTTGGAGCCTTTTATATTAGGAGGGTAGGAAAATATTTGTTTTGCCCTGTTATTGTATTATCTCGCAATGGTGGCTGGGTAATTACATTACCTTTAGTCCAAAAACTCACAAAAAGTCGCACGGCCAGCAGACCACTACTACTTTAACCCTTCCAAGATTGGGTACATAACCTCAACTTTTATAGACTAACTTAGATTAATGGAACCTTCTCGCTACCCCCCCGTTGGTCTCCCCTCAATATATAAAACCCGCCATACATGAGAGCAACGTAACTTCCGCATCGGCCCATGAAACGCCCACGATTAAGGCAGTTTTATCCCGACCATCGCATCAACTATATCCTTTCATTTTTAATGCGTGCTGCGTCAAACTACTAGGACCTTCCTTATGACTGTGATACAGAGTATGGTTCGTTTCCTAAGGGAATTGACCAGTTTCATCACTACAAGATGGTTGTAGTGTCACCTATTACCGTGTTCATCAGACCCACTTTGTCGTTCCCTATATAATCGGTTGTCCCATCTTCTAGGCACCTTCATTCCTCGTAGTTCGACCTCACTGACTGTAATAACTGTAAATTGCCTAATCACTATATATTGACTGCTGCTGCCAATTAAAAACTAACTGTGCCGCTACGGACACGGCCAACCCAGCCCGGTTTGGATTGAGGGGACTGTGTGCTTCCCCTCCTATCGTCTGTCTGCAATCTTTAAATGAGTTTTCGTTATCTATGAAGTCTTAATCTAATATCTAATAAAAGTTGAGTTTTATTACCCAATCTTGGTGGTTAAAGGGTATTAGTGGTCGCTGGCCGTGCGACTTTTTGGAGTTTGTATTAAGTGACTCTTGTGTAGTCACTTGACCAAGTCATAAACTTAGTTTCAGGTCTATAGTAGAAAGGCGACCGGAGTGATTGTTTAGAGGGCAGCCAGAGTAAAGAAAGCAAATCTATTTAACAAGAACGTGTACTTCTGACTAATATTTCCGAGATAGAGGAGTTGGGATAAGGGATACCATTTATCTTGCCAAAGAAAGACAGTATAACAGCTTTAGGAAATAATAAGTAAAGTTAATAAAATAATAGGATAAATAAGAAAAATGAGAACAGGTGCTGATAGCATCAAGAGAGTCTAAAAACACTTCTTAGAAAAATTAATGAATTGGTGTCAGGAGAGAATAGAAAAAACAATTACATCCCTGATATACATAAACCAAGATCTAAGTAACACTGAAGAAGAAATATGGGGAAATATCATATAGAGACAGATACAGATTTAAGAATTAATGAAGAGGAACTAGTACAGGTATTGAAAAGGACTGGACTAGGTCATGTGAAATATGTCCCAGGAAAATGTTCTAGACAGAGATTCAGGTGTCCTAACTGTGGGAAATTATGGGACATATTAAGAGAAATTATATTCTTCCTGGGTCTCAAGAAGAAGTTACATTCCATTTTCTAGATGGTACAACGAACCCTTTACTAGTTGAAACTGAGGCAGTGGAAACAATTACCTGCCAGGAATATGTGAACCCATCTGCCATTTCTATTAACACCTTGTATGCACAAGGCACTGAGTGGATTGATGAATGCAGAATGAACCTATTGTCAGTGCCCATCATCCCCAATTACTGTACTGTCAGTACTGTCAGTACTTGTACTGACAGGAGTTTACTTCATTACAATGGGCTTGCAGATGGTTTCCCCCTAATTTCAGAAAACTTTGATTGTCAATGTTTTACATTTGCTTTTAGAAAAACACAATATATTTGGTGGATGTTACCACATGGAGTCCAAAATTCTATCCATTGAAAGCTATATTTCTAAATTGTTAATCTATTTCAGTTAGAACTTTCTCAGCCACCAAATTTTAAGTGCTTGGCGTTGAATTCAGATACCTTAATTCCCATTATTGAAATAGATGCAATGTCAACAGGGGGGAGAATAGGGAAAACCTCTTTTTATCTTTTTTGTTAATTCTTGCCTGTTTACCTATAAAAGAATAATCACCTCAAAACTCACATGAAAATGAGCAGAGAGTCAGATGGTGAGGTACTATTTTTGACAGGCCAGGAGACTATGAAATACCACTCCTTCCTCACATTTCTGCACATGAGGTGGAGCTGAAGGCTCTCATTGGAGCGCATAGAGTAATGTCTCAGGTAAATGGTGCAAAACATACAATATGGAAAGCTTCCTCAGCTACACAGGAAGACCAGTGGAACATGAGAACCTCATCAAAGAACTGATGGAACATTGTAACTTACACAAGAAGTAGCCATAGCACATACAAAACTTGCCAAAAATGAAGCACGAGGTAATGCAGTGATTTCCCCCTCTCACCACGACAGCACCCAACCAGAGAGAGGGATCCGCCTCCAGGGACAGGAAATCCAGACTTTAAATTGTGCGGTACGCCCCATCTCCTTCAGTGGTTTCCTGTCCCTGACGGGGGATCCAGTGAGTCTCGGTGAGGCTCAGGAGTCGCGGTAAAAGGGGGGAATGGGAGTCCCAGGTACCCCCAGGTGGCTGCACAAAATCCCCCGCCGAGGCTTACCGGAGGGGGGTCACTCGGCGGGGCGCGTAGGTGAATGCTGCGAGGTGCAGCGCAGTCTGTGGGTGCAGACGGACTCCGGCGCGCCTCCGATCCCGGAGTTGGAGGCGTGCGTAGGAAGGCGGCTGAGAACGCTCTATTTTTTTTGTGTGCCATCTGTGCAGCTTGTCCATGTAGTTTGGTGCACATTATCATTTTGCCTCTGACACAGAGTCAGCAAGTGGGGATGATGTTCCCTTTTACCTAACATCATCCTCCTGCTCATCTTCCAGTGACCTGGAAGGACCCCTGAGAAGGCGCCGTAGGGTTCCTGTGCCTGGGACTTCTGCTATCATAAGTGTCTGGGGCTTCCACTGACCCCACATAGGTAGCCCCAGATAATTATACCCTGACTTTGTGGGCCAACCTGGAATTAAATTTGACACACAGGGCTCTGAGCTGTTGACTTTTTTAAAGGTTTTTTTTTATTTTTTATGAGGAGCTGTTGAATCTCTACGTTGCACAGCATATTGGCCAAAACCCATCTTCATTTTATGCACAACCCTACAGGTGGACCCCTGTCACTGGAGCAGAGATGGAGAAGTATTGGGGCATAATACTTCTTATAGGGATTGTAAAGAAGCCTTCAATCAGGGACTACTGGAGCACAGATATACTGTACCACTCCCCGATGTTCCACATGGCAATGAGCAAGATGCACTTTTATGCACTACACCGACAACACACAGTGCCCACCCGGAGGTGACCCCAGTTCTGATCGTTTATTTAAGGTCAGGCCTATATTAGATGATTTTAGTGCCAAGTTTGCCTAGGCATATACCCCCGCCAAACATGTGAGCATAGACGAGTCCCTGGTACAATTTAAAGGGAGACTTCAATTCTGCCAGTACCTGCCCAATAAGAGGGTAAGGTATGGCGTGAAGATGTTTAAGCTGTGCGAAAGCACATCAGGGTATACCTACAAGTTCATGGTTTATTCAGGGGTTTAGCATGAGGAGGAGCGAACACCCTGGGTATTAAAGGGAGGATAGTGTGGGATTTGGTGCACCCACTGCTGGACCAGGGCTACCACTTCTACCAGGACAACTTCTACACCACCACTACCCTGTTCAAGTGCCTCGCTTCCAGAAATACTGCGGCATGCAGCACTGTATGCAGAAATCAGAGAGGTCTCCCTAAGTCGCTGCTTGGACAAAAACTTAAAAGGCACAATTGCAGGGCACTATGCAGCGACTTTGTATTGTGTGTTAAGTACAAGGACTAGAGAGAGGTCCTTGTATTAACCACAATACATGGGCACACCACCAGCCCTGTCCCAGTATGAGGTACCAGTACAGAAACCCCCAAGCCGGACTGTATTTTAGATTATAACAAATACATGGGAGGCATGGACTTGTCAGTCCAGGTGCTTCAGCCATACAACGCCATGCGGAAGTCAAGGGTATGGTACAAGAAGCTGGTCATGCACATCATACAGATAGCACTATATAATTCTTATTTCCCCCTCTCACCACGACAGCACCCAAGCAGAGAGAGGGATCCGCCTCCAGGGACAGGAAATCCAGACTTTAAAATGTGCGGTACGCCCCATCTCCTTCAGTGGTTTTCTGTCCCTGACGGGGGATCCAGTGAGTCTCGGTGAGGCTCAGGAGTCGCGGTAAAAGGGGGGAATGGGAGTCCCAGGTACCCCCAGGTGGCTGCACAAAATCCCCCGCCGAGGCTTACCGGAGGGGGGTCACTCGGCGGGGCACGTATGGGAATGCTGCGAGGTGCAGCGCAGTCTGTGGGTGCAGACGGACTCCGGCGCGCCTCCGATCCCGGGGTGGAGGCGTGCGCAGGATTGAAGGCGGCTGAGCGCAGGTTTTCTTCCTCCCCGCAGTGGTCTTCTCAAAAATGGCGCTGACTCCACTTCCGGCGGGGACCGGAAGTGGCGCGCCGTTCAGCGTCCCACGTGGGATGTGACGTCAGAAGCGGGAGATTTAAAAAGGAGATCCCACACAGGAGTCCTGTGTGTTGTTTCTAGCACCCACAGCCAGCCACAGGAGTTGCTCCAGTTGTGGAAGAAACGGAGCTGTACCCTCTCCACTGAATAAGATGAGTTCTAATGAAGGTGGTAGAGAATCGGTGGACACCGCTACGGTAAAGTTTGAGTAAGGGGATAGTCCGCTGATTGGTGAGTGTGGCCTTACCATGCCTTTAAACTGGTTCTGATGATGTCTTATGTGATTCTTGTTTTAGTGGGAAGAATCTCGTAAGGGGAAAGCCACTGTAAAGTCTAGGAATCGTGCATGTAGAATCTGTGGAGATAATCTGCCTGACTCATATTTAAAACCTAATTGTGACCAATGTGTTCAGCGCCTGTTAGCACAGGATCAGTCAGCCTTGTTTGAGTCCATGCGTATGCTAATCCAGCAGGAGGTGCGTAGTTCTGTGCAGGAAATAAGGAGATCCCTCAGGTCAGAGAATTCCCCAGGCACTTCCAGGCAATTTGAAGATTCTGGCCCTAGTTCGGTGAGAGCATCTGAGTGCAGAAGAGGAGGACAGTAGCAGACCCTGTTTCCATGAAGATATTAATCATCTTTTAAATTAGTAAGATCGCCATGGATTGGAGAGAAAAGGAGGAGCGCTCTGTACGGACGTTTGTTCCAGGGTCTAGAGAAAGGAAGAGAAAGGTTTTTCCCATCCATGAGAATATTTCCTCCCTTTACAGGCAGAAATGGCGCAAGGCGGACAAAAAGGTTTTTGTCCCTAGGGCAATGAAGAGGAAGTATCCTCGAGAGGAGACAGGATCACCGAAAGGTAGATGTTGCCGTTTCTAAAGTTTCTAGGGAAAGTGCGCTTCCAGTGGAGGATTCAGGTGTGCTTAAAGATCCCATGGATAAAAAGGCAGATAGCTTTCTAAGGCGCTCCTGGGAAGCAGCAGCGAGCGCATTCAAACCCAACGTCGCTGCTACATGTGTTTCTTAGGTCCTTATTTGTTTGGCTTTCCCAGCTGGAGGAAAAATTAAGACCGGTGCTTCCAGGTCACATCTTATTTCAGAGGTTACCACTACACGCCAAAGGCCTCTGCCTTCTTAGCTGATGCCTCGGTGGATGCCTTACGGTTAGCAAGACGCGTGGCCTTATCCAATTCAGCCAAAGGGCCTTATGGCTGAAAAACTGGACAGGTGACCTTCCATCTAAGAGCCATCTTGTGTATTCATTGTGGAGGGGAATTCTTGTTGGATCTGCTCTGGACAACATCTTGGAGACGGCAGCAGACACGGAAAAGGTTTTCTCTAGTACAAAAATTTTTTCGCCCCTCAAGGCGATTTAGATCTCCCAGAATTCTGGAGACAAGAAGGAGGGGTGCGATCCTCTAGGAGGTCTAAGGGTTTCATGTTTCCCGACCTCAGGATTCCAGTAAACGCCTCGGTCAGCAATGACGCCAGGGGTCCTGGGGGGAAGGCTCTCCCTGTTCAAGAGGAGTGGAGGAAAATTACAGGGAGCAAGTGGATCTTGGGATCATACAGGATGGCCTAAAGTTACCTTTTCTATCCCCCTCCCCACAGCGTTTCAGGATAACATCAGTGGCCGGAAGAGCAGCAAAACAGGCTCTGGAAGCCAGGGTGAATCCTTATTGGGAAAGAGTGCTCCACAAGTGCCACTTTCAAGATCGGGGACGGATTCTATTCAACCCTGTTCCTTATAAAGGAAGCCGGATGGTGCCTTTCCGACCATCATAATAAATTACACCCTTAAATTGCTACCCAGGTGGAAAAATTCAAGATGGAAACAATAAGTCAACCATAAACCGCTCTTTCAGGATTGTTATATGGCTTCCATAGACTTAGCGGATGCGTATTACCACGTCCTATTCATCCAGACAGTCAGAATTCCTGAGAGTGGCGGTGATAATGGATGGCAAGATAGAGCACCTTCAGTTCAGAGCTCTACCCTTGGAGTGGCTATAAACCAAGATTCTTCACAAAACTAATATCGGAAGTGGGAGCCTATGTGACGGAGACATCAGGGCACTTTGTGCCATATCTAGACAACTTCCTGCTGATTGCAGGTTCGGCAGAAAAATTAGAGATCCTGATAAGGGGTAAGGATTCTCATCGCCTGGTTGGATGGGTAATCTGAAAAATCCTCCCTTACTCCGGCCAAGTCAAAAATATTTCTGGGGCATCATACGGATTCCATCAGCAGGATCTTTCCTTCCACAGGACAAGGTGGTGAAGATAGTAACCCGGTGGAGAAGTTGTACAGACAGCCATCCCTACCATAAGGGAATTTGAGGACTCTGGGCTCTTGCACAGCAGCAATTCCGCGTACCTTGGGCGATGTATCACGCAAGACCTTACAGCTCTTCATTGTGGAGAACTGGAAGGAGGACCAGTCCTCCTTGGACAAGATTACACTCCCCAACAGATCCTGGATCCGGGATGGTGGCAAAGAAGAAACCTCCAGACGGCAGACCTTGGAGAGAGGAGAATCCCCTATCTATGATCACGGATGCGCTCCAAGGGTTGGGGAGCCCAGGTCAGGACCTCCTATTCCAGGGATCATGAACAGGAATCCAGGAGGAGGTCCTCAAATTACAGAGAACTAGAGGCCATCCTGCAGGCAATCAGACGAGCTTTGCCGATGATTCGGGGGACAGACCTGAAGATTGCCTCGGACATGTACACCGGTGGCATTTGTGAATCGCCAGGGAGGTACCAGAAAGGGTCCTTAATGGAGCCTCTCTCATCAGATCCTAGAGCTAGCAGAAGCCAATCTAAAATCAATATCGGCAGTACCATAAGGGCAAGGACAATTTGGAGGCAGACTTCCTAACCGTCATCTCTTACGACAGGGGGAATGGTCCCTGAATCGGAAGGTGTTCTCAAGATAACCAAACTCTGGGTCAACACAGAGGTAGATTTATTCGCCACAGAAGGAACAGCAGGTCAAAACTCTTTGCTCCCTAGACCCGAGAGATCGATCGTTGAGTCTGGATGCTTTCTCAATAAAAGTGAACTTCACCTCTCCTATGCATTTCCCCTCTGTCTGTCCTCCCGAGGGTTCTGAAGAAGATAAGGAAGACCAGGCCCGAGCATAGCCCCCTTCTGACCAGAGGGCATGGTTTCTCATACTGAGAGAACTATCGATATCAGAACCTTGGATCCTCCCGAGAATCACATCTCCTCTCCAGGGCCAGTATTCCACCCGCAGATTGCGAACCTCCATCTGACGGCCTGGAATTTGAGAGGCGTATCTTGAGGAAAAAAGGCCTCTCGGACAAGGTAATTACAACCTGCAAAAGAGTGGAAGTTAGTTACCTCTAAAATTTATTTCAGGGTCTGGAGAGTATTCTCAGATTTTTGTACTCCGAAAAAATAGACTTAGCTCATCCAAATATAGCTAAGATATTAGATTTTCGCAAGCAGGATGAGATAAGGGCCTAACCAGCCACCCTTAAAGTACAGATTCTCCCTAGCTCCCTGTTTGAGTCCCCCTACCTCTCATCCTGGATATCTCGGTTCAATAAAGCGGCATCTCGTATGACCCCTTACACCCATGTACGGTGCCCCTTGGGACCTCACTCTGGTATTAAATTATCTGATAAAAGACCCCTTTGAGCCCCTGGAGACTTGTTCACTAAGTGGTTGACTATTAAATTAGTATTTTTGGTAGCAATCACTTCAGCCCTAGGGTTGGAGAAATATCGTCTCATCCTGTAGAGCACCTTTCCTTAAGTTCTGATGACAGGGTAGTTCTGACGACAGACCCGGCGCCTGTTTACCAAAGGTAATATCTCTAGATTCCATAGATCCCAGGAGATCAGGTCCACCTCCTTCTGTAGTAACCCTTTGAACGAGAGATAGGAAGATTTAACAAATTGAGATGTTAAAAGGGCCATGAATTTATTTAGATAGGACTAGAGATTGGAGAAAATCGATGTCTTTTGTTCTTTTTGGAGGCAAGAATAGGGGGCAAAAGGCCTCATCGATGTATTTAGCCAGGTGGATCAGCAAGCTATTAGCCTCCGCTTATGTAGCAGCAGGCCAGCCGATACCAGAGGTCTAAAAGCCCATTCTACCAGAGCAGTTCTCTTCCTCATGGGCAGAATTCAGAGAGGTATCGGTTAATCAGATTTGTCAGGCTGCCACTGGTCTTCCTCCTCACACTTTCTACAGGCACATAGGCTGAACGTAGTAGGTTCAACAGAGCTTTCCTTTGGGCGAAGAGTTCTTTCTTCGGTAATCCCTCCCAAATTTTTCGTCTATGTTATTCTTCTGGTTGGGTGCTGTCGTGGTGTGAGGGGGAAACGCGTTAATTACCACCGGTATTGTGTTTCCTTGAACCCGACAGCACCCTGGTTATTCCCTCCCTTGTAAATTCTTTTCAGTTTCACCTTGGGTGTTAAGCGTTATGTGGTGTCACAGAGGTGTGGATTGTCCTCATTGAAGTGATACTGAATGATACTGGTCAGAAAGTAATCAAGAACATAAGTCCCATACAGTCTCTGTAATCCCACTGAAGGAGAGGGGCGTACCGCACATTTTAAAGTCTGGATTTCCTGTCCCTGGAGGCGGATCCACTCTCTGGTTGGTTGCTGTCGTGGTTCAAGGAACAAACATACCGGTGAGTAATTACGGTTTTCTACATGCAGCCAAGGGGAACTTTCCTGGAATTTGCAGAGGTGGCAATAAAGTATTTCTTTTGGAACCAGAAAGGGAGTGCCAGCACTTCTGGAGCGGGCGCACATCACACATTGTACCAGGGCAGCACTTCAGGAGAAGTTCCCCAAACTGCCAAAAGGGAGGACACGAAGAGGTGCAGGGTGTGCTCCAAAAAAAGCCATTCAGAAGGAAAGCCATTTATCGTGTGACATGCCCAGAAAAACCAGTACTATGTATGAAGATGCTTCCGAATTTATCATACATCCTGGATTTTTGTATTACTATGTGCCCCGATGTACTATGCACACTTAACATCAGCCATGCCGCACTTTGCTTCTAAGCCCTGCCATGTTCCCACTGTGATTACTGCCCTATGGTAATGCTGTACCCGGGAAAACACGCATCATGATTTTGGGGTTTTGTCTCCCATGGAAGAGCTGGCACAAGATGAGCAAAGATATTTTTTCTATGCACTATCCATTATGCACTTTTTTAGGGCCCACCTATGGATTCAAATTCTAACTTACCCCTAGATTAAATCATGGAGGGGTGAGTTTACAAATAGGGTCATTTCTTAGGGGCTCTCAGTACGGCCCCAATTTGCATCTACAAATGCTTCATGGTGCAAAAAAAACAAAAGTATAATACGTGACCAAATGCAAGTTATTCCCTTTTGAGCCCTGCCTGTCTCCACCTGCAGATTATTGCTGCCTATGAGTTTTGCCTTAACGGGGTAACCCGCAATAATGATTTTTGATGTGTTTTTCCCCAGTACATGAGTTGAGCAAATGCTTGTGCACTTCAATGGCATATTTGATAATGGCAATACAATTTTGTACTCTGCTCTAACCTTTTGTATTACATTTGAGCCAGTCATCTTAGGGTTATAATGCTCATACATCCTCATACTTCTTTGAGTGGGCCCTTGTCCAAAATTGTCACTACTTGGGGTTTTCTATTGTACGAGTCCAAATACTAATGTTGCTCCTTTCCTCACTGAGCCCTTCCTTCTCCATCCTGCAGATTTTGACACCTATAGATTATTGCCCTAAACAGGGTAACCACAGACGTTGCTACTAAAACTTGAAACTTCTCACACCTTAAAAAAAAATGGAAATGTACATTATGGAAATAAAAAGAAGACCAATAGCAAAGGTGCCACAAAAAAAAGGGGTTTGCCTTTTCGTCCAAAAGTAGAACATGTTGCAACTTTGAAATATGTCATTTTTTTTCCAAATGATTGATTGTTGCCCCCCAAAAAAGAAACGGATCACTGAAACATCACGGATTATGGCGTGCCGGACCAGATCTGTGCTAGTTGCACATCTGTGCAGGGACTGCGTGTTTGTGCAGATAACTTTTAAAAAGCATTAGCAAAGCGAGTGTATGAGCTGCGGCATGTGCATGGATTCTGGAAGTGTGTGCTTGGCAGGAATGGTGGAAAGACACACACGAAGCTCTTCCCCAACAGTTGCTCCCTGTTTTTAGTATATGGTGCTGATTATTATGTGGCTCATATACTGCAAAATAAAGGGGTATAATGAGAAGTACTATGGCCATGAGGCCAGAGTACAAGTGCCAGCTCATATACTCCGCATATGAGCTGGTACTTGTAGTACTCCAGCCTCATGACTATAGTATTTCTCATTTTACATTTCTCATTGTTATATGCAGCATATGAGCTGGTACTTTTAGTACTCCAGCAGTATACTGCATATAACAATGAATGACCCCTCGTTAACAATCTTAATTTCTAATCAGCCAATCACATGGCGCGCAACTCAGCTGCCCATTAGGCCATGTGACATGGTCAAGTGACAATCTCCTGCCTAGTCAAACCGAGCATCAGCACGGGGATAGATGGAAGAAAGGTGCATTGAGTGCCTTGAACGTCTGGCTAATGAAGTTCGTTGGCTGCCAGAAGAGCGCTAGCCCCGTTCTGAGTATTCAGAAACTGCTGCATCTAATGGGATTTTCAAGCCCCACAACCATCTCTAGGGTTTTACAGCAGAATCGCGATCCCGCAAAAGAAAAAAAACATCCAGTGAGCCCGGCCCCAGTTCGTGGGCGCGAAATGCCCCTTGTTGAATGCCAGCAGGGTACCATGAGGATAATGCGACGCAGACTTGTTCGAAGCTGATAGAAAGGCCCCAAAAGTGACCTAAATCGCCACCTGTTCAACCAACGCAAGGTCGCCACAGAAGAGATCCTGCTGAACGCACACCAGTACGGCCAACTTTGAGGACAGGATGCGGACCTCAGCAGCAGAAGGACCACACCGGCCGCGTAGCCAACTCCTCTTCAGCCTAAAGAACAGGAAAAATGCAGAGCCTACGAATTTGCACAAGCTTTCAAATCGAAATATCGCGACAGAGCTTAGAAGATTGGAAAAAACGTATAGCTGCCGTCATGACTGAGTCTCGATTTCTGCTTCGACATCGGAGGTAGGGTAGAATTGCGCGTCAAGCAACATGAAAGCATGCGATCCATCCTGCCCATTGTATCTCAACATTTACAGGCTGCGCTGGTGGACTGCCGTGTCGATGATGTGGGGAGAATATTTCTTGGAACACTCTTTGCAACCCGCGCCCCTTGGACCAACCTTGAGCCCATCGATCTGCACGCCACAGCCTACCGAGTAGTTTTGAGGATGTTTTTATTGCTAGACCTGTGACCATCCTTTCAATGACCACAATGTACCCAACATCTGATGGCCTACTTTCAGCAGGAATAATGCCCAACCATGTCATAAAGATGTGCGAATCATACCTCAGACTGCAGTTTCTTTGAAAATGACACTGTACCAACTGAGCCTCCACAGTCACAAGATCTCAATCAATAGTCCCAGCATCTTATGAGGATGTGGTGGATGGAACGGGAAGACAGTGAAGAATTCGCATCCGATGGAGTGACAGCCGAAAAACTCTGCGAGACAACTGTAGTGATGGCCATCATGTTAATATGGAAACCAGAAAATCTCGGAGGAATGTATATCAGCACCTGCTTGAATCTATGCCATGAATGAATATGAGGACAGTTTGCACAGGCAAAAGGGGCAGTAAAAGAGTGCCCAAGAAATATTCCCCACATTCTCATGACACCACCACAGCCAGACGGGCAAATGTTGATTACAATGGCAGAGATGCAGATCCATTTGACTCTTCATGTTCCGTTGACGCCAAATTCTGACCCTACCTATCCGAATGTCGCAGCAGATAGGAAATTCAGACGACTCATCAGGACAGAGTCGGCAAACGTTTTTCCAATCATTCATACTGTCCAATTTAACGATGAGCTTTAGTTGTGCAAATTGATAGCCTCAGATTTCCTGTTCTTAGCTGAAAGGAGTGGCAACACGGTGCTTGTGCGTCTTACTGCTGCTGTAGCCCATACTGCCCCTCAAAGTTTGACACGTACTGTGCGTTCAGAGATGCTAACTTCATAGCCCTACCGTTGGTTGTAAAGGTGCGCGATTTGCGTCACATGTTGACTGTATCATCAGCTCGACAAGTCTGCCACATTCTCCTCTGGCCATCAACAAGGCCATTTCCGCCCACATAACTGCCCCGCCACGGCGATGTTTTTCTTTTTCGGACATTCTCGTAAACCCTAGAGATGGTCATGTTGCTGCCTGTGAAAATCCCAGTAGATCAGCAGTAACAGTTATCTAATGAAATACCAGACCACCTTAATACTCTGGCCACCAACACCATAGCACGTTCAATGGCACTCAAATCACCTTTACTTCCCCATATGATGCTACGGTTTTAACTGCAGGAGATTGTCTGAACCATGTTCTACATTAGCTAAATGCAATGATATGCCGTCATGATAGATTTGGCTGATTAGAAATTAAGTGTTAACGAGTAGTTGGACAGTATGTTGTACCTAATAAAGTGCGGTGGAGTGTGTATATTATATATAGATTATATATCATAGATATATATAGATATAGATATTCTAGATATATATATACAAAGTTTACTCAGAGCCATTTGTGTCCCTTTCTTACATCGAGAGCCTAGGGGATTAGCTGAGTGACTCTTGTAGTATCTACTATAACAAGGTTTCCCTTCCAGGAGGACGTAGGGAAAATATTTGTGCCTGCGGCCACTGTTAGCTGTATATTCCCAATGGTGGCTGGAGTAAGTAAATTACTTAATACAAACTCCAAAATAGTCGCACGGCCCAGCCGGCCACTAATACTCTTTAACCACCAAGATGGCGATAATTAAAACTCAACTTATTATTAAGATACTAGATAGACTTCATAAGATACGAAACTCATTTAAAATTTGCCAGACAGACGATAGAGGCGAAGTCGTCAATGGGGTCGATGGGATACTACTTAGGACGCGTCAATTAGACTGTGAAATACAGAGTATCTGGTCAGTTCGTAGAAGGAGATGCATACAGTTCTCACTCCAAAGATGTTGCCTATGTAACTATTAGTGTCATCGAAGCCACTTTGTCGATTCCTAATAATAATCTGGTCTGTCCCATTCTAGGCACAACTCAATTCCTCTAGTTTACCCTCAATAGACTAGTAAACTGTAAATTGCCTATCCTATATATGACTGCTGCTGAATAAAAACTTAACGCAAGCCGCTCAACCAAAGCCCACCGTGGATAGGTCGGCGCTACCCTCTATCGTCTGTCTGCAAATTTAAATGAGTTTCGTGATCTATGAACGTCTTCAATCTAATATCTATAAAAGTTTTGAGTTTTAGTACCCAATCTTGTGGTTGTTTAAAGGCGTATTAGTGGTCGTGAAGCCGTGCGACTTTTATGCGGAAGTTCTGTATTAAGGATCTTGTGTAGTCACTTGACCAGTCATAAACTTAGATACAGGTCTATAGCAGTAGAAAGGCGACCGGAGGAGTAAAGTAAGAGTTAGTGCGATGTGATTGTTTAGAAGGGACAGCCGGAGTAAAGAAAGAATCTATTTAACAAGAACGTGTACTTACGACTAATATTCCGAGATAGAGGAGTTGGGATAGGAACCATTTATCTTGCCAAAGAAAGACAGTTATAACACGCTTAGGAAATAATAAGTAAAGTTAATAAAATAATAGGATAATAAGAAAAATGGAAACAGGTGCTGATAGCATCAGAGAGTCTAAAAACACTTCTAGAAAAATTAATGAATTGGTGTCAGAGAGAGAATAGAAAAACAATACATCCCTGATATACATAAACCAAGATCTAAGTAAAACTGAAGCAAGAAATATGGGGAAATATCATATAGAGACAGATACAGATTTAAGAATTAATGAAGAGGCGAACGAGTACAGGTACTGAAACGGACTGCGACAACGTATGGGGAAATATGTCCCAGAGAAAATGTTCTAGCAGAGATATCAGGTGTCCTAACTGTGAAATATAGGGACATATTAAGAAGAAATTATATTCTTCCTGGGTCTCAAGAAGAAGGTTACATTCCATTTCTAGATGGCTACAAAGAACCCTTTACTAGTTGAAACTGAGGCAGTGGAAACAATTACTGCCAGGAATATGTGAACCCATCTGCCATTCTATTAACACCTTGTGTAGCCACAAGGCGCTGAGTGGATTGATGAAGCAGAATGAACCTATTGTCAGTGCCCTCATACCCCAATTACAGATAAAGGAAGTGAACCAGTATTCAGGATATAGCCCTTGGGCTATTTGTACTGTACTGTCAGTACTGTCAGTACTTGTACTGACAGGAGTCTTACTTCATTACAATGGGCTTGCAGATAGGTTTCCCCTAATTTCAGAAAACTTTGATTGTCAATGTTTTACATTGATTCTTAGAAAAACACAATATATTGGTGGAATGTTACCACATGGAGTCCAAAATCTATCCATTGAAAGCTATATTCTAAATTGTAATCTATTATCAGTAGAACTTTCAGCACCATAATTTAAGTGCTTGGCGTTGAATTCAGATACCTTAATTCCCCATTATTGAAATAGATGCCATGTCAACAGGGGGGAGATAGGGAAAACCTCTTTTTATCTTTTTTGTTATTCTTGCATGTTACCTATAAAGAAATAATCCCTCAAAACTCACATGAAAATGAGCAGAGAGTCAGATGGTGAAGGTACTATTTTGACAGGCCATAGGAGGAGACTATGAAATACCACTCCTTCCTCACATTTCTGACACATGAGGTGAGTGAAGCCTCATTAGGAGCGCATAGAGTCTCAGGTGAAATGGTGATGCAAACATACAATATGGAAAGATCCTCAGCTACACAGGAAGACCAGTGGAACATAGAACCTCATCAAAGAACTGATGGAACATTGTAACTTACACAAGAAGTAGCCATAGCACATACAATACTTGCCAAAAAGAAGCACGAGGGTATGCAGTGACTTCTCCCCTCTCACCACGACAGCACCCAACGAGAAGAGGGATCCGCCTCCAGGGACAGGAAATCCAGACTTTAAATTGTGCGGTAGCCCCCATCTCCTTCAGTGGGTTCCTGGTCCCTGACGGGGGATCAGTGAGTCTCGCGTATGGCTCAGGAGTCGCGGTAAAAGGGGGAATGGGTCCCAGGTACCCCCAGGTGCTGCACAAATCCCCCGCCGAGGCTTACCGGAGGGGGGTCACTCGGCGGGGCGCGTGTAGGTGATGCTGCGAGGTTGCAGCTGCAGTCTGTGGGTGGCAGAGCGACTCCGGAGCGCCTCCCTCCGCATCCCGGAGTTGGCAGGCGTGCGTAGGAAGGCGGCTGTGAACGCAGGTTTCTTCCCCCCGCAGTGGTCTTTCGAAAATGGCGCCGACTCCACTTCCAGCGGGACCGGAAGTGGCGCGCCGTTCAGCGTCCACGTGGGATGTGACGTCAGAAGGGGAGATTAAAAAGGAGATCCCACACAGGAGTCCTGTGTGTTGTTTCTAAGCACCCACAGCCAGCCACAGAGTTGCTACAGTTTGTGGAAGAAACGGAGCTGTACCCTCACCACTGAATAAGATGAGTTCTACTGAAGGTGGTAGTAGAGCAGAGTCGTGACACCGCTACGGTAAGTTTGAGTAGGGGGATAGTCGCCGTGATTGGGAGTGATGGCCTTACCATGCCCTTAAACTGGTTCTGATGATGTCTTATGTGATTCTCTGTTTTAGAGGGAAGGATCTCGTAGGGGGAAAGCCACTGTAAAGTCTAAGAATCGTGCATGTTAAAATCTGTGGAGATAATCTCCTGACTCATATTTAAAAACCTAACTGTGACCAATGTGTTCAGCGCCTGTTAGCCACAGGATCGGTCAGCCTTGGTTGAATCATAGCGTATGCTAATCGCAGGAGTGCGTAGTTCTGTGCAGGAAATAAGGAGATCCCTCAGGTCAGAGAATTCCAGGCACTTTCCACGGCAAACTTGAAGATTCTGGCCCTAGTTCGGGGAGTCATCTGAGTCAGAAGAGGAAGACAGGTCAGGCAGACCCCTGTTTCCTAAGAGATATTGATCATCTTGTTAAATTAGTAAGATCGACCATGGAATTGGAGATGAAAAGGAGGAGCGCTCTGTACCCGGATGTTATGTTCCAGGGTCTAGAGAAAGGAGAGAAAGGTTTTTCCCATCCATGAGAATATTTCCTCCCATCCAGGCAGAATGGCGCAGAGGGACACAAAAGGTTTTTGTCCCTAGGGCAATGAAGAGGAAGTATCCCTTTCCAGAGAGAAGAGACAGAGATTGGACAAGGCACCGAAAGTAGATGTTGCCGTTTCTAAAGTTTCTAGGAAGAGTGCGCTTCCAGTGGAGGGATTACGGTGTGCTTACAGATCCCATGGATAAAAAGGCAGTGGCTTCCTAGCGCGTCCTGGGAGGAAGCAGCGGGCGCATTCAAACCCAACTGCGCCGGCTACATGGGTTTCTAGGTCCTTATTTGTTGGTTTCCAGCTGGAGAAAAAGATTAAGACTGGTCGGTCCAGGTCACATCTTATTTCAGAGGTTCCACTGCACAAAAAGCCTCCCGCCTTCTTAGCGATGCCTTGGTGGACGCCCCTTAGGGTTATCAGCAAGATCGCGTGGCCTTATCCAATTCAGACAGAAGGGCCTTATGGCTGAAAAACTGGACAGGTGACCTTCCATCTAAGAGCCACCGTGTGTAGTATTCCCTGTGAGGGGGAATTCTGTTTGGATCTGCTCTGCGGACAACATATTGGAGCGAAAGAGCAGACAGGAAAAGAGGTTTTCCTAGTACAAGCCTCAGGAAAGAAAATATTTTTTCGCCCCCAAGGCGATTTAGATCTCCCCAGAGATCTGGAGACAAGAAGAGAGGTGGCGATCCTACTAGGAGGTCTAAGGGTTTCAGTTTTTCCCGACCTCAGGTTCCAGTAAACGCCTCGGTCAGCAATGACGCCAGGGGTCCTGTGGGGGGAAGGCTCTCCGTCCCTTCAAGAAGGAGTGGAGAAGAAAAATTACAGGAGCAAGTGGATCTTGGGATCATACAGGATGGGCCTAAAGTTACCTTTTCATACCCCTCCCCCACAGCGTTTCAGATAACATCAGATGGCCGGAAGAGCAGCAAAACAGGCCTTGGAAAACGAGTGAGTACCTTATTGGAAAAAGAGGTGCTCCGGCAAGTGCCACTTCAAGATCGGGGATACAGATTTATTCAACCCTGTTCCTTAAAGAAGCCGGACGGCGCCTTTCGGACCATTATAAATCTAAGACCACTAAATTGCTACCGACAGGTGGAAAAATTCAAGATGGAATCAATAAAGTAACCATAAACACAACCCTGCTCTTCAGGATGTTTTTATGGCTTCCATAGACTTAGCGGATTGCGTATTGACCACGTCCTATCATCCAGACAGTCAAAAATTCCTGAGAGTTGCGGTGATAATGGATGGCAAGATAAGAGCACCTTCAGTCAGAGCTCTACCCTTGGAGTGGTATAGACACCGAGAGTTTTCACAAACTAATATCGGAAGTGGGAGCTCATGTACGGAGACATCAGGGCACTTTGTGCCATACCTAGAGACTTCCTGCCTGCATTGCAGGTTCGGCAGAAAAATTAGAGATCCTGATAAGGGGTAATGAAGATTCTACATCGCCTGGGTTGATTGGGGAATCTGAAAAAGTGCCTCCCTTACTCCGGCCAAGTCAAAAATAATTTCTGGGCCCGATTAGATTCCAGTCAGCAGAGATCTTTCTTTCCTCAGGACAAGGTGGTGAAGATAGTAACCTCGGTGGAGAAGCTGTACGAAACAGCCATCCCCTACCATAAGGGAGATTGATGAGACTCTGGGTCTCTTTACAGCAGCAATTCCAGCGGTACCTTGGGCGAAGTATCAAGCAAGACCTTTACAGCTCTCAGTATGTGAGAACTGGAAGGGGGACCAGTCCTCCTTGGACAGAGGTACAATTCCCCAACAGATCCGCGCTTCCCGGGATGGTGGCTAGAGAAGAGAACCTCCACGCAGGCCGACCTTGGAGAGAGGAGAATCCCCTTTCCATGATAACGGATGCAAGCTCTACGGGTTGGGGAGCCCAGGTCAGAGACCTCTATTCCAGGGGTCATGGAACGAGGAATCCAGGAAGAGGCCGCCTCAAATTACCAGAGAACTAGAGGCCATCCTGCAGGCAACAGACGAGCTTTGCCGATGATTCGGGGGACGACCTGAAGATTGCCACATGGACAATGTCACAGCCGGGTTGGCATTTGTGAATGCACAGGGAGGTACCGTACAGAAAGCGGTCTTAATGCAGCCTCTCTCGATCCAGATTAAGCTAGCAGAAGCCATCTAAAATCAATATCTAGCTGTACACTACAGGGGGACAAGAAGGACAATTTTGAGGCAGACTTCTAAGCCGTCATTCTTACGACAGGGGAATGGTCCCTGAATCGAAGAGGGTGTTCTCCAGATAACCAGACTCTGGGTGTCAACCAGAGGTGAGTTAGATTTATTCGCCACAAGAAGGAAAAGGCAATCGAGGTCAAAATCTTTGCTCCCTAGACCCGAGAGATCGATCGTTGAGTCTGGAATGCTTTCTCAATAAAGTGGAACTTCAGCCTCTCCTATGCATTTCCACCTCGCTTGTCCTCGAGGGTTTCTGAAGAAGATAAGGCAAAGACCAGGCCAGAGATAGCCCAGGAGGGCATTGGTTTCTCAATACTGAGAGAGCTATCGATATCAGACCTGTGGATCTCCCAGAGAGTACAATCCCCTCTCCCAGGGCCCAGTATTTCCACCCGCAGATTGCCGAACCTCCATCTGACGGCCTGGAATTTGAGAGGCGTATCTTGAGGAAAAAAAAAGGCCTCTCGGACAAGGTAATTACAACCTGCAAAAGAGAGGAAGTTAGTTTACCTCTAAAATTTATTCAGGGTCTGGAGAGTATCTCAGATTTTGTACTCCAGACAAAATAGACTTAGCTCATCCAAATATAGCTAAGATATTAGATTTTCTGCAAGCAGGCATAGATAAAGGGCCTAAAACCAGCCACCCTTTAAAGTACAGATTGAGCCCTTAGTCCCTGTTTGAGTCCCCCTAGCCTCTCATCCTGCTGCGTATCTGGTTCATAAAAGCGGCATCTCGTATGACCCCATATTAGGAGGATGTACGTGCCCCCTTGGGACCTCTCTGGTATTAAATTTAATGATAAAAGACCTTTTGAGCCCCTGGAGACTTGTTCACTAAAGTGGTTGACTATTAAGTAGTATTTTTGGTAGCAATCACTTCAGCCCGCAGGTTGGAGAAATATCGTCTCTATCCTGTAGAGACGCCTTTCCTCAACGTTCTGGATGCAGGGTAGTTCTGACGACAGACCCCGGCCTTTTACCAAAGGTAGTCTCTAGATTCCATAGATCCCAGGAGATCAGGCTCCCATCCTTGACTGTAATAACCTAACGGATAGGGGAGAGAGAATTTAACAAATTAGATGTTAAAAGGGCCATTGAACTTTATTTAGATAGGACTAGAGATTGGAGCAAAATCGATGTTTTTGTTCTTTTGGAGGCAAGAATAGGGGGCAAAAGGCCTCAGCTGTAGTTATAGCCAGGTGGATCAGGCAAGCTATTAGCTCCGCTTATGTAGCAGCAGGCCAGCTGTAACAGAGGGTTAAAAGCCCATTTTACCAGAGCAGTCTCTTCCTCATGGGCAGAATTAGAGAAATTTCCCCCCTTTTACCCCACCCCCCCCTACACCATTCCACACCCCTTACTCGCTTGCATGCCCCCCCCTCACACCCTACCCAGCGAATCCTCCCTTCCACCTACCTAAACAACCCCTACCCTACCTCCTCCCCTTAGATGTTTTCTTCCTACCCGAACTCAATCCTCTCTTTGTCCTCCATCTCCTCTAATCTCCTTTATTATCCTCCCCCTTTTGTGACGCTCCCGCAGGTGCGGTTAATCAGATTTGTCAGGACTGCCAACTGGGTATTCTCCTCACACTTATCTACAGGCCACGAATTGGCCCTAACGTTAGTAGGCGTTGAACCCAACAGCGAAGCCTTTCCTTTGGACAGCGAAATGAGTTCTTTTCTATCGGTAAATCCCCTCCCTAAAATTCTCGTTTATGTTAATTATTCTGGGTTGCCAGCACGTGGGCCCTGTCGTGCCTAGCAGTAGGGGGCAACCGGATAATTACTCACCGGTATTGTGTTTCCTCTGAAGCCATCGACAGCACCCTGGTTATTCCCTCCATTGTAAATTCTTTATCAGTTTCACACTTGAGGTGTTTCAGCGTTATGTGTGTGTCACAGAGCGTGGGTGAGGGTCTATGTGAGAATCACTCATTGAAAGTGATAATGAATGATCCCAGGTGCGTCAGAAATTAACAATCACGAACATTAAGTCCCTATACAGTCTCTTAATCCACCTGAAGGAGAATGGGAGTACCAGCACAATTTAAAGTCGGTTGGATTTCATGTCCCTGGAGGGCGGAAATTACTTCTACTCTGACGTTGGCGTGCCGCTAGTCGTGCGTTCATGAAACCACAAATTTTAACGGTGAGACCTAATTACCCGCCTATTTTCAACCGGTGTAGCAGTGGCACACTAGTGTGCCCGCCCGGAAACATGGTCGCCGGCGATCTGTTGCCGCGGGGAAAGTTCTCCAAACTATGGACCCCCTGTCGTTCATGCTCTTTCCCTGCAGGGAATGCGCGCCGATCGCGAGTCACGACACTTCTTACAATGTTCGGAGACGTGTAAAATAACCCACATGCCCACGCAAGCTTTTGAACCTCGCACAAAACAAAAGACATCACTGAGTTGCCCGTGAGCATCATCCTCAGAGCTGAGAGACTTCTCGACATTTGCCCACACCAGGTAAGCCCCAACAAATAATGCCGGACTATATGAGCTTTTGACCTGTTGTATTGAACTGTTGGCAGATACTCAGACTATGCCAGCTGCGTACATTTCTAGCTATCCAGCAGTATACATTCATAAACAATAGAGCAAATGTTTTGCGAACCTCCATCTGACGGCCTGGAATTTGAGAGGCGTATCTTGAGGGAAAAAGGCCTCTCGGACAAGGTAATTACAACCCTGCAAAAGAGTAGGAAGTTAGTTACCTCTAAAATTTATTTCAGGGTCTGGAGAGTATTCTCAGATTTTTGTACTCCAGACAAAATAGACTTAGCTCATCCAAATATAGCTAAGATATTAGATTTTCTGCAAGCAGGATTAGATAAGGGCCTAAAACCAGCCACCCTTAAAGTACAGATTTCTGCCCTTAGCTCCCTGTTTGAGTCCCCCTTAGCCTCTCATCCCTGGATATCTCGGTTCATAAAAGCGGCATCTCGTATGACCCCATTTAGGAGATGTACGGTGCCCCCTTGGGACCTCTCTGGTATTAAATTATTTGATAAAAGACCCTTTTGAGCCCCTGGAGACTTGTTCACTAAAGTGGTTGAATATTAAAGTAGTATTTTTGGTAGCAATCACTTCAGCCCGCAGGGTTGGAGAAATATCGTCTCTATCCTGTAGAGCTCCTTTCCTTAACGTTCTGGATGACAGGGTAGTTCTGACGACAGACCCGGCCTTTTTACCAAAGGTAGTCTCTAGATTCCATAGATCCCAGGAGATCAGGCTCCCATCCTTCTGTAGTAACCCTTCTACGGATAGGGAGAGAGAATTTAACAAATTAGATGTTAAAAGGGCCATTGAACTTTATTTAGATAGGACTAGAGATTGGAGAAAATCTGATAGTCTTTTTGTTCTTTTTGGAGGCAAGAATAGGGGGCAAAAGGCCTCAGCTGTAGTTATAGCCAGGTGGATCAGGCAAGCTATTAGCTCCGCTTATGTAGCAGCAGGCCAGCTGATACCAGAGGGTCTAAAAGCCCATTTTACCAGAGCAGTCTCTTCCTCATGGGCAGAATTTAGAGAGGTGTCGGTTAATCAGATTTGTCAGGCTGCCACCTGGTCTTCTCCTCACACTTTCTACAGGCACTATAGGCTGAACGTAGTAGGTGCACAGGAGCTTTCCTTTGGGCGAAGAGTTCTTTCTTCGGTAATCCCTCCCTAAAATTTTCGTCTATGTTATTCTCTCTGGTTGGGTGCTGTCGTGGTGAGAGGGGGAAACCGGTAATTACTCACCGGTAATTGTGTTTCCTTGAACCACGACAGCACCCTGGTTATTCCCTCCCTTGTAAATTCTTTTCAGTTTCACACTTGGGTGTTAAGCGTTATGTGTGTGTCACAGAGGTGTGAGATTCTCTCATTGAAAGTGATACTGAATGATACGGTGGTCAGAAGTAATCAAGAACATTAAGTCCCATACAGTCTCTGTAATCCACTGAAGGAGATGGGGCGTACCGCACATTTTAAAGTCTGGATTTCCTGTCCCTGGAGGCGGATCCCTCTCTCTGGTTGGGTGCTGTCGTGGTTCAAGGAAACACAATTACCGGTGAGTAATTACCGGTTTTCTACATGCAGGCCAGAGGGGAACTTTCCTGGAATTTCAAGAGGTGGCAATAAAGTACTTTCTTTTTGGAGACCAGAAAGGGGGGAGTGCCAGCACTTCTGGAAGCGGGGCCACATCACACATTGTACCAGGGCAGCACTTTCCAGGAGAAGTTCTTTTTTTTTTTTTTTTTTTTTAGATCTAGCTAGTGGCAAGAGTGCTACTACAACTGGATTTGGGGGGGGTTAACTATCGTGTCAGGCAAATTAATATCCCCTAGTACTCTTGTTCCTGTGAACGCATCTCTGTACTCATGAAATACTTAGGTGGGGTTTATACTCATAAAAAATTATAATCAACAAGCAATGAGACCTTGTCTCCAAGAAAGACTAATAGGCTCCTATTCGTCGCTTGTGTAAATTCTTTGCTTCACGTCATTTTTTCTGTTGTCTTTAATTTGGGGCGTAGCATTGCTTTACGCTTTTGCTGTATAGCTTAACTTCAGCCTACCGGAGAGCTTCTCTGGTCACCCTGGGAATAGATCAACATACATCAGGACATACTAACTTTACCCTTGGCTAGTTGGGCAAGGTCAATTCGACGTTATTGGAAACGGCCGACGATGCGTCTTGTGTGTGCGTGTGGGTGTTTCCCTATTCCCTTTTTTCCCCATCTAGAGAGCACATCGCATATTTTTAGACTAGGTGCGTAATGGACCTTGACTCAGCTATCAGCAGGCCTGCATAGGTACATTAGATATAGTATAGGTGTACCCATCTGTTCCTTTCTTTCTGCACAGACCCGATTTCCTCCTAGTGCGCAGTTTCGTGGACCAGATTCTCTCTCTTTGCCCAAGGTGATTTGCAGTAGGTCAGAGAACTCGCAAACTGCTGAAGTCAAATGTCATGGTTTTCTCATTGTTGCTTATCTGTGGATGTTTCTTCTTGTGGCCCTTCTGCCTGGTTGACACGCTTTTCTGCTTATATACGCTCGCTGTGATTACCTCATGAGTTTAATAACCTTTTTTAGCCGCGGCAAGCACTTTCTTATCTTAACAATCCCTGGGGCACAGCACCACAAGCAAAATATTGCAGGCAAAATGTACGACGTAAACAGTCATATATACATATACTTAATGTTATATAATGTCCTGAAATTAATTTATACTCATATTCTCAGTGTGAACCTGGGCCTGTTTCGATAAACAAAAAAGGTATATCCTGGGCAGGAATGGTGGAAAGACACACAGGCAAGGCGCTTCCCCAACAGTTGCTGCCCCCTGTTTTTGTATATGGTGGGTGATTTTATGGTGTGCTCATATCTGCAAAATAAAGGGGTATAATGAGAAGTACTAATGTCCATGAGCCAGAGTACAGTGGCGCACTCTAGATACTCCGGCATATTAGCTGGTACTTGTATTAGCCCACGTCCTCATGACTATATGTATTTCTCATTTTACATTTCTCTATTGTTTATGAATGTATACTGCTGAGTAGCTAGAACGTACCAGCTGCATAGCTGCTGAGTATTCTGCCAACAGTTCATATCAACAGCAAAAGCTCATATAGTCGCATTATTTGTTGTGGGCATTACCTTGGTGTGGGCAAATGTCGAGATCTCTCAGCTCTGAGGATGATGCCACTGCCTCAGTGATGTCTTTTGTTGTGCGAGGTTCAAAGCTTGGTGGCAGTGGTTATTTGTACACGTCTCCACATTGTAAGAAGTCGTACTCGCGCATCGGCGTCGCATTCCCTGAGGAAAGACCATGAACGACAGGGTACCATAGTTTGGAGAACTTTCTCCCCGGCAACAGTCCCGCACCATGTTCCGGCGGCACACTAGTGTGCCACGCACACCGTTAAAAGCGGGTAATTACTCACCGTAAATTGTGTTTCATGCGCACGACTAGCGCACGCCAACGTCAGAGTAGAAGAATATCCGCCCTCCAGGGACATGAAATCCACCGACTTTAAATTGTGCGGTACGCCCATTCCCTTCGTGGATTACAGAGACTGTATGGGACTTAATTTCGTGATTAATTTCTGACGCACCGTATCAATTCATGTATCACCTTCAATGGAGATCCACTAGACTCACACCTCTTGACACACACTACGCTGAACACCCAAGTGTGAACCTGAAACGAATTTACAAGGGAGGGATAACAGGGTGCTGTCGAGGTTCAGAAGGAAACACATACCGGTGAGTAATTTACCCGGTTGTCCCCCTACTCTAGCACACAGCCACTCGGCACCAGTAATAAAACTATACAGACTTTAGGAGGATTAACAGAGGATTACGAAGAAACTCTTCGTGCCAAAGGAAAGCTTCGCTGTGTCAACGCCTACTACGTTCAGGGTCCATATGTGGCTGTAAAAGTGGAGGAGAAGACTCATGTTGGCAGTCCTGACAACATCTGATTAACCCTACCTGCGGGGCGTCTTAAAATTGCCGAGAAGCGATGCCGAGTAAAAGGAGCTTGAGCTCTGTAGACTGGAGCCGTTCACAAAGGGCGCTTGATATCGTAGCTGACACCTGAGCATACTAGGAGTGAGGCTGGTAGGGTTGCCCCTATTAGCTGTGCCCAAAGGATTCAAGACATGTTGCTATGCTGCAGGGCATGCTAAGAATAAGGTTCAATGGCTTGGGTGGGTAAGGGGGACAATTTCTTAATTCTGCCCCATGAGGAAGAGACTGCTCTGGTAAATGGGCTTTTAGACCTTTGGTTAGGCTGGCCTGCTGCACATAAGCGGAGCTAATAGCTTGCTGATCCACCTGGCTATAACTACAGCTGAGCCTTTGTGCCCCCTATTCTTGCCTCCAAAAAGAACAAAAACATCGATTTTCTCCAATCTCTAGTCCTATCTAAATAAATTTCAATGGCCCTTTTAACATCTAATTTGTTAAATTCTCTCTCCCTATCCGTACGGTTACTACAGCAAGGATGGGACCTGATCTCCTGGGATCTATGGAATTAGAGACTACCTTTGGTAAAAGGCCGGGGTCTGTCGTCAGAACTACCCTGCATCAGACGTTAGGAAAGGCTGCTCTACAGGTGAGACGATATTTCTCCAACCCTGCGGCTGAAGTGATTGCTACCAAAAATACTACTTAATAGTCAACCACTTTAGTGAACAAGTCTCCAGGGGCTCAAAGGTCTTTTATCGATAATTTAATACCAGAGAGGTCCCAAGGGGCACGTACATCTTAAGGGGTCATACGAGATGCCGCTTTTATGAACCAGATATCAGCAGGATGAGAGGCTAGGGGGACTCAAACAGGGACTAAGGGTCAATCTGTACTTTAAGGGTGGCTGGTTTTAGGCCCTTATCTCATCCTGCTTGCAGAAAATCTAATATCTAGCTATATTTGGATGAGCTAAGTCTATTTTGTCTGGAGTACAAAATCTGAGAATACTCTCCAGACCCTGAATAAATTTTAGAGGTAAAACTAACTTCCTCTCTTTTGCAGGTTGTAATTACCTTGTCCGAGAGGCCTTTTTCCTCAAGATACGCCTCTCAAATTCCAGGCCGTCAGATGGAGGTTCGCAATCTGCGGGTGGAAATACTGGCCCTGGGAGAGGGGATTGTACTCCTGGGAGGATCCAAGGTTCTGATATCGATAGCTTCTCCTCAGTATTGAGAAACCATGCCCTCCTGGGCTATACTCTGGCCTGGTCTTTGCCTTATCTTCTTCAGAACCCTCGGAGGACAACGAGGTGGAAATGCATAGGAGAGGCTGAAGTTCCACTTTATTGAGAAAGCATCCAGACTCAACGATCGATCTCTCGGGTCTAGGGAGCAAAGATTTTGACCTGCCTGTCCTTCTTGTGGCGAATAAATCTACTCCCTCTGGTTGACACCCAGAGTTGGTTATCTGGAGAACACCTTCCGATTCAGGGACCATTCCCCCTGTCGTAAGAGATGACGGCTAGGAAGTCTGCCTCCAAATTGTCCTTGCCCCTTAGTGTACAGCGATATTGATTTTAGATTGGCTTCTGCTAGCTTATATCTGGATCTGAGAGAGGCTCATTAAGACCGCTCTTCTGGTACGCTACCTCCCTGGCATTCACAAATGCCACCGGTGTGACATGTCCGAGGGCAATCTTCAGGTCGTCCCCCGAATCATCGGCAAAGCTCGTCTGATTGCTGCAGGATGGCCTCTAGTTCTCTGTAATTTGAGGACGCCTCTTCCTGGATTCCTCGTTCCATGACCCCTGGAATAGAGGTCTCTGACCTGGGCCTCCCCAACCCGTAGAGCTTGCATCCGTGATCATGAAAGGGGATTCTCCTCTCTCCAAGGTCGCCTGCTGGAGGTTCTCTTCTCTTAGCCACCATCCCGGGAAGCCGGATCTGTTGGGAATGTACTCTTGTCCAAGGAGGACTGGTCCTCCTTCCAGTTCTCCAACATGAAGAGCTGTAAGGTCTTGCGTGATACTTCGCCCAAGGTACCGCGTGAATTGCTGCTGTAAAGAGACCCAGAGTCTCATAATTCCCTTATGGTAGGGGATGGCTGTTCTACAGCTTCTCCACCGGGTTACTATCTTCACCACCTGTCCTGGGAAGAAAGATCTCTGCTGACTGGAATCTAATCGGCCCAGAAATATTTTTGACTTGGCCGGAGTAAGGGAGGATTTTTCAGATTCCACCATCAACCAGGCGATGTGAATCTTCATTACCCCTTATCAGGATCTCTAATTTTTCTGCCGAACCTCGCAATCAGCAGGAAGTTCTAGGTATGGCACAAAGTGCCTGATGTCTCCGTACATGGCTCCCACTTCCGATATTAGTTTTGTGAAAACTCTCGGTGTCTATACCACTCCAAGGGTAGAGCTCTGACTGAAGGTGCTCTATCTTGCCATCCATTATCACCGCCACTCTCAGGAATTTTGACTTCTGGATGAATAGGACGTGGTAATACGCATCCGCTAAGTCTATGGAAGCCATAAAAACATCCTGAAGAGCAGGTTTATGGTTGACTTTATTGATTCCATCTTGAATTTTTCCACCTGCGGTAGCAATTTAGTGGTCTTAGATTTATAATGGTCCGAAAGGCAGCCGTCCGGCTTCCTTTAAAGGAACAGGGTTGAATAAATCTGTATCCCCGATCTTGAAGTGGCACTTGCAGCACTCTTTTCCAATAAGGTCTGCACGTCGTTTCCAAGCCTGTTTTGCTGCTCTTCCGGCCACTGATGTTATCCTGAAACGCTGTGGGGGAGGGGGTATGAAAAGGTAACTTTAGGCCATCCTGTATGATCCCAAGATCCACTTGCTCCCTGTAATTTTCCTCCACTCCTCTTGAAGGACGGAGAGCCTTCCCCCCACCAGGACCCCTGGCGTCATTGCTACCGAGGCGTTTACTGGAATCCTGAGGTCGGGAAAACATGAAACCCTTAGACCTCCTAGAGGATCGCCACCTCTCTTCTTGTCTCCAGATCTCTGGGGAGATCTAAATCGCCTTGGGGCGAAAAAATTTTCTTCGGGCTTACTAGGAAAACCTCTTTTCCTGTCTGCTCTTTCGTCTCCAATATGTTGTCCGAGAGCAATCCAAACAGAATTCCCCCCCACAGGAATACTACACAGGTGGCTCTTAGATGGAAGGTCACCTGTCCAGTTTTCAGCCATAAGGCCCTTCTGCGAATTGGATAAGGCCACGCGATCTTGCTGATAACCGTAAGGCGTCCACGCAAGGCATCGCTAAGAAGGCGGAGGCCTTTTGTGCAGTGGTAACCTCTGAAATAAGATGTGACCTGGACCCGCAGTCTTAATCTTTTTCTCCAGCTGGAAAGCCAACAAATAAGGACCTAGAAAACACATGTAGCGCGCAGTTGGGTTTGAATGCGCCCGCTGCTTCCCCAGGAGCGCTAGAAGCACTGCCTTTTTATCGCATGGGATCTTAAGCACACCGTAATCCTCCACTGGAAGCGCACTTTCCCTAGAAACTTTAGAAACGGCAACATCTACTTTCGGTGCCTGCCATCTCTGTCTCCCTGAAAGGGATACTTCCTCTTCATTGCCCTAGGGACAAAAACCTTTTGTCCCTCTGCGCCATTCTGCCTGATGGGAGGAAATATTCTCATGGATGGGAAAAACCTTTCTCTCCTTTCTCTAGACCCTGGAACATAACATCCGTACAGAGCGCTCCTCCTTTTCATCTCCATTCCATGGTCGATCTTACTAATTTAACAAGATGATAATATCTCTAGGAAACAGGGGTCTGCCTGACTGTCTTCCTCTCTGACTCAGATGACTCCTCCGAACTAGGGCCAGAATCTTCAAGTTTGCTGGAAGTGCCTGGGGAATTCTCTGACCTGAGGATCTCCTTATTTCCTGCACAGAACTACGCACTCCTGCTGTATTAGCATACGCATGATTCAAACAAGGCTGACGATCCTGTGGCTAACAGCGCGCTGAACACATTGGTCACATTAGGTTTTAAATATGAGTCAGGCAGATTATCTCCACAGATTTACATGCACGATTCTTAGACTTTACAGTGGCTTTCCCCTACGAGATTCTTCCCCTAAAACAAGAATCACATAAGACATCATCAGAACCAGTTTAAGAGGCATGGTAAGGCCACACTCCCACATCACGGGACTATCCCCCTTACTCAAACTTACCGTAGCGGTGTCCACCGACTCTCTCTACCACCTTCATAGAACTCATCTTATTCAGTGGTGAGGGTACAGCTCCGTTTCTTCCACAAACTGTAGCAACTCCTGTGGCTGGCTGTGGGTGCTAGAAACAACACACAGGACTCTGTGTGGGATCTCCTTTTTTTTAATCTCCCTCTTCTGACGTCACATCCACGTGGACGCTGAACGGCGCGCCACTTCCGGTCCCGCTGGAAGTGGAGTCGGCGCCATTTTCGAGAAGACCACTGCGGGGGGAAGAAACCTGCGTTCACGCCGCCTTCCTCGCTACGCCTCCAACTCCGGGATCGGAGGGAGGCGCTCCGGAGTCGCTCTGCCACCCACAGACTGCGCTGCACCTCGCAGCATTCACCTAACGGCCCCGCCGAGTGACCCCCTCCGGTAAGCCTCGGCGGGGGATTTTGTGCAGCACCTGGGGGTACCTGGGACTCCATTCCCCTTTTACCGCGACTCCTGAGCCATACGCGAGACTCACTGATCCCCCGTCAGGGACCAGGAACCTCTCATTGAAAGTGATACTGAATGATACGGTGGTCAGAAATAATCACGAACATTAAGTCCCATACAGTCTCTGTAATCCACTGAAGGAGATGGGGCGTACCGCACAATTTAAAGTCTGGATTTCCTGTCCCTGGAGGCGGATCCTTCTCTCTGGTTGGGTGCTGTCGTGGTTCAAGGAAACACAATTACCGGTGAGTAATTACCGGTTTTCAACCGGTGTGCCGTGGCACACTAGTGTGCCGCGACACATGGTCGGGTGTGCCGCGGGGAAAGTTCTCCAAACTATGGTACCCCCTGTGTTTTGTTTCCCGGGAATGCGCAGCGCCAAACTATGGTACCCCCTGTGTTTTGTTTCCCGGGAATGCGCAGCGATGCGCAGTCACGACTTCTTACAATGTAGGAGACGTGTACAATAACACATGCACAAGCTTTGAACCTCGCACAACAAAATGACATCACCGAGGCCGGCGCATCATCCTCAGAGCTGAGAGACTCTCGCATTTGCCCACCACCAAGGTAATGCCCACCAATAATGCTGACTATATGAGCTTTTGCCTGTGTATATGAACTGTTGGCAGAATACTCAGCATATGAGCTGGTACTTTTAGTACTCCAGCAGTATACTGCATATAACAATGAGAAATGTAAAATGAGAAATTGTGAAAAGGCAAACAACAGTTTAAATGAGAAAAATAGCTGAATTAAAACATTTAACTCTATAGCTTCTAAAAGGGAAGCATACCCCCCCCCCAAGGTGGCCGCTGTATCTAAGATGGCGGACAGTAGTCAAGATGGCGTCCGAAACCAGTGCGACCTCCTTAACACCCTTAAAGGGGTTCTCCGGTGACAAAGATTGATCTCACTATACCTTATCTCCCCACACTTATCACTTTACTAATTCAGTGTCATTAAATTTTCTGCCCCCTTTTCATGAAATCAAAGTCATTCCTGTGCACTGCCAGCTCCTGCTACACTTATAGTTTCCATAGAAATGACCTGTATACTGTCTTTGCTCTCTGCTCTGACATGTGCAGTCAGCTCCTTGTTCCCCAGTGCTCCCTGTTTTTTAGTATGGTGGGATTTTATGTGGCTCATATCTGCAAAATAAAGGGGTATAATGAGAAGTACTATTGCCATGAGGCCAGAGTACAAGTGGCCAGCTCATATACTCCCATATAGCTGGTACTTGTATTACTCCACCTCATGACTATAGTATTTCTCATTTAAATTTCATTTTATATGCAGTATACGCTGAGTACTAAACGTACAGCTCATCTGCTGAGTATTCTGCCAACAGTTCATATACACAGGCAAAAGCTCATATAGTCAGCATTATTGGTGGGCATTACCTTGGTGGTGGGCAAATGCGAGTTCTCTCAGCTCTGAGGAATGATGCGCACTGCCTCGTGATGTCATTTTGTTGTGCGAGGTTCAAAGCTTGTGCAGTGTTATTGTACACGTCTCCTACATTGTAAGAAGTCGTCTACTGCGCATCGCTCGCATTCCCGAGGAACAAACAAACCGACAGGGTCCCATAGTTTGGAGAATTTCTTCCCCGCGGCACACCCGACCATGTGTCCGCGGCACACTAGTGTGCCACGGCACACCGGTTGAAAAGTACGGTAATTACTCACCGGTAATTGTGTTTCCTTGACCACGACAGCACCCAACCAGAGAAGGTATCCGCCCTCCAGGGACATAAATCCAGCTTTAAATTGTGCGGTACGCCCCATCCTCTTCGTGGATACAGAGACTGTATGGGACTTATTTTCGTGATTATTTCTGACCACCGTATCATTCAGTATCCCTTCAATGGAGAATCTCACACCTCTCTGTGACACACACCATAACGCTTAACACCCAAGTGGTGAACTGAACGAATTTACAAGGGAGGGAATAACCAGGGTGCTGTTCGGTTCAAAGGAAACACATTACCGGTGCGTAATTACCGGTTTCCCCCTCTCTAGCACGACAGCACCCAACCAGAATATAACATAACGAGATTTTTAGGGAGGGGATTACCGAAGAAGAACTCTTCTCCCAAAGGAAAGCTCCTGTGCACGCTACTACGTTCACCTATAGTGCTGTAGAAAGTGTGAGGACAAGACCATGTTGCAGCCTGACCATCTGATTAACCCTACGACCTCTCTTAAAATTCTGCCCATGAGGAAGACGACTGCTCTGGTAAAATGGGCTTTTAGACCCTCTGTTATCAGCTGGCCTGCTCTACATAAGCGGGCTAATAGCTTGCCTGATCCACCTGGCTATAACTACAGCTGAGGCCTTTTGCCCCCTATTCTTGCCTCCAAAAGAACAAAAGACATCACATTTCGCTCCAATCTCTAGCCTATCTAAATAAAGTTCAATGGCCCTTTTAACATCTAATTTGTTATTCTCTCTCCCTATCCGTTATAAGTTATCACGAAGGATGGGAGCCTGATCTCCTGGATCTATGGAATCTAGAGACTACCTTTGGTAAAAGGCCGGGGTCTGTCTTCAGAACTACCCTGTCATCCAGAACGTTAAGGAAAGGCGACTCTACAGGATAGAGACGATATTTCTCCAACCTGCGGGCTGAAGTGATTGCTACCCAAAAATACACTTTAATAGTCAACCACTTTAGTGAACAAGTCTCCAGGGGCTCAAAAGGTCTTTTATCATTAAATTTAATACCAGAGAGGTCCCAAGGGGGCACCGTACATCCTCCTAATGGGGTCAACGAGATGCCGCTTTTATGAACCGAGATACGCCAGGATGAAGGCAATGGGGACTCAAACAGGAGCTAAGGCAGAAATCTGTACTTTAAGGGTGGCTGGTTTGGCCCTTATCTATCCTGCTTGCGAAAATCTAATATCTTAGCTATATTTGGATAGCTAAGTCTATTTTGTTTGAGTACAAAAATCTGAGAATACCTCCCAGACCCTGAACATAAATTTTAGAGGTACCTAACTTCCTACTCTTTTGCAGGTTGTAATTACCTTTTCCGAGAGGCCTTTTCCCTCATACGCCTCTCAAATTCCAGGCCGTGCAGATGGAGGTTCGGCAATCTGCGGGTGGAAATACTGGCTCCCTGGGAGAGGAGATTTGCTCTCTGGGGATCCACAGTCTGATATCGATAGCTCTATCTCAGTATTGAAGACCATGCCCTCCTGGGCTATCTCTGGCTGGTCTTTGCTTTATCTTCTTCAGAAACCCTCGAGGACAGACAGAGTGGAAATGCATAGAGAGGCTGAATTTCCACTTTATTGAGAAAGCATTCCAGACTCACCGATCGATCTCTCGGGTCTAGGGAGCAAAGAGTTTGACCTGCCTGTTCCCTTCTTGTGGCGAATAAATCTCCCCTTGGTTAGACACCAGAGTCTGGTTATCTTGGAGACACCTTCCGATTCAGGGACCTTCCCCTGTCGTAAGAATGACGGCTTAGGAAGTCTGCCCAAATTGTCCTTGCCCCGTAGTGTGACAGCTGATATTGATTTAGATTGGCTTCTGCTAGCTCTAGGATCGATCGAGAGGCTCATTAAGGACCGCTTTCTGGTACTACCTCGGCGATTCACAAATGCGCACCCGGCTTGTCCAAGGCAATCTTCAGGTCTGTCCCCCGAATCATCGGCAAAGCTCGTCTGATTGCCTGCAGGATGGCCTCTAGTTCTCTGGAATTTGAGGCGCTCTTCCTGGATTCCTCGTTCGATGACCCCCTGGAATAGGAGGTCTCTGCCCTGGACTCCCCAACCCGTAGAGCTTGCATCCGTATCATGGAAAGGGGATTCTCCTCTCTCCAAGGTCTGCCTGCCTGGAGGTTCTCTTCTCTTAGCCACCATCCGGGATCCAGGATCTGTTGGGGAGTGTAATCCTCTGTCCAAGGAGGACTGGTCCCCCTCTCCAGTTCTCCACATAAGAGAGCTGTAAGGTCTTGCTTGATACATCGCCCAGTACCGCTGGAATTGCTGCTGTAAGAGACCCAGAGTCCTCAATCTCCCTTATGGTAGGGGATGGCTGTATCGTACAGCTTCTCCACCGGTTACTATCTTCACCACCTTGTCCTGAGGAGAGAAAGATCTCTGCTGATGGAATCTAATCTGATGCCCAGAAATTTTTTGACTTGGCCGAGTAAGGAGGACTTTTTCAGATTCCCCATCAACCCAGGCGATGAGAATCTTCATTACCACCTTATCAGATCTCTAATTTTTCTGCCGAACCTGCAATCAGCAGGAAGTCGTCTAGGTATGGCACAAAATGCCACTGATGTCCCCGTACATAGCTCCCACTTCCGATATTAGTTTGTGAAAACTCTCGGTGGCTATAGCCACTCCAAAGGGTAGAGCTCTGACTGAGTGCTGCTATCTTGCCATCCATTATCACCGCCACTCTCAGGAATTTTTGACTGTCTGGATGAATAGGACGTGGTAATACGCAATCCGCTAAGTCTATGGAAGCCATAAAACAATCCTGAACGAGCAGGTTTATGGTTGTACTTTATTGATTCCATCTTGAATTTTTCCACCTGTAGTACATTATGGTCTTAGATTTATAATGGTGCCGAAAGGCGCCGTCCGGCTCTTTTAGGAACAGGGTTGAATAGGAATCCTGTATCCCGATCTTGAATTGGCACTTGCCAGCCCCTCTTTTTCCAATAAGGATCTACTTCGGTTTCCCAGAGCCTGTTTTGCTGCTCTTCCGGCCACTGATGTTATCTGAAACGCTGTTGGGGAGGGGATAGAAAAGGTAACTTTAGGCCCATCCTGTATGATCCCAGTATCCACTTGCTCCTGTAATTTTTCTCACTCCTTCTTGAACAGGGAGAGCCTTCCCCCCACAGGACCCCTGGCGTCATTGCTGACCCAGGCGTTTACTGGAACCTGAGGTCGGGAAAAAACGAAACCCTTAGACCTCCTAGGGATCGCACCCCTCCTTCTTGTCTCCAGATCTCTGGGGAGATCTAAATCGCCTTGGGGGCGAAAAAATTTTCTTTCCTGAGGCTTGTACTAGGAAAACTCTTTTCCTGTCTGCTGCTTCTCCAATATGTTGTCCGAGAGCAGATCCAAACAGAATCCCCCTCACAGGAATACTACACACGGTTGGCTCTTAGATGGAAGGTCACCTGTCCAGTTTTTCAGCCATAAGGCCCTTCTGGCTGAATTGGATAAGGCCACGCGATCTTGCTGATAACGTAAGGTTCGTCGCACCAAGGCATCGGCTAAGAAGCAGAGGCTTTTTGTGCGTGGAACCTCTGAAATAAGATGTGACCTGGACGCACCAGTCTTAATCTTTTTCTCCAGCTGGAAAACGCCAAACAAATAGGACCTAGAAACCATGTAGCCGAGCGCTTGGGTTTGATTGCGCCCGCTGCTGCTTCCCAGGAGCGCCTAGGAAGCCTCTGCCTTTTTTTCCATGGGATCTTTAAGCACACTTGAATCCTCCACTGGAAGCGCACTCTTCCTAGAAACTTTAGAAACGGCAACACATCTACTTTCGGTGCCTTGTCCCAATCTCTGTCTCTTCTCTCTGGAAAGGGATACTTCCTCTTCATTGCCCTAGGGACAAAAACCCTTTTGTCCGCCTTGCGCCATTCTGCCTGGATAGGGAGGAAATATTCTCATGGTGGTGGGAAAACCTTCTCTTCCTTTCTCCTAGACCCTGGAACATAACTCCGTACCAGAGCGTCTCCTCTTTTCATCTCCAATTCCATGGTCGATCTTATAATTTAACAAGATGATCAATATCTTCATAGAAACAGGGTCTGCCTACCTGTCTTCCTCTTCTGACTCAGATGATCCCCCGAACTAGGGCCAGAATCTTCAAGTTGCCTGGAAAGTGCCTGGGGAATTCCTGACCTGAGGGATCTCCTTATTTCCTGCACGAACTACGCACTCCTGCGGATTAGCATACGCATGGATGATCAACAAGGCTGACCGATCCGGTGCTAACAGCGCTGAACACATTGGTCCACAGTTAGGTTTTTAAATTGAGTCAGGAGATTATCTCCACAGATTTTAACATGCACGATTCTTAGACTTTACAGTGCTTTCCCCCTTACGAGATTCTTCCCTCTAAAACAAGCAATGCACATAGACATCACCGAACCAGTTTAAAGGCATGGTAAGGCCCCACTCATCCCAATCAGCGGACTATCCCCCACTCAAACTTACCGTAGCGGTGTCCACAGCTCTCTACCACCTTCAGTGAACTCAGCTTATTCATTGGTGAGGGTACAGCCGTTTCTTCCACAACTGTAGCACCCCTGTGGCTGGCTGTGGGTGCTAGAAACAACACACAGGACTCCTGTGTGGGATCTCCTTTTTAAATCTCCCTCTTCTGACGTCACATCCCACGTGGGACGCTGAACGGCGCGCCACTTCCGGTCCCGCTGTGAATGGAGTCGGCGCCATTTCGAAAGACCACTGCGGAGGAGGAAGAAACCTGCGTTCAGCAGCGCCTTCCTACGCACGCCTCCAACTCCGGGATCGTAGGCGACTCCGGAGTCCTTCTGCCACCCACAGACATGCCTGCAGCCTCGCAGCATCACCTAACGCGCCCCCCGAGTGACCCCCCTCCGGAAAGCCTCGGCGGGATTTGTGCACCACCTGGGGGTACCTGGGACTCCCATTCCCCCTTTTACCGCACTCCTGAGCCTGCACCGAGACTCAGATCCCCCGTCAGGGACCAGGAACCCCTGAAGGAGATGGGCTACCGCACATTTTAAAGTCTGATTTCCTGTCCCTGAGGCGGCCCTCTACTCGGTTGGGCTGTCGTGGTGAGAGGGAGAAATCACTGCATTCGTCGGTGCTTCTTTTTGGCAATTTTGTATGTGCTATGGCTACTTCTTGTGTAAGTTACAATGTTCCATAGTTCTTTTGATGAGGTTCTATTTTCCACTGGTCTTCCTGTGTAAGCGGAGAAGCTTTCCATATTGTATGTTTTGCACTACCATTTACCTGAGACTCTATGCGCTCCAATAGAGCTTAGTCCCACCTCATGTGCAGAAATGTGAGGAAGGAGTGGTATTTCATAGTCCTCCTGGCCTGTCAAAAATATTACCCCTCACCATCTGACCTCTGCTCATTTTCATTGTAGTTTTGAGGAGTATTCTTTATAGGTAAACATGCAAGAATACAAAAAAGATAAAAAGAGGTTTTCCCTATCTCCCCCCTGTTGACATTGCATCTTTTCAATATTGGGAATTAATATCTGAATTCAACGCCAAGCACTTAAATTTGGTGGCTGAAAGTTCTACTTGAATAATTACAATTTAGAATATAGCTTTCAATGGATAGAATTTTGGACTCCATGTGGTAACATTCACCAAATATTTGTGTTTTCTAAAAGCAAATGTAAACATTGACAATCAAAGTTTTCTGAAATTAGGGGAAAACCTCTGCAAGCCCATTGTAATGAAGTACTCCTGTCGTACAAGTCCTGACAGTACTGACAGTACAGTACAATAGCCAAGGGCTATCCTGAATACTGGTTCATTCCTTTATCGTGTAATTGGGATGAGGGCACTGACAATAGGTTCATTCTGCATTCATCAATCCACTCAGCGCCTTGTGGCTACAGGTGTTAATAATGCAGATGGGTTCACATATTCCTGGCAGTAATTGTTTCCACTGCCTCAGTTTCAACTAAAAGGGTTCTTTGACCATCTAGAAAATGGAATGTCAACTTCTTCTTGAGACCCCAGGAAGAATAATTTCTCTTAATAGTCCCATAATTTCACAGTTAGGACACCTGAATCTCTTCTAGAACATTTTCCTGGGACATATTTACATACTAGTTCCAGTCCGTTTCAATACCTGTACTAGTTCCTCTTCATTAATTCTTAAATCTGTATCGGTCTCTATATGATTTTTCCCCATATTTCTTCTTCAGTGTTACGTAGATCTTGGTTTATGTATATCAGGGATGTATTGTTTTTCTATTCTCTCCTGACACCAATTCATTATTTTTCTAAAAGTGTTTTTGATACTCTCTGATGCTATCAGCACCTGTTCCATTTTTCTTATTTTCCTATTATTTTATTACCTTTACTTATTATTTCCTAAAGCTGTTATAACTGTCTTTCTTTGGCAAGATAAATGGTATCCCTATCCCAACTCCTCTATCTCGGAATATTATTCAGAAGTACCCGTTCTTGTTAAATAGAACTGTTGGGGAAGAGCTTCGTGTGTGTCTTTCCACCATTCCTGCCAGGATATCCCTTTTTTTGTTTATCGAAACAGGCCCAGGTTTCACACTGAGTGAGTAAAATAAATTTAGAATATATAACATTAAGTATATGTATAATATGACTGTTTTAGTGTCATTTTGTGCTATTTTGGTTGGTGGTGTGCCCCAGGATTTTAAGTATAAAAAGTGTGCCGCGGCTCAAAAAAGGTTTAAAATCACTGAGGTAATCACAGGGCGAATAAAGCAGAAAAGGTGTCAACCAGGCAGGGGTCCCAGAAACATCACAGATCAAGGTAAACACTGAGCATAACCATGCATTTGACTTCAGCATTTTGCAGTCTCTGACTCTGCAAATCACCTTGGGAAGAGAGGAGAATCTGGTCCAGAACTGGCACTCAGGAGGAATCGGGTCTGTGGAAGAAAGGACAGAGGGTACACCTATCTATATCTATGTACCCTATGATGGCTGAAGCTGGTCAAGGTCCATCTCACCTGTCTAAAAATGCTATGTGCTCTCTAGTGGGGAAACACAGGGAATAGGGAAACACCCACACGCACACCAAGACGCCTCTTTGCGTTCCAATAACTGCTAATTGACCTCATGCAACTAGCCAAGGGTAGTAGTATGTTCCTGTGTATGTTGATCTATTCCCAGGGTGACCAGAAGCTCTCCTGGTGGCTGAAGTTAAGCTACTACAGCAAAAGCATAAGACAATCTACGCCCAAATTAAAGATCCAGAACAATAGAGTGAAGCAAAGAATTTACCAAGGGAATAAGGCCTATTAGTCTTCTCTTGGGTACAAGGGTCTCTATTGCTTGTGATTATATTTTTATATATATATATAAACCCCACCTAAGTATTTCCATGAGATTACAGAGATGGTTCACAGAACAAGAGTACTAGAGGATATAATTTGTGACAAGATAGTTAAAACCAAATCCAGTTGTATAGCATTTGCCACTGCTAGATCTAACAACTACTCCATTTTACCTTCCAAAAAGACTCACAACATACAACGTAGTGTAGCTATGTACAATGCTTCTTATAAGCCCATTCATTATCTATGCATTGCCTTTTGATGTTGTACCTACCAGTTAAAACAGACCAGGTAACCCCATGAGTAGGAGAACAATACTTGTTTCCAGGAAGCTGGTAAAATAAAACATGATGCATAACCCCTTGTTAGGGATTTTTATGCAGGGCCCCAACAGCCCTCTTGACTTTTGTAAGGTGAGTCCTAATTAACCCTTTGAGGGAGGATGAGATAGCTGCCGGCAGCGAGCTGACAGAGTAAATGAAAGACACAGTCGGTCTTCCGATGCACTCAAATCAAACTGTTTATTTTGTTAGGGATTTTTATGCAGGGCCCCAACAGCCCTCTTGACTTTTGTAAGGTGAGTCCTAATTAACCCTTTCATGATTGAACATAAAGACTAAGCCACACACGTCGAAGTCTTAGTCAAGATCTTCTCCTCTTTAATAATCAAAATGCATAATATATATCAGACAGAAGAGTCATCAAAGGGGTGTTGTATGAATGGAGATAAGGACTTAGATTCTATTGGCCATTATGTTTTTGTACCAGCACATTCTGGGAAAAATGACTAGGCCTTGTTTACAGCCATGCTTATCTACACAATGGCTCCTAGAAGCTTCTTCATAACCAAAATAAATAACAAGAATACAGAGGCCCGAAGGACAGTAAGAAATGCCAAGGATATTGTGAAAAGTCAAACAACAGTTTAAATGAGAAAAATAGCTGAATTAAAACATTTAACCCTATTGCTTCTAAGAGGGAAGCATACCCCCCCCCCCCAAGGTGGCCGCTGTATCTAAGATGGCGGACAGTAGTCAAGATGGCGTCCGAAACCAGTGCGACCTCCTTAACACGTGTAATGATCTTCATACAGTATATTCAATGGCGTTTGTGCAAATGGTAGTCAAGATGGCGTCCGAAACCAGTGCGACCTCCTTAACACCCTTAAAGGGGTTCTCCGGTGACAAAGATTGATCTCACTATACCTTATCTCCCCACACTTATCACTTTACTAATTCAGTGTCATTAAATTTTCTGCCCCCTTTTCATGAAATCAAAGTCATTCCTGTGCACTGCCAGCTCCTGCTACACTTATAGTTTCCATAGAAATGACCTGTCTTTGCTCTCTGCTCTGACATGTGCAGTCAGCTCCTTGTTCCCCTGTCTTTGCTCTCTGCTCTGACATGTGCAGTCAGCTCCTTGTTCCCTGGGTGCGGCTGCACGTTCCTCTGTATGAAGAAGCTGTGCTGACCAGGGGGATTGTGGGAGATGTAGTCTTTTAGCAGAATGGGGGCAGCCCTCTTGGAGTTATGCAGCTGCAGCAGTGAGCTGTGAAGTGACAAGTGATCTTGGAGTTATGCAGCTGCAGCAGTGAGCTGTGAAGTGACAAGTGAAGGAAAAGAAAGTATACAGCCCAGGGTGGTGAGGTAAGGGTGTGCAACTATAATATATGCAGAAGAAATGGTTAGTTAAAAAAAAGTACATATAGTGACCGGAGAACCCCTTTAAGGACGCAGCCATTTTGTAGCTCTCGTCTGGGCATTCACATTCAGTTTCATTAGTCAGACATATATAAACATTTCTTCAATTAGATGTTATTAAAAAAAATTTACCTCTGTGATACCTTATGGTCCCTTAGAAACAAAGACTATGTACTTAGATTCGGCCACCTCTGTTGGAGTGATTGCACAAAGAAACAAAAGTTTCTTGTATAGAAAATGTTACTGCATATCCTACAGCCGTCCTGTGGTAATGATCACTGAAGCCAGGTGGTGAGGCAGGACTCAATACCGCATGCCTGGCCACCGCTGCCTAAATTTGAGGTAGTCGTATCCAAGGAATCTCGTTTCTAAGGGACAACATGACTGCGTCTATGAGAATTTGGGGGTCATTTACTAAGGGCCCGATTCGCGTTTTCCCGACGTGTTACCCGAATATTTCCGATTTGCGCCGATTGTACCTGAATTGCCCCGGGATTTTGGCGCACGCGATCGGATTGTGGCGCATCGGCGCCGGCATGCGCGCGACGGAAATCGGGGGGCTTGGCCGAACGAAAACCCGACGTATTCGGAAAAACCCCTGCATTTAAGAACGGAAAATGTGTCGCTCGGGCCGCACTTACCTTCAATGAGCCCGATCCGGTGAACTCCAGCGCGTTCCGATGCTTTTCAGCGCAGCAGCGCCACCTGGTGGACGGCGGAGGAACTACCTTATTAAATCCCGGCCGGACCCGAATCCTGTGCAGAGGACACGCCGCTGGATCGCGAATGGACTGGGTTAGTAAATCTGCCCCATTATCTTCAAACAGGAAAAATTTCTTTAATAACATCCAATTGAAGAAATGTTTAAAAATGAATGGCAAATAAATTAAATTAAGTGTAAATGCCCAGATGTGAATACCCTTTTAAGGCTCAGCCCCATTTTTTGGATTCTGACATGCGTCGCTTTATATGGTTAAAACATTTGCACACTGCTACTTATCAAAACGATTCTTAGATTGTTTTCTCCTTCATCATAGTGGTAGTGGTTTTTCCTTCATTTTAGTGGCAAATGTTGGCTGATAAGTTTTGCGTTTATTTACAAAACAAATAAAAAATCTTTGCAAAATTTGTCATTTTAGAAATCATTGTGTGTTCAGGCAGATAGATTTACCACCTAAAGTGAATAACATTTCCGTAAGTCTACTTTACCTTTTCATAATTTTTGAAATGTTTGGATAATTTAGTTTGGAGTCACACGGCTTACAAATCGAATATCGGTTTTCAGTATTTTTAGAATTTACTATTTTTGGGATAAATACTGTTTTGAATGAAAGTTAACATATTTAACCCCTTCCTGACATTTGATGTAATAGTACTGCAGCGTGGGAGGTGCATTCCCGCAAAATGCAGTACTATTACGTCAAACTTCTGGCCCTGGCTCCTGAACGGAGCCGGGGCCAGAAGCTGCGGGTGTCGTCTATCTCCGATCGCGGGTGTTAACCCCTAACACACCGCAGTCACGCTGACCGCGGCGTTAGGGGCACTTCACAAGAATCGGATCCCCCCGCGGCTGCACAATCTGCTTCCTGGTACCGGGTCCCTGCCTTCTGCAGCATGCTCAGTGTGTTACATTACACAGTGTTATTACACTGTGTAATGTAACACATCCGTATTACACTGTGTAAGGTGAAGAATAGCTTGTTCAAGCTAACCTGTAAAAGTGAATAAAAACTGTTAAAAACATTAAATAAAAACATTTTTTAATAAAAAGAATTAATTAAATAAGTTAAACGTCCCTAACACAAAACATCCTATACACGTGTATAAAGTAAAAACAAAAAAACAAAATCGCCAAAAACCCCACATTGGTATTGCCGCCCGCGCTCCGTAACAATCCGTACAATAACTCATAAACATTATTGGGGCCCACTCGTGAACGCCGTAAAAACACACAAAAAACACAAATGTAAGTTTTTCATAAAATCTCTTCACAAAATGTTCTAAAAAGTGATCAAAAAAAGTTGTGTGCGCCAAAATGGTACCAATTGAAAGTACAACTCTGTCAACCAAAAAATATTACGTCTTATATATAATATAATATACAGGCGGCTCCCTACTTAAGGACACCCGACTTACAGACAACCCATAGTTACAGACAGACCCCTCTGACCTCTGGCGAAGCTCTCTGAATGCTTAACTATAGTCCCAGATTGCAATAATCAGCTGTAAAGTGTCTGTAATGGAGCTTTATTGATAATCCTTGGTCCCATTACAGAAAAAATGTTTAAACTACAATTGTCACTAGGGCCAAAATTTTTTTTGTCTGGATCTACAATTATAAAATATACAGTTTTGACTTGCATACAAATTCAACTTAAGAGCAAACCCCCGGACCCTATCTTGTACGTAACCCGGGGACTGCCTGTAACTTATTATAAAGTTACCTCTCCGAAAAGATGGCGATGCAAAAACAAATGAGATTCGTTCCTGCATTTTCCATTACTATTACGTCATGCTTCTGGTGCCGGCTACCTAATGGAGCTGGCGCCAGAAGCTGAGGGTGTTGGCTGTATATTATAGTCGACAGGGTAACGATGGAGATTCAGCTCACCTTCCAGCTCTGTGAATATCCTAGTATGGCACGGATCGCCCCTCTGCTCGGGCCGCGTACACCAATGAAAAAATTCCGATATCCAGCCTTGTCAGGAATCACTTGTAATCTTTATTTAGGCAAATATTAAAATTCCACAGCAAGTGGTCTTGGCCAAACGGACTGGCCGTTCTTAGTCATGTATATTATAGTCGACACCCGCCTCTAACACCCGCAATCGGAGAGGCCTCCGATCACGGGTGTTAACCCCTTAAACACCGTGGTCACGCTTGACCATGGTGTGTAAGGGGCATTTCACACGACTTGGACACAAATACATCTGTATTACACTGTGTTAGTTGAAGAAGAGCTTGAACAGTTGAAGAAGCTATCAGAGGAGCGTGGAGTAGCCGCAGCTGAGGCTACACGGCGCGGCTACTCCACGCCCCAGTAGCCTCTTTTCTCCTCCTACTCACAATCTTTGGCGCGCAGCCAAAGTAAATTTTTCATAAAATCCCTTCACAAAAATGTTCCTAAAAGTGATTAAAAAAAAGTTATGTGCGCCAAAATGGTACTAATGAAAAGGACAATTAAACACGTAAAAAATAAGCCCTTAACCAGCTGTCAACCAAAAAATATTAATATATGGTGAGATTTTCTTTATATTCGTTTTTTTCCAGTAAAATTGTAAAAATATAGAAAAAAACTATATAAATGAGGTATGACCGTAATCGTAGTGATCTAAAGAACAAAGATAATATAGTATTTTTAGTGTACAGTGTACGACCCCCAAAAAATACAAAAAGAAAGGAAACCAAAATTGACAATTTTCTTTTCCTCCATACATTCAAGAGTTAAAGGAAACCTACCACTTAAAAGTGGTAGTTCTAAGACAGATATACATGGCACCAGCTGAGGCTGAGCTGGTGCCGGAGCATATTTTCATTAGTAGAATAAACCGCTGTATCACCGATTTATAAGTTATAGCAACATTTATCTTGCCGCACCGCACAAGGGCACGGCGCACCATGCGCGCGGGATTCTGAAGTGCTGGAGAGTGGTGACGTCACCAAGCTCTCCGGCACATGCGCGCTTGCGCAACTTTGCACGGGGAAACAGGCCGGCTCTCCAGCACTTCCAGCATGTATATGTGTCTTCGAACTACCTTTAATAAAATCTCATCAATAAGCTACAGACCCACTAAAATGAAGTATTTGTAAAGTGCATCTCATGTCGCAAAAAATAAGCCCTTATTTGTCCAAATTGCCAAAAAAATAAAGATTGTATAGCCTTTATAAAGGGACAATGCATAATCTGCTCTGAATGGCGCAGCTTCCCTTCATTGCCCTGGCGTGTGCCCATACAGCAGGTTACCACCACATATGGGGGATTGTTATACGTGGAAGGGATTGGGTATCAAACATTTGTTGAGCGTTTTGGTATTTTATCCACTGAGAATTCGTACATTTTATGAAAAACACTTTCATTTAGCCAAGAAAATTTTAATTTCAAAATTGCATCCGATTTTTTTAACCCCCGTAAAACAATTAAAAGGTTAACAAACTTCATAAAAGTGGTTTTAGGTACGTTGAGGAGTGTAATTTCTAGAATGGGGTAATTTATGGGGTTTTACTTTTATTTAGGCTTCTTAAAGTGACTTTAACCTGAACAGGTCCCTCATCAATTCATGAAAATCAGCACCTTACGTTCTCAAATCGCCCCATAACATCCTACAAAAATGAGAGAATGCATAAAAAAAAACTATGTCCACATTAAATAGACATTCGGTGAATGTTAGTTATTAAAATTTTTCATGCTACAATCCAGTTCTCCAAAACTTTGCTTAAAGGGTTTGGCCAGTCTTTTACTTTTTTTTTTTTTTTTTTTTTTTTTTTTTAATTATTTATTACCTCTCTCACATATAATTCAAATATACAGTAAGACAGGTCACATAAAACATTTACATCATGACAGATACAACAAGTTCATTCTCTCCTGGTGTGGAGTCGGTAGCGTGTCTTATTCAATCCCGGACATCTCTTTTACCTACTTAACTTATTTTGTCACTTCCTCCCCTTCCTTTACTCGATAATTTGGATGGCATCTTGCCTTATCTCCCATGGATGCCAGAGCTTTTTCCTAACCTTCCATTGTTTTAACCCCTCTGCTAGGGCTATCTCGTGGTGCATTTGTGTATTAATTCTTTCTATAACTTCTATAATGTTTGGAGTATCTGTGGATTTCCATTTTCTGGCTATACACAGTCTCGCTGCTATTAGAATGTGCGTTATTACTCCTCTGTATTGTTTAGGAAATTTGTTAACCCCTATATGCAAAACTGCTTGTAAGGGAGATGGCTCGGCCGCTTCACCTGTTATGGTGGAGATTAATCCAAAAACCTCGAACCAAAACCTTTGGAGCTTCGGGCATCCCCACCATACATGCATGGCTGTACCCTTCTCCTGGCAGCCTTTCCAGCAGAGATGGGAAAGTCCTGCTTCATTATGTGCTAGTCTATCTGGGCATAAGTACCATCTTGTCTGCACTTTTTTCAATTGTTCAAGATGATTAATGCATGCTGAAGCTCCTATCACCTCCATGCTTGATTGATACCATTGTGCTAGGGTTATCTCTGTTCTTAGTTCTTGCTCCCATTTTTCCATATATCCTGTTTTTTCCCCCTTTGTCTCGCCCTGCAAATACTGGTATGAAAGTGATAGAATTTTCCCCTTCCGGTTTTGCATGTTGAAAATATCTAATTCGCTGTATCCCTTTATCTTATGTGTCTCTATCGTACCCCTTAACACATTCTTTATCTGTAGGTATTCGAGAAAGGTCTCTTTTTCTAGTCCACTTTCAGTTTGTAGGCTCTCAAATGATTTCAAGCCTCCATCCTTCAATATAGAGTCTACATTACTATAGCCTCTCTTTACCCATTTGTCTAAATTTAAGTTCGGTATAATTAATTCCACGCTTTTTAATGATATTAATTTAAGAGATATTGCTCCTTTCTTTATTACTTTACCCCATATTTCCATCGCGTACCTCAGACTGTCTAGGGTGTAGTGGATCTTAATCGGGCGGATATACAAACTTTCCATGAGGAGTCTTATAGAGCCTGCTGGCGTACCTACACTTTCGATTTGAACCCATTTGTGTGCCAGTGACGGTGCCCAGCATTCGCTTAGCATGTCTAGAATAGCAGCCTTATGATATAACTTCAGATTAGGCATTCCGAGTCCTCCCTTTTTTATGGGGGCAGATAACACTTTTTTGCTAACCCTGGATTTTTTCCCTGCCCATATGAAGTTAAGTAATAAATTTTGTACTTTTTCTAATATGGACCTGGGAAATCGTAGTGGGATACATCGAAAAAGGTAAACTATCTTGGATAGGAAGATTGATTTGCAGACTTGGATTCTTGCTATCCATGAGAGTTCCACCCTTTTTATTCTTTCTATTTCTTCTTTTATTTTCCTATATACTAAATCCGAATTTATTTCCACCATCTTCCTCAAAGGTAGGCACATCTGTACCCCAAGATATGTGAATCCTTCCTCTCCTCCCTTAAACCCATGTGTGTCCATCAGCCGTTTTTTTGTTTCTGAAGATATATTTATTGAAAAAATAATTGATTTTGACACATTCAATTTATAGAGAGAAATACTAGCAAATTGTCGCAATGTTTCCATTAGGGCTCTTATGGATTTCTCTGGGTCCGTGCACATGATGATTATATCATCCGCGTACAGGCCTATAGTGTGTGTTTCCGACCCTAAGCGAATTCCTTTAATTTGTGTGTTTGACCTTATTGCCTGGGCCAGTGGTTCCATTACCATGGCGAATATTACTGGCGATAGTGGGCAACCTTGTCTGGTTCCGTTGGATATTTTGAACCCGGATGACACAAAACCAGACAAGGCTACCCGCCCATTTGGATGTGAGTATAAGGCCATTATTGCACTTAGGATTGCTCCTCTCAGGCCGAATTTTTGTAGCGTGGCCTTCATATATCCCCAGTGTATTCTGTCAAATGCTTTTTCCGCATCTAAAGATAAAAACACACTGGGGATCGAGGACGTCTGAGCAGTCTGTAATAAGTCTATTATTCTTCTTGTGCCATCTCTGGATTGTCTTCCAGCCACAAAACCCACTTGGTCTGATGATATAACTGATGGTAAGACCTTATTTAGTCTGATGGCCAAAATTTTAGAATATATTTTTATATCGCTATTCAGTAATGATATTGGGCGGAAATTTTCTGGTATATTAGGCGGTTTACCTGGTTTTGCTAACGTGATTATGGATGCCGTTAGGTTTTCTTGTGCAATTCTGCCCTTTTTTTGCCAATACTTATATAGTCTTTCTAGGTATGGCAAAAGCTGAGTTGCAAATTGCTTGTAATGTTCATTCGGTAGCCCATCTGGGCCTGGGGATCTGTTTAATTTTGTTGTTTTAACTACTTCCCCTATCTCTTCTGTCGTGAATGGGCTATTTAGAATCTCTATTTGTTCTGCCGAGAAACTTGGTAAGTTTATGGTTTTTAGGAAATTTTGTATGTTTGTTGCTGTAGGCTGTGTCTCTGCTTTTTCATCTTTTAAGTTGTATAGTTTAGCATAGTATGTTTGGAAAGCTTCCGCTATCTCAATTGGATTTTTGCTTAGTTTGTTCGGGGGGTACTGCAGGGTTTCTATTTTGTTCTTGGCGCGATTTATTCTGACTCTCTTTGCCAGAAGTTTACCCGCTTTATCCCCCATTGAGTAGAACTTTGTTTTACACCTCCTCATATCCTGGGCGTACGTCTGGAGTAATAACGTACGTAGCTGCATTCTTGTCTCTGACAAGATTTTTGTGCCCGCTGGGCATGGGGCCATTTTATTCCTCTCTTCTATCCTTCTTAACTCTGAGGTCAGCTTGTCTATGTTGCTCTTCCTCCTTTTTTTAGCTTCTGCACCAATTTTCTTGTACAGCTCCCTTATAAACATTTTATATGTGGACCATAATATTTCCTCACTTACTTCTGCATTGTCATTTATTTTGAAAAATTCATTTGTCTCCTTTTCCACGCGGGCTTGAGTTTCGGGGAATCTTAATAAGTGTGTTTGTAATCTCCATCCTATATTAACATTTCGCTTCGGTCCATTCTGCAGTTTCAGTACTATAGGGGCGTGGTCTGACCATGTTATATCCCCAATCGTTGTGCTAATGCAGTGTGGTAGGATCTCTCTGTCTATCAGGAAATAATCTATCCTTGAGTAAGAACCATGTCTCGGAGAGAAATATGTATATTCCTTTTCCTCTACGTGTTGATATCTCCATATATCATGCAGATCCCACTCCCGGATGATAGATCCCATTTCCTTTCTACCACCTGATGTGGTGCAGTCCTGACTCTCTGAGGGAGGTGCATTAAAATCCCCACAGATTATTAATCTTCCCTGTTTAATTTCGTTAATCTTTTTTAAAGTTGATCGCAGGAACCTGCATTGCCCTGTGTTTGGTGCATATACTGTAGCCACCGTGTATTGCCTACCATCTATCTCGCCAATCACTATCACATAACGCCCTTCTCTGTCCTTCACCCACTCTTTTAATTCAAAGTTCAAGGAGGACTTTATAAGAATACTAACTCCTGCTTTTTTACTGGTGGAATTTGAGTGAAACCCTATTTTGAAGTCCCTATGTGTTACTCTAAATATATCTTTAGCTAAAAGGTGAGATTCTTGGATGCACACTATATCGCTTCTCGATTCCTCTACCTCTGTCCAGAGAGCCCTTCTTTTATAAGGGGAGTTCAACCCTCGCACATTTAAGGATAAAATTTTCAGCGCCATCTATTACATTGTAACAAAATTTTATTTATTTTCCAGGATTGATATTGCCGGTACCCATTCCACACCTCGTAAACACATAAACATATACAAACATTAAACAAATTATCCCACATTTCTACCTTATCGGTTTCTTCACCGATTGTTATTGGGGGGAGTTCCTCCAGCCTGTTGGATTGTGTGTACTGAAGGCGCTCAATAGTGTTTTTATTCTGTATATATGTGTTCATTTATTTATTTTTTTTCTTATCCTATTTGCTCACTTAGATTTTAGGCCGTCTGCCTTTAATGTTTATGTTAATCTTTTTTTAATCCCTTCCCTACTTTTTCTTCCCCACTTGAGACCATTCCGTCTGGATTTTCCCTACCTGGTTTTGTTCTAGCCTTTCCTTTTGTTTCAGGCCCCAGCTTTCAAGCAGAGACTCCAATTCATTTGGTTTATTACATATGTATTGTTGGCCTTTAAACCATACCAATAGTTTAACTGGAAACCCCCATTTGTAGTCTATTTCATTTTCTCTTAATATTTTTGTACTTTCTCCAAACTCTCTTCTTCTTCTTAAAGTATTTACTGACAAGTCTCCGAATATTTCAATATTTTGGTATGGCTCTGGGAGTCTAGATAGTTGTTTCCCTGCTTGCATAAGCTTTTCTTTCACTTTATATAGGTGAAACCTCACTATCGTATCCCTAGGTAGTTCGGGTTTTACAGTTTTGGGTTTAGGTATTCTGTGTATTCTGTCGATTGTTTTGTCCATAGCTACCTCTTCCCTTATTACTACCGATAACATCTTATTTACATATCCCTCCAACTCCTTATTCTCTACTGAGTTAACCCAGGGTTAACAAACTTCAGAGTTGTTTTACATACGTTGAGGGGTGTAGTTTCTGTAATGGGGTAATTTATGAGGTTTTACTTTTATTTAGGCCTCCCAAAGTGACTTGAAACCTGAGCAGGTCCCTCAATAGCAGTATTTAGCGTTTTTTATGAAAATGTGAAAAATCGCACTTACGTTCAAAGGCCCATAACATCCTACAAAAATAAGAAAAAACCATGTCTAAATAAAGTAGACATTCTGTGAATGTTAGTTATTACGATTTTTTGTTTTTCTGTTATGACTATGTGTGGAAAAAGTAGAACATTTTGAAATTTGAAAATCGAGAATTTTAACAAATTTTCACCAAATATCTGATTTTCTCATAAATAAATGCAAAACATACCACCAAAATTTTTCAACTAACATGAAGTACAATGTGTCACGAGAAAACAATTTTAAAATCACTTGGATATGTTAAAGTGTTTCAAAGTTATAACCACTTATAGTCACACAGGGCAGATCTTAAAAAATGGGCCGTGTCAGGAAGGTGAAAAGTGGCTTTGGCGTTAAGGGGTTAAAAAAAACCTTATATAATCAACCCATTTTCAAATCTGCACCCTTAAAACTATCAGAAACAGCCTTTAGGAAGATTGTTAACCCCTTAAGATCTTCATAATTACATCAAAATGGAGTTGAAATTTAGAATGGTCAAATTATGTTGGTTATACGTTCATTTAGCCCTAAAATTTACACATTTACAAAATATAAAAAGAGAAACCCACCTTACAATTTGTTATGCAATTTCTCCTGAGTACAGAGACACCCCACATGTTACTTGTTTTATGGGTACACAACGAGGTTCAGAAGGGAAGGGGTGCCCTGCGGCTGCCAGGATTTTTGTTTCCTCATTGGCCCATTTTGCAGGCTATAAAATTTTAGCTTTTCCGTTATTGGGGCCATGTGATGCAATTTTTTTTGCAAGATGGGATGCTTTTTCCAATGTTACCATTTTGGGGTTGGTATCACCTATTGTTGAAAATTTAGGAACTTTTTTTAGAGCATCAATTCTGTTCTGGATTTGTTTTTACTTTTTTTTTTGTGTGTGTGTGCACCGCATAGCCTAATGTTCGTGTTATCTTTATTCTATGGGTCAATACGATTACAGGGATACCATACTTGAATATTTTTTCTTATGCTTTCCTAAATTTGCCAATTAAAACCCTAATGTGGGGAAAAATCTATAATTTTTCATTGCCATCTTTCAAGTGGCATAACATTTTTACTTTTTTGGCTATGGTGCTGGTTGATGGCTTGTTATTTGCAGGAGACATGTTGTACTTTGCAACAGTATCATTCTGGAGTACATATGTTTTTTTATCACTTTTTATTGCATTTTTGTGGGATTTAATAGGTAAAAATAATTTTTGGAGGATTTTTAACAGATGACAGTTGTGCGGGTTCAATAATTATTATTTTTTTCTACGGGTTATTACAGACACAGTGATACTATATATGTGGAGTGTGTGTTATATGTCTCTTTTATGGTATGGGGATTATGGGCATTTTTATTGATTTATTGCTTTATTTTTTATTGAATAACATTTTTTTTCAAAAATTACTTTTTCCTCCATGGGACATGAACAAGCAATCATCTGATTTCTTGTTCATGATAATATCCTGCAATACTGGTATATTGCAGGGTATTAGCACATGCATAGGCTGACACTGTGTCTTTAAGATGACGTCACTGATGGTTCTGGGGTTCTGAATGGACCTCGGGGGTGCCATAGCAACCATCAGCACCCCGAAGACGACGCTGGGGGGGCGATCGGGGGGCAAGACCCCCCAAAGGCAGCTTAAATGCCGCGGTCAGTATAACAGGTTAAACACCCATGATCAGAGCCCAGAGGTGTCACACAGGGGTGTCGGCTGTTACAGCCGGCACCCGTGTTTCCCGATTCCGGTTCGGCTCAGATCTTGCGCTGAACCGGCATCAGCGCTGCGACCGATATATCGGATGCTGAGCGCTAAGTCACTGCGCTTAGCGTCCGATATATCGGAAGCAGAGTGGGAAGGTGTTTGTCACGGCGAGGACGCTGCCGCCTCGTCGCGTGACATGGGTGCAATTCTGTGGGTGTAATTTATCCTACTCAACGTTGCACCTGCCACTTTCACTCAGGACCAATTGAGCATAATCGCACCTCATACGCTCCACACTCCCAATCCCTGCCACCACATAATGCAATTTATACGGGGACCAATAATATCACTCTACATCAACTCTTGCTTTTCAAGCTGTCACCTTGTCACACCACTTGAAGAGTGTGGTTGCTGTGTGACTGCTAGAGTGCTAAGTGTGCGCAGTCCTATGCACACTTATCACTCTCGCAGTTCACACGCCACCACACTCTACAAGGCTATGATTTGCAAGCATACAGGGACCAAATTCAAAGTGAAAGCTTTAATGACAAAAAGTTGTTCAGTGCATAAAAAAAAGATGTTTAAAACAAAGAATTATAAAATAAAATGATACAATACGGAAAACAGTTATAAAATGAAAGGGATGAAAATAACAAGCTTACAACCTTAAAGTAAATCCTGTCCCTGGATCGTGGCAAATATGGAACACCTCAGTCTTGGGTCACCGGACCTAAAAGAGGGACCACCATTTCCAGTATTATATTGTTTATATGATTCCCTGCTTAGTTCAGGGTTCAGAACCTCCATTCAATTATTGGTCCACAGGTCATTCAGATTTGGCAAAGTGTTTATGAGGGGGTCCACGGAATATTAAACGTTTCTTTGTTTCCAATCCCACATGTAGTGATGGGGTAGTGTGCCAGACAAGAGATGACCACATGGCTTTTTTAAGTTCACAACAGACCATCTGCATGTTAGAGTTTATACAGGCTGTTAAAACTCCGATGCTGTTGAAGCGTTGCCTGTACGCTTCTTAGATGCAATTGTATATAGTTTCAACTCAAAGTTAAGTAATTGCCCAAATACGTTCAACAAATCTACACTTCAGAATATTTCCTTGAGCAGTTAAACCGTAGATACTAGTAAACTGGACCATAGTTTGTGCTTTAATTGGTCAAGGTCGTATGCGCTGGCTTGGTGACACATAGAGGGCGAGGACTCGAGCTGCGGTGATCTGCCCACTTCCACTCTCTGGGTTCTTCCTGGTTACCAGATACAGAATAAAACTTGATTATTTGCTTTTTTTAAGCATCGCTAGTGTTAGTTGAAAAAGGGGTGCCCTCAGGACTAAACTTAGGACTATGGGAACGTGTCTTAGGTGAATATTTTTGAAACGGCGGTGACAGGTTCCCTTTAAGGCAGGAGGTTCTCTCATTCTGGTGAATTTCGGTGATAGAAATAATTTTAGTCTCACAGTAGTCTTTTACCACGAGTAAAAGCATGTACCCAAATGCCTTGAAGCCTCACAAACAAATGGAGACTGGAACGCTTGATGTTGGAGCGGAAATATGATATAGTGGGTATCAGCGAGACATGGCTGGACAGTAGCTATGACTGGGCTGTTACTATAGATAAGTGTTGGCGAACCTATGGCACGGGTGCCACGGAAGCCTTCACTCTGAGACCTCTCAGTGTGCACTCGGGCTGTTGCCCAGCACAGAATTCACCAGACAGGACTTGAGGGATTCTCCTGCAGGCCCAGGTAGCCCAGGACGTGAAGCATCTGGGTCTACCTTAGACTGCAGGAAGAGAAGGTGTGGACAGGTCATATTATCATTGGAGCCGTTGAAGCTCCTGCTCTTGGCCCCACAATTCTTCCTGTTCAGGGAGGCTCCAATGGCAATTCTCCCACCTTCTGTCAATGATATTGGTGTCCTCAGGACCCTTAAAAGCTGTGGTATAGTACAGAGCAAGAAGATTTTAATAATTTAATGCTAGAATTGCTGTGTTGCCACTTTGCAATAAATAAAGTGGGTCAGGTTTGCATTTTGGGCACTCTGTCTCTAAAAGGTTCGCCATCACTGCTATAGATGGTTATAGTCTTTTTAGAAAGGATCGTATAAATAAAAAAGGGGGAGGGGTTTGTTTATATGTGAATTCTTGCCTCAAGCCTGTCTTGCGAGATGACATCAGTAACGCAAATGCAAATGTGGAGTCCCTATGGGTGGAGATAAGAGGAGAGAAAAAGAATAATAAAATATTACTAGGGGTTTGTTATAAGGCTCCAAATGTAATGGAGGCAGCAGAGGAAATGCTGATAAGTGAAATGGATGCGGCTTCAAAGCAAGGTGAAGTACTTATCATGGGGGTCTTCAATTACCCAGATATTGACTGGGGGCAGAAACCTGCAGGTCCTTCAAAGGTAGCAGGTTCTTATCAACAACAAAAGACAATTACCTGTCGCAACTAGTCCTGGAGCCAACAAGAGGGGGGGCACTGCTGGACCTTATCCTAGCCAACAAACCTGATAGGGTATCAAAACTACAGGTTGGGGGGAACCTGTGTAATAGTGATCATAATATCATTGATTTTGTATTACGCTTTACTAAGAGCGTTAGGGAAGGTGTGAGCCTGATGACGTAGGACCAAGACATCATTCCGGCTCCTCTCCTCCTCTGTGGAGCGACCGCAGCATGCTGGGAGATCAGGACCGCTAAGCCCGTGGGGAAGCGCTGAACACCGGGAGACGCACATTTTCGTTGGAGGTCCGAGGCACGGCACGATGCTAGGCGAAGAGGGGGACCTGACAGGCGTAAGTTGTTTCTTCCTTTGCCTGCCTGAGGAGCTCCGTCCGAAGGATATATAGGTGGCAACAGACGGCTGGCTAGCGTGGCTTGCGGCTATGCGGACCCAGCCACCTTGCTTAAGAAAAGTTCCAGGACGGACTCGGGATACATTGGATTGCCAGTGGCGGACCTTCTGAGCAGAAGCGCATCGATAAGGTTTGATCTCGGCTTAACTAGTGCTCCGGGTTATGTTATTTCTCAGAAATGAGATACCATTTTGTTTCGGCTTCAATTTCCGATTGAAAGAATAAAATGGGAGCCTTTGGCGATAACGAATGTTACAACTGATATGAGGCTTTTCCTCTCCCCTGGGATCTGCTATTTCATTAGGAACTAATATTATTTTTAGACCCTGGCTTAGCTTGGATATTGGTCTGGAGTATCAATGGTTAATTCCTCTATTTCTGTGACTAATCTTGCTGGGCGGTGAATGTAACCCTATCTATCTCAGAGACTAACATCTTTTATTAACTCTTTTGGATTTTCTGCTCTGGATTTAATCTGGAGTAACTATCATAATTTTAGGTTCTCTTGGATGCTGGCTCGGAATTTAAAGGGTTAATTTCTCTATTTCTGTGACGATTCTCATTGGGCGGTGTAATTAACCCTGTCTATTTCAGAGACTAATAACCTTTATTAACCCTCCTTTGGACAAAACTCTTTCTGGATTTTTTCTGCTCTGGATTTAATCTGAACTAATCTGATCTGACCTTAATTTTAGTCCTTATTGCTTAGAAACTAGCCTTTACTAATCTCTGGCAGTATTAGAACCCTTATCAGGTCATATTTTGAGTTTGGTTCACTTTTGTACTTTGTTTTCTTGTATTGAAGACAGGGACAGTTGTTAGAGTCAACAGTAACACTCTATTTTGTATTTTCGGGGGTATTTTGACGAAGTAGTAGCAGAAGGGAAAAATGCCCCCCCGCCCCCCCCCCCCCCCCCTCCGCCCAAGAATCGAAAATGTGCAGGAAGGAAACTAAAGACCGTACGGGGTCTAAGAATGGGTCATCAGTTAAACTGGACAAAATGTGGAACTCCCCAGTTACCAAAACAAGACAGAGGTACGATTTATGACGTGGAACGTGAGGGGGCTAAATGATCGTAAGAAAAGATGTATGGTTGAAGATTTAGTCACCCGTCATCTGCAGGAAGAAACTGCAGGAAGAAAATCAGGGCTAAAAGACTTTTGTGAGGAATGGAATCTTAAGGATGTCTGGCGAGTTAAGCATCAGGATAAAAGAGCGCACTCATGCGTTAGTCGGACACACTTTATGCTGTCCAGAATTGACCTATGCTTAGCAAATGATAAATTCTTGACTTACGTCAAGAGGATGAAATACGAATCAATAGTTATCTCGGACCACGCAATGAGAGTTTTGGTGAATATGGGGGAAGGGGCTGAAGTGGGTGGGATTCGTCCCTTCCGGTTGAATACCCATTGGCTGCTCGTTCTGGACAGCGCAGTAAAGATGTGAATATTAATAACTGAGTTCTGGCAGCAAAACGGTGGAAGTAGAGATCCGTTGTTAGTTTGGGATGCCTTGAAAGTATTTATACGTGGGATGTACTATAATGATATCTCCTGGGCCAAAAAATAAAGAAGGAAACAACATCAGGTGACAATGGATCCGTCAAGACAGAATAGAGACGCATTGTTTAAAGCTCAGTCATCTTATATTATATTTGCCCACAAGCTCAACTTAAGATCTTTTTCTCCGGTCAAAATTATTTTTCGGAAGGGGAAAACCGGGTAAATTACTGGCAGCTAGGGTTGCTAAGGGGAGGTTAAAAGAGGGAATTTTCCTTATAAGAAACCAGGAGGGAAAAGTGTTTCAGGATCAAAAGAATATTTTGGAATCCTTCAGTAAATTTTACTCTTCCCTACATCAATCCAAACTTATCTATTCGGATGCTGAACTGGATGATTTCCTTGATACCATTCCCTTCCCTCGACTCCCAGAGGGTAAGAGTTGGTTATTGGCGGGACTGGTATCGAGGGAGGAAATCCAGCAAGCCATAAAAGAAGTATCAGCTGACTCGGCACCTGGAACAGATTGACTCCCATTTGCATTTTACAAATGTTTAGATCAGGTACTGATCCCTATTTTAAAACAAGTCTTTTCTGCTGCATTTAAGAAAGGTTTGGTCCCGGATTCGATGATGGAGGCATCAATTGTTTTACTTTTAAAAAAAGGAAAGGATGCACTAGATATGAGTGCATACAGACTTATTTCCTTACTCAATTGTGATGTAAAAATCTTGGCCAAAATTCTGGCCACTAGGCTGAAAAGGGTGATAACTGACATTATCCATCCGGACCAAATTGGGTTTATTCCTGCAAGAGGAACGGACTCCAATTTACACAGGTTGTTTTCTGATATACAACTTGGAGAAGGGGAAGGCCGCTCCATCCTGTCATTAGATGCCGTTAAGGCCTTCGACAGGGTGGAGTGGCGTTTTCTGTGGAAGGTTTTGGAGAAGTTTGGCCTAGGGGAGGATTTTGTCACCTGGGTGCGTGTTCTTTACAGCTCCCCAACAGCAAGGATCAGTAATAATGGAAATTTATCAAATTCCTTTCCCTTGCATCGAGGTACGTGGCAGGGATGTCCCCCTCTCCCACCTACTCTTCGCCCGATTTATTGAACCTATGGCGATAATGATTAGACAAGCTGAATGGATTAAGGGCTGGGAAAGTGGGGGTGAGAGGGATAAGATATCCCAGTATGCTGACGATATCCTGATGACCATACAGAAACCAGAGGATACTTTGGTAGATCTTGTAAATTTAATTATTAAATGTGGTCAGTTTTCGGGCCTCAAAATAAATTGGGAAAAGACAGTTTTGCTCCCCCTGGATGGGGAAACTTCTGAGCTAGGGCTGCAAATGGACGTACTCAGTAGTGATGGTGCTTTTAAATACCTGGGGATGAAGGTAACAGCAGATCCCGACAGGTATTTGGAATTGAACCTCATTCCAATTATAAATAAGATTCGACACAACATCTCCATCTGGCTGAAAAGGCCATTCTCAAGAGCAGATAGGGTAGGTTTGATAAAAATGATTTTGTTACCACAACTGTTATATCCCTTAGCAGTATGCCCTGTCTAGATACCAAAAAAGATCTTTAAATGGATAGATTCAATGTTGACGGAGCTGAAATGGAGCAGGAAAAGGGCAAGGATGAAGCTTTCTACCCTGTTTAGAACGGGTAGAGCAAGGGGGCTTGGGGATTTCATGGATGTTTGGCTATTTTTTAGCAGCCCAACTTAGGTTTTTAGTAAGTAGATGTAGTTGTAGTGCATTAAGGTTAATAAAGCTGAGTATAGGATATAGAGACTCAATATTCACGCTTTTAGAGAGTGGGGAACTTACACAAGGGGTTTACAAAGGTTTACCTATTGCTGCACTGTTGGATAGAATTTGGAAGGCACTTAAAGGGATTCTGAATTTTAAGGGGATCTTTTCATTCACACCGATTTGGGATAATTTTAACTTTGAAAAATTTAGAAATATCACCAATAAGGAATATTGGAGACAGAGGGGATTGATCTCTCTCTCACAAATATCTGTAGACACACAGATATTAAATTTAGAAGAAATGTGGTTACAATTTGGGGAAGGTGATACGGCTTTTTATTTTAAATACCTTTAACTGTATTACGCCTATCAGAGATCAGGCGATAAGAGTAGATTTATGGTAGGAACAAATATCTGTATAGAATATTTGAGAAACACCTTGATCACAAAATTAATTTTACAGGCTGGGGCTGCAAAGGAAGTTATTTCATCCTGTAATAAATGGGTAAAGGAGATTGGACAGGTTTCTAATGAATTTTGGAAAAGCTGTTATAGAGGAATCTTCTGTTCATCTATGTCCTGGAACCATAGAATGACCCAGTTTAATTTTGTGCATCAACTATACTATACCCCTAAGCCAGTGATGGCGAACCTTTTAGCGGCCGAGTGCCCAAACTGCGACCCAAAACCCGGGTTTGAAGGAGCTGACTTCATACATGTAGCCTGGTCCTGCCTAGAACTAGATGCCTTTTGAAGGGGAGTCTTTCATTTTATAAATAATGAATTTTCTATAGCTCTTCCCGGGAGCTCTTCACCGCAAGTGGCTATTCTTGGGGTATTTGAAGTCAGCAGACAAGAATTTGGTATAAGACAAGTAATAAGTAAAATCTTGTTTTTGGCCAGACTAGGAATTGCAAAATAATGGGGAAGCCCGCAAGCCCATCCTATACGGAATGGATTGAGAGGATAAGAAAGGTAAAAGCCTGGGAAAGGAATATCTATTTAAGTAGGGGGGCTTTGCATACCTGGGAAAAGATCTGGTTGGTGGGGGGAAAAGGTTTCAGGAGCTCTGAGGTACTTGAATTTCCCTTGTTGTGGTGCGTTTTCTTCCTTTTTTTAATTTTTTTTTTTCTCTTTCTTTTCTTTCTCTTTTTTCTTCTCTTTCTCTTCTCCGGCTGGGTCGGGGTGGGTGGGGGTTGGTACAGGGGGTGGGGATCTTAAACATTTTTTGTATTGTATTAAAAGGTACTGTTTAATGAAATAATTATATTTAAAAGAAAAGAAAAAGGGGGAAAACAAAGATTGTATTATAAGTTAAGCACATTACATGTTTTGTATTTGTTGTATTTTTGATAAGCAAAAAATAAAGAGAATTTTAAACCCTTAAGAAAAAAAAGGGGTTAGGGAAGGGGCAACCAACACTCTAAACTTCAGGAGGGCAATTTTCAGCAACTAAGGGAAGCCCTTAAAGGCATAGACTGGGATAATGTTCTCAAAGACAAAAGTCCCCCCCAAAAATGGGACTTTTTCTCATATATTCTTAAAAGGTCCTGTGAGAAACACATAACTTATGGGAAAAAGCATAAGAGGAACAAGAAAAAGCCAATGTGGCTAACTAATCTTGTAAGGAAAGCAATAAGCGAGAAAGATAAGGCATTTAAGGTGCTAAAATGTGAAGGTAGCGATGAGGCATTACAGGATTATAGAGAGAAAAATAAATCCCGTAAAAAGCCGCAAAAATAGAGACTGAGAAAAATATTGCCAGGGAGAGTAAAAATAATCCCTAATTATTTTTCAAGTATATAAATGATAAGAAACTTGAAACAGAGAATGTGGGTCCCCTTAGAAATAACATGGGGGTCATGGTGGAAGGAGATGAGGAAAGGGCCAATCTACTGAATGTCTTTACCCAGGAAAATCCCCTGGTGGAAGACACAATGAGGAATAATGTAAATTCTCTTTGGAATGTCAACAGTTTAACCCAGGAAGAGGTACGACGACGCCTCGCAACCACTAAGATAGATAAATCACCGGGGCCAGATGGCATACACCCCGGGTTCTGCATGAAATATGTACGTTGATAGACAGACCGTTATTTTTTAATATTTGAAGATTCACTGAGGACTGGTTATATTTCACAGGACTGGCACATAGCAAATGTGGTACCAATATACAAAAAAGGTTTAAAAAGCAATCCTGGAAACTACAGACCCGTGAGTCTAACTTCTGTGGTGTAGAAAATATTTGAGGGGTTTGTTAGAGATGCTATCCTTGAGTATCTCACTGTGCACAACCTTATAACCCAGCATCAGCATGGGTTTATGAGAAATCGGTCCAGTCAGACTAATCTGATGGTTTCTACGAGGAGGTAAGTTCAAGACTGGATCTGGGGGACGCTGTGGGTGTTGTATGTCTGGACTTTTCAAAGGCATTTGACACGTGCCACATAAAAGGTTGGTATATAAAATGAGACTGCTGGGAATAGGAGAAAATCTGTGTATTTGGGTAAGTAATTGGCTTAGTGATAGAAAACAGAGGGTCGTCATTAATGGCTCATTCTCAGATTGGGTTGACGTTACCACTGGAGTGCCACAGGGGTCAGTATTGGGGCCACTTCTTTTTAATATTGTTATTAATGACCTTGTAGTGGGTTTACACAGTCAAGTTTCAATATTTGCAGATGATACTAAGCTGTGTAAAGTAATAAATACTGAGGTTGACAGTTTAGCATTACACAGGGATTTGTGGAAGCTTGAGGAGTGGGCAGAGAAATGGTTGATGAGGTTTAATGTAGATAAATGTAAATTTACGCCCTTAGGCCATGGAAACAAATTCTAAACAGTCAATTACTTGGTAAAACTGGAGCTGAAAAGGACTTTTGGGTATTGGTGGATGGTAAACTTAATTTTAGAGAGGAATAGATTCTCATGATAAAGACATAGTTTTGCCCTTCTACAAATCCCTGGTCAGACCACACATGGAATATTGTGTACAGTTTTGGGCACCAGTGTATAAAAAGGATATAGTAGAGCTGGAACAGGTGCAGAGGAGAGCAACCAGGATTATGAGGGGAATGGGGGGACTAGAATAAAATGACAGATTACAAAATTTGGGATTTTTCAGTTTAGAAAAAAGACGACTGAGGGGAGACCTCATTACAATGTACAGATACCTAAATGGACAGTACAAGGATCTCTCCAAAGATCTTTTTATACCTAGGCCTATGACCAGGACAAGGGGACAGGCGATTTTATCAACAAAGGTTCTTTGCTGTAAGAGCAGTGAGGCTATGGAACTCTCTGCCGCAGGAGGTTGTAATGGCGGACTCTATGTACATGTTCAAGAGAGGCCTGGATGCCTTTCTGGAGAGAAAAAATATCACGGAATTATGGGGATAAAACATTTAATTCTTAAAGGTTGGACTTGATGGACTTGTCTTTTTCAGCCTTATATACTATGATACTATGAAGTATTTATAGTGGGGACAGGCTTATATCTGTTCTCAAAATGAGGGATTGATATAGATGGATTCTATATCCCCTTATTGAGAGCCTATTCCTCTTAATACCCATAGTTCACTATAAGAGGATTGTGCTGCATAAATATTATTTCATAGAGAACATGAATAATGATCTGTGTAGATCACCAGAATAAAATTTGATCAGTTATAAATATGGATCTAGCTGCACCTAATACTTAATAGGAAAATCAATAAGCTAATCATTAACTGATCAAGTGTTATGAAATTATCAAATGTTTCCTTGACGCTGTACAATGATTGTAAGACAACTCAGCAAATCCGTGTGTAACAGACATTCTTTTGGGTATATAAGACGAAGTATGCTTAATCCGTTAGCATATATCGGATGCAGAGCTGATGCCGGTTCAGCTCAAGTGGGCTTCAAACGCGTGTATTTAACCTGTCAAATGCCGCGATCAGTACGACCACAGCATTTAATAAAGTACAAAGTACAACATGTCCCGCAGAAAAAAGGCATCCACATGCTCCGTAGTTAAAAAAGTAACAATGTCATGCCACTATGCAAAAATGATAGATTTTTCCCACATTAGGGTTTTATTTGACAAATTTTGTAAAACGTAAGAAAAATATTCAAATATGGTATCCCCGTAATCGTACTGACCCATATATTGAAGATTTTCAACAATAAGGGATACCAACCCCAAAGCATCTCATCCCGCAAAAAAAATGCCGTCACATGGCCCCAATAACGAAAAAGCTAAAATTTTATAGCCTACAAAAGGGGCCAATGAGGGAACTAAAATCTTGGCAACTGCAGGGCGCTCCTTCCCTTATGCGCCTCACTGTGCGACTATAAAACAAGTAACGACCACATATGCGGGGTCTCTGTACTTGGGATAAATTGCAGAACAAATTGTAAGATGGGTTTTCTATTTTTATCTTTTGCAAATGTGTAAATTTTAGGGCTAAATGATCGTATAACCTTCTAAATTTTACCTCCATTTTGATTCAATTACTATGAAGATCTCAAGGGGTTAACAATCTTCCTGAAAGCTGTTTCTAATAGTTTGAGGGTGCAGATTTGAAAATGGTTTGATTTATATAGGGGGTTTTGATGTTAAATATGTAAAATTTCATTTAAAACTGTATTTATCCCCAAAATAGTTCTGAAAACCCGGAAAAGTGATATTCTATTTGTAAGCCGCATGACATCAAAATAAATTACCCAGACATTTCAAAAATTATGAAAATGTAAAGTAGACATATGGGAAATGTTATTCAGCAATTTATTTAGGTGGTAAATCTATCTGCCTGAAAACGCAATAATTTCGAAAATGGCACATTTTTCCAAAAAGTCATCATTTATTCTTTTTTTTTGTAAATAAACGCAAAACTTATCATCTAACATTTACCACTAAAATGAAGTACAACATGTGGGGAAAAAACATTCTCAGAATCGCTATAATAGAAAATAAAGACCAGATGTCGACACGGTTTGAAATTTTTATATTTTTTTTCATTTCAAATAATTTTCTCCTTCAAACTTTGCTTTCATCAAAGAATTCTCTATTTTCTGCAATTACCGGATTGCAGACTTTTGCCATTCTAGCTGTTAACTTGCTGCGGTAATCTGGAGTAATTTCACCCCATGCTTCTAGAAACTTCTCCTCCAAGTTGGATTGGCTAGATGGGCACTTTTTGCTTACTCAAAATTGTTAAATTGTGGTGTTTTAGAACTTAAAATAATTTTTGCGACCACAGCAGGTCAGTGTTATTTTTAACCTGGGGACTGGCAAAAACACAAGGGTCATCCCCTATTTTCATTACAATATCCCCCGCTCTTTATTTTTTTCCTGATATATCTATGGAACTCCTTTGTGGAATTGTACGTCAGTCCTGATGTATACTATGTGGTGGTACTGTGAGCATTTCCACCGCTTAAAGGGAACCTACCACCACGAATCTACCTATAAAGGTAGATCGGGTGGTAGGTGGATCAGTAGGACGTGTGGATAGCCCTTTTAAGGGCTAATCCTCACGTCCCCGCGCTGTTTTGTGAATTTATATTATAGTTTTATGCTAATTTTGTTATGCGGCTACTGGGGCGTGGAGTAGCCGCAGCTGTGGCTACACGGCGCGGCTACTCCACGCCCCAGTAGCCACTTTACCCCTCCTACCCACAATCTGCGCGCCCTCGTCCAACAAACCTGCAGTCTGAGCATGCGCAGAACAGCAGGCCCACGCCTGTTTCGGAGCAGTGATGATGACAGATTGCTTTAGCTGGTATATATCAGAGTAATTCAAAAACTGTCCCTATCCTACAGTGGGACACCGAGAAATATCACTGTACGTTTCGCCAGGGTAGCCGTCTCATTTTACTATTGCATTAGAGAAGGGAGGAATAAGCCCTCCTATTCATTCTTATTGATGTAACCCAAATGGGAATGTTAACAGACCTACACAGCAGTGTATGAACAATGGACGATGTTATGAGTTATACTTGATTCCCATTTTAACACATCCTAGAGTGGTGGCCAAAAGTATTGGCACCTCTGCAATTCTGTCAGATAATACTGTTTTTCCCCAAAAAAATTATTACTATCAGAAATTATTTGGTATTATTATCTTCATGTAATTTGTCTTCAGTAGAAAACCACAAAAAGAATTATCAAAAAGCCAAATTGGATATAATTGCACACCAAACATAAAAAGGGGGTGGACAAAGTATTGCCACAGTTTGAAAAATCAGGTGATGCTTCAATAATTTGTGTAATTAACTTGCCGTATATTCCGGCGTATAAGACGACCTGGTGTATAAGACGACCCCCCTACTTTCCTGTTAAAATATAGAGTTTAAGATATATTCGCCATATAAGACTACCCCTTTTCCAACGCATACAAAGCACCGGTAAAAATTAAAAAAAAAAAACAGATTTGAATTTAACATGGTCCTTTTTTTAATTTTAATTCTTATGACATGCAGGTATATTGCAGGAAAACTGTCGCTCATAAACATAAGGCATACAACAACAACATTACCATCGTCCATTTTACTGTAAATGTTACCATACTGTACCTTAAATTTTTATTTTATTAAATATTCCATGCCATGTACTCAGAAGCCGGAAAAAAATTCCAAATGCAATGAAAATGGTGAAAAAACACATTGCGCCATTTTCTTGTGGGCTTGGATATTACATCTTTCACTGAGCGCCCCAAATGACATGTCTGCTTTATTCTTTGGGTTGGTACGATTCCGTGGATACGTGAATTTGTATAGGTTTTATAATGTTTTCATACATTTACAAAAATGAAAACCTCCTGTACAAAAATTATTTTTTTGATTTTGCCAACTTCTGGCGCTAATAACTTTTTTATACTTTGGAATACGGAGCTGTGGGTGGTGTAATTTTTTGCGAAATTTGATAATATTTTCAATGATATCATTTTTAGGACTGTACGACCTTTTGATCACTTTTTATAGATTTTTTAAATATTTTTTATATTTTTCAAAATGGCAAAAAAGTGCCATTTTCGACTTTGGGCGCTATTTTCCGTTACGGGGTTAAACGCATTGAAAAACCGTTATATTTTGATAGATTGGGCATTTTCGGACGTGTCGATACCTAATGTGTTTATGATTTTTACTGTTTATTTATATTTATGTCAGTTCTAGGGAAAGGGGGGTGATTTGAAGTTTTAGGTTTTTTTATTATTATTATTTTTTTTAACTTTTATTTTTATTTATACTATTTTTCAGACTCCCTTTGGTACTTTAACCCTAGGTTGTCTGATCGATCCTACCATATACTGCCATACTACAGTATGGCAGTATATGGGGATTTTCCTCATTCATTACAATGTGCTATCAGAAGGGGTTAATACGAAACAGCCTCGGGTCTTCGGAAGACCCGAGGCTACCATGGAGACTGATCGCCGCCCCCCTATGACGTCACGGGGAGCGGCGATCCCAGGTAAGATGGCGGCGCCCATGCGCCGCTATCTCTTTGAGGCTGCTGGCAGCTTTGCCGGCAGCCCACGCTGTGAAAACGCAATATGCAGCAAAGACTTACCAGCTATGGAGAGGGCTCAGCCCATGAGCCCACCGGGACCCGACCGCGTATTCACGGCGGGTGGTCAGGATTACCGGCGTATAAGACGACTCCAGAGAAGACAGAAGATTTTTCTGTCTTCAAAAGTCGTCTTATATGCCGGAATATACGGTACCTGTGGCAGCTAAAAGGTGGTGGCAATAAATAAATCACACTTGCAGCCAGTTGAAATGGATTAAAGTTGACTCAACCTCTGTCCTGTGTACCTTGAGGACTTGAGAATCAAAATTGTGAGTAGGCATGAGCAATCTCAAGGCTAAAAGTCCATCCCCAAAGACCTGAATGTTCCTGTGTCTACCGTGTGCAGTGTCATCAAGAAGTTTAAACCCCATGGCACTGTGGCTGACCTCCCTAGATGTGGACGGAAAAGAAAAATTGGCGAGAGATTTCAATGCAAGATTGTGCAGATGGTGGATAAAGAAACTCAACTAAAATCCAAACAAGTTCAAGGACTGCTTGAACGTATGCATGGCATTATGAAGTCTGAAGACTACCAACAAATTTGGTAGCAGGACAATGACCCAAAACATCCTTCAAAAAACACTAGAAAATGGTTTGAGAGAATGCACTGGAGACCAGCAATGGCCAGCAATGAGTCCTGACCTGAACCCAAAGAACACTTGTGGAGAGATCTCAAATGGCAGTTTGGAGAAGGCACCCTTCCAAATCTCAAGGACCTAGAGTAGTTGCACAAGAAGATGGTCTCAAAATTCCACAAGAGCATTGTAAGAAACCCATTGATTGTTACCAGAAAGCGGTTGTTCACAGTTATTTTGTTAAAGGTTGTGCTACCAAGTATTAGGCTGAAGGTGCCAATACTTTTGTTTCAGCCTTTTTTTGGAGTTTGTGTGTAAAATGATCAATGATTTGACTTTCTCTTACTCTTGTGTTTTTTCATTGCAGCAAAATAAATGAAGCTTAAATACCAAAGAATTTGGATTGCAATTATTTTATGGAAGAAAATGAAAAAAAAGTATTGGGCCACCCTCCAGTTCTGCCAAGAAATATCATTTGAGATTAGTCTGACAGAATTGGGAGGGGTGCCATTACTTTTGGACACCACTGTAGATGTACCCAAATGGAATTGGTTGGTACCCCTTGTTTTAATAAAGAAAAACCCACAATGGTCACAGAAATCTGACAAAAGTTAAAATAAATTACTTTCTATGAAAATAAAGGCTTGCTTTTCACAACGAAGACATCATGTATCCTTCCAAAGTAGCTCAATAGGATTTAGTTCAGGGCTTTGAGACAACTTCAGAATAGTCAAATGTTTTACTCTTAGCATTCATGTTTTTTTGTTTTGTTTTTTATAAATGACTGAGAGCAAGCTTTGACACTAAGCAGCACATTTCTAGAATTCTAATAGTTGTTTTTTATTGTACTGCAAGATTTAACACACCCCGTGCTGTGCCAAAAGCAACAAAGCAGCCCCAGAAACTAACAGGCTCTCTCTTCTTTTGTGTAGGGGACAGTGCTTTTCAATATTTTCTTTCATCTTCTGTTCTACTGTGAAAAACAAGCAGTTCTGTGCCTTGCCAAAAAGTTAGATTTTGGTCTTGTGTCCATAACACTTCTCCTAAAGATTCGTGGGATGGTGTTTGCAAATTCCAATCTTGTTTTTTTTTACTTGGTTTTCAGCAATGGTGTCCTCCATGGTGTCTCGCATTAAGTTACTTTTACTCACACATAGCTGTTGCTATCTGACGTTCCTTAAGCTTTAAGTTCACCTTTAATCTCTCTTACAAGTTTTTCTGAGCTCGGCTTCGTACTGTTCCAATACCCACACTGGGCATTAGAGCTTGCGCAGATTGTGCACAATGAGCTTTGAGCAGCCCGTATAGTTTGCCAATCAACTCTCTTCACGTCCGGCTTCCTGCTAGCGTTGCTAAGAAGTGATCAATACGCAAACTCCGTAGATGACGATGGTTGTATAGACCGCTCTGACGCTTCATATTCTTTTAAATAAAATTGTGAAGCATCATATAACAACTTATAAGGTTAGACCTCCTGTTTAATATGACACCCGAAATTGTAGGTGGCCGGAAAGACTTTCACTTTCACCTTGCAGAAGACAATGCACCCTCTGCATCTGTAGCTTTACCTGGGAAAGGGTTGATGGGGTACATATTTACAACATGTTTTGGTAAAGTTCCACTTATTAAAAATGTTAAAGGGAACTGTCACCAGGGACCTCATTTTCACTAAAGACAGGTTGAGAAGCTATTACACTGCAGTGTACGTATCTCTTTCTGCCTTTCTAAACATTTGCATTACAATATAATTGTGTGTTATAAGTACTGCACCGACACAAATCCTGGGGTAGTCCCAGGGGCTGGACTTTTGGTTTGGATACTTTCAAAAAAACAACATGTGCTTGTCTGTGTTACTCAATCCTCATAGTTGGCCCCCTATTCTGCTCTGTACAGATCCACCTCTGCATCTTTCTCAGAGGTTACAGCCTGTCAGCCTGACTCAGTGTGTGTGTGGGGGGGGGGGGGGGGGGCCAGGGGGCAGAGCTATACTGGAGCACCAAAATGGAGGCGGCAATGCAGCTCAGACAAGTCACATGTTGTTTTCTGAAATGATCCAAACCAAACTCCAGCCCCTGTGATACCCAGGATTTTGCCACCGAATGCAATACTAAGCTTAACCACACTATTATAGTTAATGCCAATGCTTAGAAAAGGCAGAGAAGAGAGGCATTTGCCCTGCAGGTGTCATGGGCTTTTACAATCTGTCTTAGTGAAAATGACAGGTTCCTCTTTAAGCTTATTTTTACATTTTTAATGATATTGGCAAATTCTAAAAAAAGATATGAAAATAAAACACTCCCTATCAAGTTAAAGAAATACTAATGATATTTAAAGATTTTCCAGAGATATCGTCATTTAAAAGAAACGCATAGTCAAAAATTGACCAGGGACGTTCAGGCACCATGACCTTTATTCACAAAGGTGGTTTAAAGTGCCAAATCTTAGGCTGCATTTAAGGGGGGTGAGAAGGTGGGGGGATGGTCATATCATCATGTGAGCTATAATAGTCAAAGATAATCAGAACTTCCTCCTACTGTCATGGTATTATTGTTTCAAGAGCAAGCCGTCTATTTCTTAAAGGGAACCTGTCACCGCTGTTTGACAAAAAGCAGGTTCCATAGAGCCCTTTGCATAGGATACCCTTTACATTAAAAACAAATTTCTGCTCAGAAAAGGAAAAACAAACATTCTCTGCCTCGGATCAGACCAGGAATCTAGTAGTCAAAGTGGGCAATACACATGTGGGAGTCTGGGCTGCTTGCTCTTCTATCCGTAGAAAATCCATGCCCCTTCCCTACGTTCATCCAGCTTATGGGCTGAGTTATCACACATACTGCCAGGGCTGCCATGCACAGTAGGAGAGCCGCGAATGCACATTGAGCGGCAGGCAGAGTACATGACTGCTCCGACACTAGCAGCCGTCGGCATCATATGTGTGATATTCAGTCCACAAACAGCTGGATAACGAGGGAAAAAAAAGGGTGTGGATTCATTCGAATTGGTGAGCAAGCCGCCAGACTCGGGCATATGTATACGCCCGCTTCAACTCGCTAGATCTCTGCCTGTATACCAGGCAGAGAATCAATGTTCATTTTTCCTTTTCGGAGCAGAGAATTTTTTTTTAGGTGAGAAAAGGTTATCCTTATGCTATAAGGGTGCTATGGGAAACTGCCCACAATTTAATGTTGGATGTGTATTTGATCTTTTGTGATACCATAAGGGGTTTAGGATAACAGATTGGATCTAAAGGTTTGCCAGCGCTGGCTTAGGAGAATTTCATTCTCTAGAGGCCTGTTATGCATTGGCAGAATAGATAGGGTCCCATCTCAACTCATAATAATGTCATGTACAGCTTTCAGAACGGTGAATATGACCACTTTTTTCCTCTTTCATAGCTTTTCAAGCCAACAATCTCAAAGAGACCATCCCATTTTAACAAAAAATCTCCAGAATAAAGTTACTACAGCTGACACCCCTTGGGGAAAGAAAGGTAATGGATTTTGGTATTTATTTTGGCATAGTAATGTAATTGAAATTGGCACACTACTCCAATTCTATTCTTCCTCTATACAAAGCAGTCAAATTAACATAAGACTACAACTCAACTTCACTCTACAATCTCTAAGCCTCCTTCAATGTCATGCTGTTATACAGACTCAATACAAAAAGCAGCGGAGAACTTGTTTTCCTCCCAGGGATTTTAAAGCAGTGCTACTAGTAACCTTCTGGTAGAATTGCTTGTCCACCCACTTTCCACAACACACAGACATAGAAATGTATTAGGGAGAAAGCGAGCATGTGGAAAAAAACCACTATAGTGTTATTTTCGGAATATAGGCGCACCATCATAAATACTAATGCCGCTTAAGTCTGATTATATGATTATAAGCTGAATAGACCAGCACCCTGTGCACAGTTCAAGGGCAAGCTGTATCTGTAAAGTATGGTTATCATAATAGGCGCACCGGACTATAAGGCGACACTTTGATTTCTGAAAATCAAAGGATTTTTAGTGAGCATTATAGTGCGAAAAATATGGCACCTTAATCAATATATAACATACTTTACATACTTCGGAGCTTTATCTACAAAGCCAGAGTTGGTCAATAATTTTCCTAGACATGTAATAAGCTTACCTTTCGTACCATGCATTTTCATATTTTTCATAAATAAAATAAAGATACGGATGAGGGTCTATTTTTATCTCAACATAGAAAGCCCATTCTAACAATTTCACCATCGGCCTCAATTCCTCCATCCAAGACAGTCCCAAGTTTGTTCAGGTAAGATTCGGTTCGTAGTACGTAAGATTCGGTTGTTAAGGAGGGTTCAGAGATTCATATTAAGAAATCTCCCATACCCAGTGAGGAGGTCTGGGAGGGAGGGGCCTCTGCCTATTCCTAAAATTGCGAAAATAAGCACATTGCAGAATGCAGAATGGTTGGCTATCTTGGTAGCTTATCCGTATAGAAGAAAAGACAAAAGTTGCGTCACTCACCAAAAATGTGTTCTATTTAATAAGAATCATAGGACAGGGAGGAGTGGCATGGCCATAATCTTCAGCAAACGGGCCGTTTCACGCCACTCCTGCACTTGTCTCTAGCGATTATGAGGGACGCCAATAGTGTGGGGCGTCACGTGACCTGGTCAGCTGGGAACAGGAGAAAAACAAAATCCCCAGCCGATCAGGAGATGCGATTCACTGCTATTACACAGATAAGTAAAAAGAATCTTATAAACTGTCATAATCAAACATGCACTGTTAAAAACATTCAAAAAGTTGGACCAAGTCCGTAAATTCTGTTAGATACAGACCAGGCTGGCAATCGTCGCACCTCCTGTACCCCAATAGTATGTATAGCTTTATGAATGGCTAACCAGTACTGAGGATAAACATAGTCTCAATACTGCCAATAATATGTTAGCAAAGTACATCCAATCGGTGGTGCTGCCATGGCGTGCCTGTTGACCTGATAAAACCATTGATTATTTTGAACCAAGAGCATAAGATGAATAAATTCAACCAGGGCCTCGCTTTGCCTGCTTTGGTGGACCAAAAATGAGCTCCAACCCTTCTGATATGAGATCTCGTGTGTAGAGGCTTTTTACGTCTGTTGAGAGTTTAAGGTCTTCACGCCAAAGGGATACATTCAACTGCCGTAAAGTAAAAAGAATGCTACTGACTTTACTGATTCTGTCAACTTTTGAATTAAGCCAATAGGATGCACTGCACTTTACGAGCAATTTTTGGGGACAAACATTAGAATTTTTGGATGTCCGCACTTGAATTGTCAAGCTACAATCAAAGTAAGTGGGTTCCGGAAACCTACAGCTACAAATGCTATTACCAATTTACAATAGCTCCCATCCCGATCATGTGAAAAAAGCCATACATACGGCTATTTGATCCATCTTGGACGCCAATAAATGATACTGACGAGTCTTTCAAGAAGACGGCAGTAGAATTAAAGGACAGGCTCAGGGCTAGGGGGTACGGATGACATATCATAAAGGTTATTGAGGAAAGCCTTGCAGTAGATAGAAACCAATTACTGCATAGAAAACGAAACACAAAAAATTATAGAGTGGATTGTCACTTTTCCTTTGGTCCAAACAAAAAGAACATCCTAAAGCAATGCAGAAAAAACTGGGTCATATAGACAAGGACCCGCACAAAAGAAGGGTACAGCAAATAGACCAATTTTGGGAGACTTAGAATCAGATCCGCAGAACCTACTGGGGTAAAATAATTATTGCTCCTGCACCCGAAAATGCAGCTTGCGCCAAAAAAAATGTCTAAAATACTTCCGGCCCATTTATGAGGCTTTTATAAAGTTTTGTCGGTTTCTGACTCGTCCAAAAACATGTGGTATTGTGAAAATTAGTCAATGCTCCAAAAAGTTAAGGAGTTTGTGGAAAAACCGCTTAGGCACTAAATAAAAAATATCTGAAATTAGGTGCAGCTAAAAGCAGATATAAAAGTAGAACTGACAGTCTATATCTGCGACAGATGCATTATCACAGTGGTGAATCTGGTGGCGATTAAAACTAGTAGTGACCAGTCTGTACTGAGTCACATTAAGAAACAACAACCCCCCCCCCCCCCCTGACATCTTAATTTTTTGCCTCCAGTATGCTCTGTGTAAAATAGAGTTTGAGGAAACTACTCATGACACAATTCACAGTTTTTTTATCTACTAAGGCATTTTTTTTCTTAACTTAATCATTTTGAAGGACTTATGTAACATTGATACTGTTAATTTGTAATTCCTCATCTTCTTTAGTAAGATCGCCATAATTGGCAAGTATTCTTATTTTAGACTTTGTATGATACTTTATTAATAAATTCTGTTTTTGCATATTGATTTATACAATTTCGCAGAGTTTCAAGGAGATTACTGCCTAGTCACATGACTTGGGGTGCGAAGGGAAACGGGTGGTTAATTTAAAGTATCCCACTTTTGATCCACTCTCACAGCAGGCTCAGCACCCACACAGCTATAACCGCCATTACAAGGCTATGAATTCACTGAGCATGCAGGGGCAACAATTCAAAGGAAATCTATCACCAGGATCCAGGATTGTAACCAAGCGCACTGACATTACTGGTGTGTGTGCACACAGGTTCATTTGCATAATTAAAAAAAAACAGGTTATAAGAAGCTAAAAGAAAGAGAGCAGATCCTGCCAGAGGGGCAACAGACTAGTATTGCAGTGTGTGTGCTTGGTTAACAATCTTAAGCCTGGTGGTAGATCTAAAATGGTCTTTTAATAAGCTTTAATACAAAAGTGTTCAGTGTGCCAAAAAGATGTAACAAATGTTGGCATTATAACATGACAAACCACAGGAAAACAGTTTACAAAAATAGGAAGAGTATCATAGACAGGGCAGCCGGGAGAGACAATGAAGCGCTCTTAGACTAGTAGATTGTAATAATGGTGATAAATTGTGAAATGATAGGAATGAGGCTCACCAGATGTAGTTGTGCATGTACCAGGCACAACACTGGTGGAAAGCGTAGGGGGGTACCGTATGGTGCTGCCAATCAGCTGGATCTTCAAAACGCAGTAGCCACACAGGTCTGGATCAAGTAAAGTTGGTAAAGGAGTTGTTGTCGATGCAGCACACACAGGTAGAGAATGGAAGTGGCTGGAATCTTCACGCAAAAAAATGTATTTATGGTCTCTCAATAAACACAACGGGTTTCTGCATCTCAAAGGATTCATTTTTCAAGTGCGATGAGACTAAAAAAATATATATATATATACATATATATATACAAATTAAAAAGGAAAGAAATGTCCAGTTTGGAACAGCATCCTAAATGTCCAGGTGAGTGAGGAACTGGCACTAAGACTAGATATACACATGTATAAACATATAAATGAGAGAATAAATCTGAATAAAAGCAATACCTTTGCACACAATCAGATCATCAGTGGTGAGGCTATAAATGGACATATATATTTACATAAAAGACATTGTATTTGGACATAGTTAACAAAGACAAAGGGGATTAAATAATAATAGGGTATAAAAGGAGGTCTATCAGTGAAATACATCAATACCCAAATACATCAATTAATAGATTGGTGTCAATAAGTACATTACATAAATACATACATAAATAAAGTATAGTGACACAATAGTGACACAGCTGCAGAATTAATTGTGAGCCATGCAGGCTGGCATACAAAGATGGGATGAGATAAATGATAAAGGATGAGGAGATCAATAAATAAATAGCATGACAGGTAAATGAATAAATAAATATCATAAATAAATATCATTATTAGGGCAAAGCTTAAAGGGGTTGTGTCACCATAGCAAATGGCTGTAATTGGGTCCAATGCATTGTGACAAGTACTTTCACCATTTACACTTATTACAAAATATGCAGCCTTACTGAGATAACTCCTTTTGTCCTGGTTGCTGGCACCCTCTAGTGGTAGCTGTGTCCCGTCCTGAGCTACAGCTGATCTGGCCGAGTCTGCGCACAAGGAGTCAGCAGCTGCTCTGCACTACAGATAACGTCATGGGATCCCACAGCTCCTCTCCACACTGAGAGATCAGCTGACACACTGCAGCCAATAGGGAGTGAGAGAGGAGGAGGGGCAGAGATTGTGCTGTGATGGCCACTGCTTACCAACGTCACAGGAGCCTACAGCAGCAGATACAAGGTAACTGCAGCCAGACATGACTATCTGCTGCACAGAGGAGTCCTCCCCTAACATGGATCATAGCAATATAGCAGCCCTTCCTCCCTCCACCATTAGTCAGGTCACACAGGAGCCTACAGCAGCAGATACAAGGTAACTGCAGCCAGACATGGCATCTGCTGCTCAGAGGAGTCCTCCTCAAACATGGATCATAGCAATATAGCAGCCCTCTCCTCCACCATTAGTCAGGTCACACAGGAGGCTGAAGAAATAACACAAGTAACAGGCTGAGCTCTGACATGTCCTGATGCTGTCCTCCTCCTGTACTCTCCACCATGCACTGTCCCTCCATGCTGTCCTGCAAAGGGGCCCCTGTCCCTGACAGGGCTAAAGATCAGTAACATGTGAGAAGCTGTCACCTATTTATCTATCATCTGTCATCTATCTATCCATCTCATATCTATCTCATATCTATCTATCTCATAAATATCTATCTAGTGATTTAGTTGCAATTCAATGTATTCTCACAGCATCATGCTAGGTCTCAGGGGTAAGTGTCACTTTGGAGTGACGATACACGTGGGGTTTGCCTCCCCTGCACCCATCTAGACTTCCGCCATGCATGTCAGCCTGACCGACCATGATGCTGTGAGAATACATAGTAAATGTGTACTATGTGCAGTGTCCTGTGTAGTGTGCAGGGGGCGCCAGATTCAGGATTTCTGGTGCACGTTATTCATGAATCTGGTGGCCCCCTGCACTACTTTGACAGACTGCACCAACTTTTTTTGGTGCACTTTTAACATGGGGCGTGTGACACATTTCTATTGGACTTCTATTGGATAAGTAAATGCAGGGACTATTTGAGCACAGCAGGTGGAAGAAGGCTCTGAAGGCTGAGCAATCTATAGTACTGAGGTGTGGAATAACTGCCGCTGTCAGTGCTGTGCATGTACCTGGCTAGGCCCCTCCCACATCTGCTTCTGTGTGGAGCAGAATAGAGGCTGAACAAGCATCATAATAACAAATAGAAAGGTAATTTTACTTCCAGGTAACCATTACAAATAGATTTTTGAAATATTTTAACCTCTTTGACAGCTTTTTGCAGTCAATTGTTTCGTGGCATAACCCCTTTAAAGTTGCAGGATAAGTTGGGGAGGAAGGTCATACCTGTGAGCTCAGGTCTTTCAGGCTTGCCGGAGCTTACACACGCTATTGTCGGCTTTGTGGCTTTAAGGCAAGCAGTGAGGGGAGTGTTGTTCGCCCTTTTGGATAATGCGTACATGCGCAGCCTTCTGCGGGAACCGGAAAGATGTCTGCTCGTTGGGCGGCGACACATGAAGGAGCAAGCGTGATGTAGTGCGCGGCTCTATAGATGTGTTGAATCGCAGGACCTAAGGTGATAAGCTGAAGAGGAAGGGATGTATGGAAATGAGAGCTGTGGGCATGGAGGGAAGTTGTTAAGGGGTGTGGTGGGGGGGGAGCAAAGGCTGGTGGACATGAGTGAATGATGAATGTAATGGTTGTTGTTGGTGCCGGACATCAGTCAAAATGTGGCCAAACGGGCATTAAAGGTCTTCATACTACATGAGACATACAGCAGATGTTGGAGTGAAATCAAATATATATAAAAATATTTAATAAATGAATAAAGAGGCACATATTACATTAGATGATGTAAATTGATATGAATAAATTAGATTAGATGTAGAAGTAAGTGTATGACAGCGGCTGGAAAGGTAATAGATGGTGCATATATATTCCTTTCCAGTTACTTCCTTACCTGTGGTAAAGGGTTAATGCTCTGACCAGAGACTACACAGCCCTAATTACAAAGTGCAGCTGGGAAAAAGGGGTTTTAACCCAGAGCTGCATCCTGGCCTGGAGCACTGTGTGAGAGACATTGCTCTGGAAGGCTTGCCAGCTGTTTGTCACTAGTTGCTGTGAGTACGCTGTTGCTAGAGAGGGACCTGCTGATGTGCAGGTAGTGCTCAGATGAGCCCGCCTTTGTTTTTCCGCTTTGTTTTATTTTACTTGCCTGTAAAGCTGCATTGTTTTGGCTGCCAATAAAAGCCGCAAGGAAACCGCATTTCTGCCGTCAAGCCTGTCTGTGTCTCTGCCCTTTATCACATTAAAAACTGACCCTGCTACATCTTGGTGGAGGATGTGGGCAGTTTCTTAAAGAGACAGTACTCTTAAAGGGACGGTTGCAACAGACAAAGGCCTGACTAATTGGCAAACATGGAGGAGCTTATAAAACAGCTGGTGCAGTCCAACATCAACCTCCAACAAGCAAACGCTCTGCAGCGACAAGTGCTTGAGGAAGCGGTAAAGGTGCACCAGACATCGGTGAGAGAGCAACAGCAGCTGAACCAGTCCCTCCAGCAGCAGTTACAAGTCTTGGCTGAGAGACAAGAATATGATCCTGACAAGCCTGTACATTCTCAGATGTATGACCTCTATAATCTCACCAACAAGTGGTTGCAGCCGTAAGCCCTCTCCACAGACCAGATTGTGGACCGCGTGGTGTCTGATCGCTTCATCCGCGCCCTATCCGTGAGGATGCAGCGTGGCCTTGGATATACAAATCCTAAAAGCATTGATGATTTGGTTTCTGCAGTTGAGAGGTTCACCGCTACAGAAGATTACCTGCAGGATGTGCGTAGCCCTGGGAACAAAAGAAACCCATGACGTGGTAAGGCTGTTCCTATTGTTAAAGGGATGAGACTGTCTGTTAAAGAGGGTGGTGTCCCCTCAGAGGGCCAAGCCAAAAGACTATCAAATCCCCGAAGGGACACTGTGCCTGGTGCTCGGGCACAGATAGTTTGCTGGCGTTGCGGTGGTTTAGGACATGTTGCTGCGTGTTGTCTAGTACTAACTGAACCCATGGACTGCGATTTGGGCAGGCACAGGTCTTATTTTGCAAGGCCCTCATATGCTCCCCAAAAAGACATAGTAAGTGAGCGGCAAGTGTGCCCAGTCAAGATTGGAGGGCGACATGTGATGGTCCTGATGGACTCGGGAAGTCTAGTGACTTTGTTGCATGCCAGCCTGGTCAACCCTGACCAAGTTCAGACCCGCTGGATGGGGGTGGTGTGTATACATGGTGATTCAAAAGACTATCCCACAGCCTTGGTGAAACTGGATACTCCATGTGGGTCAGTGAGGCATGAAGTGGGCGTGGTGAAAGAGTTGATGCACCAAGTCATACTGGGTGTGATTTTCCTCTGTTTTGGAATCTGTGGGAAAATAAGCAAGCTAAGGTGTGTAGGTCAAATCAAAATCTGAAAAATCTGTGTAAACTTTCAAACACGGTGATAGAAGCGCCAACGGAAATGGAGACCTTTCCTACTTTTCTTTAGAGGTCCTCGCTGGAGACTCAGAGGAAACTTCGCCTGTGACTGAGTTCTCTTCCCTACAAATTGCAAAGGGAAAGTTTGGTACAGAACAGTTGAGGGACCCCAACCTAGCTAATGCCTGGAAGAATGTAAAGGTGAGCAATGGTGTTTCCCAAGAACCGGGTAGAGTTGGGGTTTCCACATTTTATGGTAAATAATGATTTGCTGCATAGAGTTAAGAAAACAGACTCTGAGGTTGTGGAGCAACTTGTGGTACCACAGTCCCACATAAGCTTGGTATTGGAGCTGGGCCTTTCACATGTAGTGGGTGGGCACCTGGGGGAAGAACAGACCAGGGAACGTATATAGCTGAGGTTCTTTTGGCCCAGTATCTATAAGGCATTAGAGGACTTCTGCCAGTCTTGCCCAGAGTGTCAAATACACACCCCTAGACCACACTTCCGTAGCCCGCTGATCCCACTACCTATAATTGAAATACCCTTTGAGCGCATAGCTATGGATTTGGTTGGGCCCCTTCTTAAGTCTGCCAGGGGGCACCAGCATATTTTGGTCGTACTTGACTATGCCACACGTTATCCCGAGGCCATCCCTCTCAGAAACACCTCTTCAAAAGCAATAGCAAGGGAATTATTCCAAATGTTCACTCGAACAGGGATCCCTAAAGAGATACTAACTGACCAAGGAACACCGTTTATGTCAAAGGTCACCAAAGAGCTGTGTCATCTCCTAAACATTGCCTAATTACGTACGTCTGTATATCACCCACAGACGGACGGTCTGGTTGAAAGGTTTAATAGAACCTTAAAGGGGATGCTCCGGAAGGTAATTAACAAAGATGGGAAAAACTGGGTCCGTCTTTTGCCCTACTTGATGTTCTCTATAAGGGAGGTGCCACAGGCATCCACAGAGTTTTCCCCATTTGAATTGTTATATGGTAGACACCCCAGGGGGCTATTGGATATAGCCAAGGATACTTGGGAACAGGAACGCACACCACACCGTAGCCTTATTGAACATGTGGTTCATGCAGTAAAGGATGGCCGCCATAATGCCCATTGTGAAAGAGCACATGTTGCAGGCTCAAGAAGCTCAAGCTAGGGTGTATAATAAGTCCGCAAAGGTCAGGCCATTTCAACCCAGTGACCGAGTGTTAGTGCTGGTGCCGACGGTTGAAAGCAAATTTTTGGCAAAGTGGCAAGGCCCCTATGAGATTCGGGAAAAACTAAATGAGGTAAACTATAGGGTGTATCAACCAGGTACCATGTAAACTGGCTTAAGCCTTGGAAAGACAGAGAGGTGCTGACTGCTGGAAGTTGGCCTAGAGATTCAGCGAGTCATGAACTACCCGCAGTCCACATATCAGAAGCCTTGTCTGCAGTACAGGTACAGGAGGTCAAGGAGTTCCTTGAGACCTTTTCTGACCTGCCAGGGCGGACCAATGTCATACAGCACGACATAGTGACAGAGCCAGGCCAAAAGGTAAGGTTGAGACCTTATAGGGTACCAGAGGCTCAAAGACTATTTCAGAGGAGGTGGGAAAAATGTTGTCTCTGGGGGTTATAGAGAAGTCTAACAGTGGTTGGTCAAGCCCCATAGTTCTGATCAGGGCCGGCTCCAAGTTTTAGTGGGCCCCTGGGGGCCGCTCTCCAGTAGACACACTGCCCCCCCCCTCCGCCGCGTGGACACACAGCCCCTCATCCCCATGTACACATCCCCCCCTCCTGTATACACACTGCCCCCCCTCCTCCCCCTGTATACACACTGCCCCCCCCGCAGGTCTGTGTTGTCACTGCTTTCCCCGGCAGGTCATGTGACCATGATGTCATCACAGGTCCTTCAGCCTCTGCAGCTCCTGCCGGGGAAAGCAGTGATTGCACATGTACTCATCGCGATCTGTGTCCGGAGGACACAGATCGCGATGAGAGAGGGAAGGAACCTCCCGGGCAGCGGGGCAGATGTCCTGCTGACCCGGGGGCCCGAGTGGGCCCCTCCAGTACCCTCCAGTACGCCGGGCCTGGTTCTGATTCCCAAACCTGATGGCAGTCTTAGGTTCTACAATGACTTTATAAAGTTAAATGAAGTTTCAAAATTTGATGCCTACCCTATGCCACGAGTAGACAAACTGATTGAAAGATTAGGCCCAGCAAGATACGTTACCACTTTGGATCTGACCAAAGGCTATTGGCAAGTGCCACTTACTGAAGCGGTGAAGGAGAAAACAGCATTTTCCACGCCTGATGGTCATTTCCAATATGTAGTTCTCCCATTTGGCCTGCATGGTGCGCCAGCTACATTTCAAAGATTGTTGGACCTTATTTTACAGCCTCACAAGGAGTATGCGTCTGCATATTTGGACGATGTGGTTATTTTTAGCCCAGACTGGGAATCGCATTTAAAAAAGGTCCAAGCGGTGTTAGATTCAATTTGAGAGGCGGGCTTGACAGCTATTTACAAATTTTGCATTTCTGCAAACAAGGAGGTCCTTCGACCAATATTGGTAATGATTTTGTTAAAATATAACTTTTATTAATCGTTCATTTAAACCTTTCCCAGTGTGTAGAGACAAACAAAATTTTTTATTAAAAATAAAATTTTATTAAAAATAGGAATGGTGGGAGAAGATATTGATTTTTCCTTTTGAGCAAGGAGAGGAATGTGAGGAGTTGAGATGCACTACCTTTTGGTGTATAAGTTAGGGAGTTGTGAACCCACAGGTAGGTATTGGAGAGTTCTCTGTGTTGCACACAGGTGGGTATTGAAAGGTTCACTGTGCTAATTACACCCTTTTAGGGTAGTTAGGGGCTACACAATGTTGGATTTTATAGCAAGTCTTGACCACATTTGCATTAGGGTGAGTATGGACTGTTAGGAGTGTATGTCCACACTCAAAAGCTACCCCCTCACACTTCGGGGTGTTTAGACCATATAATTCCCTAGGCTGCAGTCACTTGCTGGGTGTGCATAGTGTTAATGATATTTCCTTAGCCATGCGGTGACCACAGAATGGGTCAGCGCTAAGTACTGGCTTTCTATTTGCAAACACACATAGAGTTCGCTCCCTTGGATGTTTTTCAATTGTTCATTCACTCACAAATTCACTCACACTCCTATTGCTGCTAATCTTGCTACTATTCAATGCCTCGGTTTTCTGGCATTACTAGCTATCTAATCCATTTCCTTGAACACCATTCCTTGAACACCATTCAATCTAAAATTGGCACACAAACAGCGACCCCCCCCCCCCCCCCCGAGATGTTTCGCCATGAGATGGCGTCTTCAGGGGGTAACGGGGCTTGACAGCTAACCCAAAAAAAATGTGCCATAGCCCTGGAGGAAGACAGATATTTAGGATATACCATTGGGCGAGGTGTCATTAAGCCCCAAATGGATAAGGTTGAGGCTATAAGAAATTGGCCTGAACCTGTTTCAAAAAAGCAGGTAAAGGCTTTTTTAGGAATAGCCGGGTATTATAGAAGGTTTGTGCCAAACTTTACCACATGCAGCACCCCTCACAGACCTTACCAAAGGGTCAAAATCTGCTATGGTCAAGTGGGATGAGAAAGCAGACAAAGCATTCCAACAGTTGAAGGAGGTGTTGTGCAAAAGGCCAGTGTTGTTAGCCCCAAATTTCAGAGAAGAATTTGTGGTCCAGGCAGATGCCTCTAATGTCGGTTTAGGAGCTGTCCTCTCACTGATAGTCAATGGAGAAGAACATCCTGTTGTTTATCTGAGTAGGAAATTGTCCTCTGCAGAAAAGAATTATGCCATCATTGAGAGGGAATGTCTTGCGCTTAAGTGGGCCATTGAGTCCCTAAGATATTACCTACTAGGGAGACAGTTCAGGTTGGTGACAGATCATTCTCCCTTAAAATGGATGGCCCACAATAAAGGGAAAAATGCCAGGGTAACCAGGTGGTTTTTAGCCTTGCAGCACTATAAGTTCTATGTAGAACACCGCCCAGGGTCTAAGCAAGGTAATGCTGATGCATTGTCCCGTGTCCAGTCTCTAGGGGCACAAAGTGCTCCTCCCCACAGGTCTGCGCAGAGGGGGAGGGTATGTAGGACAGTGGTTGGAAAGGTAATAGATGGTGTATATATTCCTTTCCAGTTACTTCCTTACCCCTGGTAAAGGGTTAATGCTCCGACCAGAGACTGCACAGCCCTAATTACAAAGTGCAGCTGGGAAAGGGGGTTTTAACCCAGAGCTGCATCCTGGGCTTGAGCACTGTGTGAGAGACATTGCTCTGGAAGGCTTGCCAGCCGCATGTCACTAGTCGCTGTGAGTACGCTGTTTTGCTAGAGAGGGACCTGCTGATGTACAGAGAGTGCTCAGACGAGCCCGCTTTTGTTTTCCGCTTTGTTTTATTTTACTTGCCTGTAAAGCTGCATTGTTTTGGCTGCCAATAAAAGCCGCAAGGAAACCGCATTTCTGCCGTCAAGCCTGTCTGTGTCTCTGCCCTTTATCACATTAAAAACTGACCCTGCTACGTTTCTGATAAAAAGAAATGAAAATGAAAAATATATATAAAAAAATATGGTGAATCATGTAAAGGGATATAAATGGATATAAATAGATGTTGTATAATAAAAACAATATTGCATGATAAAAATTGGTACATGATTGATGTAAAGAGATGCTGAGTGTTTTTTTCAAAAATTGCTCTCAAGAGACTCATTTAGACCACTTGGGGCTATACAGTTCATTTTGAATATCCTGAACATTTCTTTGTTAAGGCGTTCATTGCTGTCCGGATTCCTTCTATTGGAGTAATGGAAAATGCCATGAAATCTTTCTGGTGGTGGGTTAGTGCATGCCTGGAGACACTATGCTTTTGGGAGGTGCGGCTTATATATTGGAGACCACAGGTACATTCCAGAAGATAAATTACATATTCGGAGGAGCAATTCATGGATGATTGATGTGGAATAATTTGTTTGTCGTGGTGTTCCTAAAAGACTTTCAAAGAGATGCATTTTTTTCAATTATCCGGAAAAATAATAAAACTCTCCCGTGGGTTCAAGAAGAGGACCCGGCACGGTTCTTTCTTAGGAGGTTTATTAAATCCAAAAAATTATTTAAAACAAAACACGTTTTGGACCCAGAACGTATCTTTCATCAGTTGTATAACTATATCAACACACATGTACGGCTTTTTAGAGAGTAAGTTTTGGCGCAATAAATTGCCGGTGAACAATGACCGACCAGACTACTTAGTAGATAACAGAAGATATTGATTTATATTTAGAGCATGTACAAAAATACAATTATAAATAAAACATATATCCTATTTACAGTTTGATACTCTATAGTGAGTAATTAAAACAAGTGATGATAAAACATGTAAAATTGACGTTGCGATAGACTTCCGGTTCCGGCGCGGTGATGTGAGGCAGCAGCTTCCAGAGCTCCCGCTCCCGGCCGACAGAAAACCCGCAAGGAAACCGGGTGCAAAAGCAGCGGGCACGCCACAGACATCGGGGCACCACAGCCTTCGGCCCCCCTGTCCCCCCGCAGCAAAAATCGCGGTAATCCCGCAACTCCCGTGACCGCGGGCACAGCGAGCCGAGGGTGCCGCGGCTCTGAGAAGAGAGGAGAGAGCACGGGAAGCAGCAGCTGCAACCTGTAACAGGTACCTGACGGTGGGCGAGAGGCGATACGCCGACAGCAGCAGGGAGAAAGTGACCACCGGCCTGTAGATCAGGAAGAGGAGCACAGGGAGTGCACGTGGCCAGGGGCCCAGACTGCTACATCAGCCTGCACGCGCTAACACAGACACCACGTGGCGAGCACATCACGGTGCTGAGAGGCAGCAGGGAACTTGCCAGTGAGACTGGGTGACCAGGGACACAAGTCCTTCTGTGGGAGAGTGCATCACAAGGAGAGGAGGTATTATATTAAGCTAGCACACGATACCAGCTAAAGCTGATCCAACTGCTGATTTACTCAAATGGTGAATACCTTCTGAAGCACGCCATATAACCTGCCACCCCCTAGCCCATAATAGAGGTCCACAAAGTTTAATAACAAGTGCTTTCCAGCGCAGAGGGCGCACAACAGTGCATGGAGAGGTATTTACTTCGCAGCACGCAAAAGCCGAAAGAAAGCAATAAAAACCTCAAGAAAGGGGCAACAGCGTTGCAACCAGAAGAACTTAGTATGCAGTCACAGGCACAAGATACCCCACAACCCCAAAACCCTATCAGGGCGGTTCCACCAATGCCAGACTTAGACGCCACACAACCATCAGCGGAAACGCCACAGTTGGACTACAGTGTGCTGGCGGCAGAAGTAGTGGCGAAGCTAGCTCCGGACATCCAGAAAGCTCTGGAATCGTCGATGCAAATAGCATTACAATCTATAAGACGAGATGTATCAGAACAAGCAGCCCAGCTTTCAGAAGTGGAACATAGGGTGTCACGCACCGAAGACTCCCAGACTCCCCGCCAATTGGAGCTGGTTACACTCGAAACGAAAAGACTCTCGGAAAAGTTAGATGATATTGAAAACCGCTCCAGAAGAAATAACTTGCGGCTGGTGGGCCTATCGGAGTCAATCCGCCCAGGTGACCTGCAGATCTTTTGCGAAGTAGACCTACCAAAAGCCTTGGGGCTAAAAGGAAGATGCAGAGTGGAGAGAGCCCACCGCCTAGGACCGGACCCAAGAACTACCAACGCTCAATTGTCTACCAGAGAACTTAATGCCATGCGACCACGTCAAGTCATCATGCGCTACCTGGATTTTAACGATAAAACTGACATTATTAGAGCGTTTCGTCAGAGGGAGCGCCCCCTAATGTTCAGAGACGCAAAACTCTTGTTATTTGAAGATTACTCGGCAGAGGTAACCAAGAAACGAAGGGCCTTCAGCACCATTTGCTCTATGCAAGTGGAGAAAAGAGTACGATTCCAACTGGTATTTCCAGCAACACTGCGAGTATTCTATGGAGATGGGTCAATGGGAGTTTACGCTTCCCCAGAAGAAGCGGACTTGGTCGGACGCGCAATACACAACTAGTGGGGTTTTTTTGGCGAATTTTGTTTTTTTTTTTTACTTTATACACGTGTATAGGAATGTTTTGTGTTTAGGGACTTTAACTTATTTTAATTATTCTTTTTATTAAAAAATGTTTTTATTAATGTTTTAACATCTTTTTATCACTTTTACAGGTTAGACTTGAACAAGCTATTTTTCACTTACACAGTGGTATATAGGATGTGTTACATTACACAGTGTAAATAACACTGTGTAATGTAAACACACTGACGCATGCTGCAGGAGGCAGGGACCAGTACCAGGAGGCAATTGTGCAGCCGCGGGGGGGATCCGATTCTTGTGAAGTGCCCTAACGCCGCGGTCCAGCCGTGATGCGGTGTGTATGGGGTTACACCCGCATCGGAGATAGACGTACGACCCCGCAGTTCTGGCCCGCGTCTCGTTCAGGAGCCAGGGCCAGAAGTGTTTGAGTAATAGTATGCATTTTGCGGGAATGCCCTCCCACGCTGCAGTACTATTAATGCAAATGTCACGGAAGGGTAATACTATGGTACTTCATTCAAAACAGTATTTATCCCCAAAACATAGTAAATCTAAAAATACTGAAACCGATTGTCAATTTGTTAAGCTCGATGTGACTCCAACTAATTATCACAACATTTAAAAAGTATGAAAAGGTAAAGTAAGACTTACGGAAATGTATTCACTTTAAGGTGGTAAATCATCTGCCTGAACACACAATGATTCTAAAATGAACAAAATTTTGCAAATATTTTTTATTTTGTTTTTGTAAATAAACGCAAAACTTATCAGGCCAACATTGCCATAAAATGAAGGAAAACCACTACATATGAGAGGAAAAACTATCTAAGAATCGTTTGATATGTATCGTGTGCAAATGTTTTAACCATCTAAAGGACGCATATGTCGAGATCCAAAACAAGGGGCTGAGCCTTAAAGGGTAATTCACATGGGCATCAGTTACACATTAATTTTATTTATTTGCCTTCATTTTTACACATTTCTTCAATGGATGTTATTTAAAGAAATTTTCCTGTTTGAAGCATAATGGCTGGCAGATTTACTTACCCGGTCCGCCGCGATTCCGCGGCGTTGTCCTCTGCACAGGATTCGGGTCATGCCGGGATTTAATAAGGTATTCGTATCCTCCCCGTCCCACCAGTTGGCGCTGCTGCTCTGAAAGCATCGAAGCGCGGAGTTCACCGGAGGCTCATTGAAGGTAGTGCGGCCCGAGAGACACATTTTCGTTCTTAATGCAGGGGTTTTTCCGATAGTCGGGTTTTCGTTCGGCCAAGCCCCCCGAGTTTCCGTCGCGCGCAATGCCGGCGCCGAACTGCGCCACAATCCGATCGCGTGCGCCAAAATCACGGGGCATTCGGTACATCGGCGAAATCGAAATATTCGGGTAATACACGTCGGGAAAACGCGAATCGGGCCCTGTATATGACGCCCAATTTCTCATAGAGCATCATGTTGTCCACTTACGAACACGAGATGCTCCTTGGAATACGACTACACTCAAAATTTATCAGCGGTGCCAGGCATGTGTATTGAGTCACCTACTACCACTGCTTCAGTGATCATGTACCACAGTACGGCTGTAGATATTGCAGTAGAGACATTTTCTATACATAAACTTTTGTCTTGTGCAATCACCCAAACGAGGTGGCCGAATCAATACGGATCTTTGTTTCTAAGACACCTAAGTAACACACAGGTAAATTTGTTTTAATAACATCTAATTGAAGAAATGTTTATATATGTCTGACTATGAAACAGATGTGAAATGCCCAGACGAAGCTACAAAAGGGCTGCGTCTCTTAAAGGGGTTCTCCCGTCACTATATGTACTTTTTTTTTTTTTTTTAACGAACCTTTCTTCTGCATTATTTAGTGCAACACCCTTTCCTCACCACCCTGGCTGTTATACTTCTTTCTTCACTTGTCACTTCAAGACTCACTGCTGCAGCTGCAATACTCCAAGATGGCTGCCCCATTCTGACTAAAAGACTACATCTCCCACAATCCCCTGGTCGCCACAGTGCTGCTGTGCTCCAGAGGAACGTGCAACCGCGACCAGGGACAAGAGCTGACTGCATTGTCAGAGACAGAGCAAAGACAGTCATTTCTATGACTATAAGTGTAGGAGAGAGCTGGCAGTGCACCGAGAATGATTGATTTCATGAAAAGGGGCAAAAATTAATGCACTGAATTAGTAAAAGTGAACGAGTGGGGAGATAGGTATAGTGAGATCAATCTTTGTCATCCGGAGAAGACCTTTACGGTGTTAAGGAGGTCGCCCTGGTTTCGGACCGACATCTTGACTACTGTCCCCATCTAGATCCAGCGGCCACCTTGGGGGGGGGTATGCTTCCCTTTTAGAAAGTATAAGTTAAATGTTTATTCAGTATTTTCTCATTTTAAATGTTGTTTGCCTTTTCACAATTCTTTTGGCATTTCTTACATCTTGCGGGCCTCTTGTATTGCTTGTATTATTGTTGGTTATGAAAGAAGCTTCTAGGAGCCATTGTGTAGATAAGCATGGCGTGAACAAGGCCTAGTCATTTTTCCCAGAATGTGATTGGTACAAAACATAATGGCCAATAGAATCTAAGTACCTTATCAAAACCCCAAATAGCTGATCTATATGTGCTAAATAAGCTGTTACTGTTTGAAATAAACAGTTTGATTTGAGTGCAACGGAAGACGAACGTGTCTTCATTTACTCTGTCAGCTCGCTGCGGCAGCTATCTCTCCTCCCTCAAGGGTTAATTAGGACGCACCTTACAAAAGTCAGGGGGTGTTGGGGCCTGCTACAAATCCCTAACCAGGGGTTAGATTCATGTTTTATTTTACAACGCTTCCTGAAACAAGTATTGTTCTCCTACTCATGGTGGTTACCTGCGTCGTGTTTTAACTGGTAGGTACTACAACATCAAAAGGCAAATTTGAGATAGATGAATGGCTTATAAGAAGCATTGTACATAGCTACACTACGTTGTATGTGTGAGTCTTTTGGAAGGTACAAATGGAGTCGTTGTTAGATCTGACAGTGGCAAATGCTATACAACTGGTTTGGTTTTAACTATCTTGTCACAAATTATATCCTCTAGTACTCTTGTTCTGTGAACCATCTCTGTATCTCATGGAAATACTTAGGTGGGGTTTATATCTATAAAAATATAATCAACAGCAATGAGACCCTTGTACCAAGAGAAGCTAAATAGGCCCTATTCCCTTTGGTAAATTCTTGCTTCACCTATTGTTCTGGTCTTTAATTTGGGCGTAGATTGTCTTTACGCTTTTGCTGTATAGCTTAACTTCAGCCACCAGGAGAGCTTCTGGTCACCTCTGGGAATAGATCAACATACACAGGAACATACTAACTACCCTTGGCTAGTTGAAGTCAATTGCACGTTATTGGAACGCCAGAGCGTCTTGGTGTGCGTGTGGGTGTTTCCCTATTCCCTTTTTTCCCCACTTAGAGAGCACATCGCATTTTTTAGACAGGTTGCATGGACCTTGACCAGCTTCATCCCTCATAGGTACATAGATATAGATAGGTGTACCCTCTGTCCTTTCTTCCACAGACCGCGATTCCTCCTGAGTGCCAGTTCTGGACCAGATTCTCCTCTCTTCCCAAGGTGATTTGCAGAGTCAGAGACTGCAAATGCTGAAGTCAATGTCATGGTTTGCTCATTGTTACTTTATCTGTGATGTTTCTGGGCCCCTGCCCTGGTTGACACCTTTTCTGCTTATTCGCCCTGTGATTACCTCAGTGATTTAAAACCTTTTTTAGCCGCGGCACACTTTTTATACTTACAATCCTGGGGACACACCACAACCAAAATAGTCACAAAATACACTGCAAACAGTCATATTATACATATACTTAATGTTATATATTCAAATTATTTACTCACTCAGTTGTGAACCTGGGCCTGTTTCGATAAACAAAAAAGTATATCCTGGCAGGAATGGTGGAAAGACACACACGAAGCTGCTTCCCCACAGTTGCTCCCCTGTTTTTTAGTATGGTGGGCTTTTATGTGGCTCATATCTGCAAAATAAAGGGGTATAATGAGAAGTACTATTGCCATGAGGCCAGAGTACAAGTGGCCAGCTCATATACTCCCATATAGCTGGTACTTGTATTACTCCACCTCATGACTATAGTATTTCTCATTTAAATTTCATTTTATATGCAGTATACGCTGAGTACTAAACGTACAGCTCATCTGCTGAGTATTCTGCCAACAGTTCATATACACAGGCAAAAGCTCATATAGTCAGCATTATTGGTGGGCATTACCTTGGTGGTGGGCAAATGCGAGTTCTCTCAGCTCTGAGGAATGATGCGTCACTGCCTCGTGATGTCATTTTGTTGTGCGAGGTTCAAAGCTTGTGCAGTGTTATTGTACACGTCTCCTACATTGTAAGAAGTCGTGTACTGCGCATCGCTCGCATTCCCGCAGGAACAACAAACCGACAGGGTCCCATAGTTTGGAGAATTTCTTCCCCGCGGCACACCCGACCATGTGTCCGCGGCACACTAGTGTGCCACGGCACACCGGTTGAAAAGCACGGTAATTACTCACCGGTAATTGTGTTTCCTTGAACCACGACAGCACCCAACCAGAGAATATCCCCCTCCAGGGACAGAAATCCACTTTAAATGTGCGGTACGCCCCATCCTCTCGTGGATTACAGAGACTGTATGGGACTTATTTTCTGATTATTTCTGACCACCGTATCATTCAGTATCACTTCAATGAGAGAATCTCACACCTCTGTTGACACACACTAACGCTTAACACCCAAGTGTGAAACTGAACGAATTTACAAGGGAGGGAATAACCAGGGTGCTGTTCGGTTCAAGGAAACACATTACCGGTGCGTAATTACCGGTTTCCCCCTCTCAGCACGACAGCACCCAACCAGAGATATAACATAACGAGATTTTAGGGAGGGATTAACCGAAGAAAGAACTCTTCCCCAAAGGAAAGCTCCTGTGCACCTACTACGTTCACCTATAGTGCCTGTAGAAAGTGTGAGGAGAAGACCAGTGGCAGCCTGACCATCTGATTAACCGCTACCCTCTAAAATTCTGCCCATGAGGAAGAGACTGCTCTGGTAAATGGGCTTTTAGACCCTCTGGTATCAGCTGGCCTGCTGCTACATAAGCGGGCTAATAGCTTGCCTGATCCACCTGGCTATAACTACAGCTGAGGCCTTTTGCCCCCTATTCTTGCCTCCAAAAGAACAAAAGACATCAATTTCTCCAATCTCTAGTCCTATCTAAATAAAGTTCAATGGCCCTTTTAACATCTAATTTGTTAATTCTCTCTCCCTATCCGTTAAAGGTTACTACGAAGGATGGGAGCCTGATCTCCTGGGATCTATGGAATTAGAGACTACCTTTGGTAAACAAGGCCGGGTCTGTCTTCAGAACTACCCTGTCATCAGAACGTTAAGGAAAGGCGCTCTACAGGATAGAGACGATATTTCTCCAACCTGCGGGCTGAAGTGATTGCTACCAAAAATACACTTTAATAGTCAACCACTTTAGTGAACAAGTCTCCAGGGGCTCAAAGGGTCTTTTATCAAAATTTAATACCAGAGAGGTCCCAAGGGGCACCGTACAGTCTCTAAGGGGTCAACGAGATGCCGCTTTTATGAACCGAGATACCAGGATGAGAGGCAGGGGACTCAAACAGGAGCTAGGAGAAATCTGTACTTTAAGGGTGGCTGGTTTGGCCCTTATCTATCCTGCTTGCGAAAATCTAATATCTTAGCTATATTTGGATAGCTAAGTCTATTTTGTTCTGGAGTACAAAAATCTGAGAATACCTCCCAGACCCTGAAATAAATTTTAGAGGTACTAACTTCCTACTCTTTTGCAGGTTGTAATTACCTTCCGAGAGGCCTTTTCCCTCCTCAAGATACGCCTCTCAAATTCCAGGCCGTCAGATGGAGGTTCGCAATCTGCGGGTGGAATACTGGGCCCTGGGAGAGGAGATTGTGACTCTCTGGGAGGATCCAAGGGTCTGATATCGATAGCTCTCTCAGTATTGAGAACCATGCCCTCCTGGGCTATCTCTGGCCTGGTCTTGCCTTATCTTCTTCAGAACCCTCGGGAGGACAGACAGAGGTGGAAATGCATAGGAGAGGCTGAAGTTCCACTTTATTGAGAAAGCATCCAGACTCAACGATCGATCTCTCGGGTCTAGGGAGCAAAAGAGTTTGACCTGCCTGTTCCTTCTTGTGGCGAATAAATCTACCTCTGGTTGACCCCAGAGTCTGGTTATCTTGGAGAACACCTTCCGATTCAGGGACCATTCCCCCTGTCGTAAGAGATGACGGCTTAGGAAGTCTGCCTCCAAATTGTCCTTGCCCCTTATGTGTACAGCTGATATTGATTTTAGATTGGCTTCTGTTAGCTCTAGGATCTGATCTGAGAGGCTCATTAAGGACCCGCTTCTGGTACCTCCCTGGCGATTCACAAATGCCACCGCTGTGACATTGTCCGAGGCAATCTTCAGGTCTGTCCCCCGAATCATCGGCAAAGCTCGTCTGATTGCCTGCCGGATGGCCTCTAGTTCTCTGTAATTTGAGGACCTCTTCCTGGATTCCTCGTTCCATGACCCCTGGAATAGGAGGTCTCTGACCTGGGCTCCCCAACCCGTAGAGCTCGCATCCGTAATCATGGAAAGGGGATTCTCCTCTCTCCAAGGTCTGCCTGCCTGGAGGTTCTCTTCTCTTAGCCACCATCCCAGGGAATCCAGGATCTGTTGGGGAAGTGTAATCCTCTGGTCCAAGGAGGACTGGTCCCCTCTCCAGTTCTCCAACATGAAGAGCTGTAAGGGTCTTGCGTGATACATCGCCCAAGGTACCGCTGGAATTGCTGCTGTAAAGAGACCCAGAGTCCTCATAATCTCCCTTATGGTAGGGGATGGCTGTCTGTACAGCTTCTCCACCGAGGTTACTATCTTCACCACCTTGTCCTGAGGAAGGAAAGATCTCTGCTGAATGGAATCTAATCTGATGCCCAGAAATATTTTTGACTTGGCCGGAGTAAGGGAGGACTTTTTCAGATTCACCATCCAACCCAGGCGATGTAGAATCTTCATTACCACCTTTATCAGGATCTCTAATTTTTCTGCCGAACCTGCAATCAGCAGGAAGTCGTCTAGATATGGCACAAAAGTGCCCTGATGTCTCCGTACATAGGCTCCCACTTCCGATATTAGTTTTGTGAAAACTCTCGGTGCTATAGCCACTCCAAAGGGTAGAGCTCTGAACTGAAGGTGCTCTATCTTGCCATCCATTATCACCGCCACTCTCAGGAATTTTTGACTGTCTGGATGAATAGGGACGTGGTAATACGCATCCGCTAAGTCTATGGAAGCCATAAAACAATCCTGAAAGAGCAGGTTTATGGTTGACTTTATTGATTCCATCTTGAATTTTTCCACCTGTAGGTAGCAATTTAGTGGTCTTAGATTTATAATGGTCCGAAAGGCGCCGTCCGGCTTCTTTATAAGGAACAGGGTTGAATAGAATCCTGTCCCCCGATCTTGAAGTGGCACTTGCCGGAGCACCTCTTTTTCCAATAAGGATCTCACTTCGGTTTCCAGAGCCTGTTTTGCTGCTCTTCCGGCCACTGATGTTATCCTGAAACGCTGTGGGGGAGGGGATAGAAAAGGTAACTTTAGGCCATCCTGTATGATCCCCAAGATCCACTTGCTCCCTGTAATTTTTCTCCACTCCTTCTTGAACAGGGAGAGCCTTCCCCCCACAGGACCCCTGGCGTCATTGCTGACCGAGGCGTTTACTGGAATCCTGAGGTCGGGAAAACATGAAACCCTTAGACCTCCTAGAGGATCGCCACCCCTCCTTCTTGTCTCCAGATCTCTGGGGAGATCTAAATCGCCTTGAGGGGCGAAAAAATTTTCTTTCCTGAGGCCTTGTACTAGGAAAACCTCTTTTCCTGTCTGCTGCTTTCTCCAAGATGTTGTCCAGAGCAGATCCAAACAAGAATTCCCCCTCACAGGGAATACTACACAGGTGGCTCTTAGATGGAAGGTCACCTGTCCAGTTTTTCAGCCATAAGGCCCTTCTGGCTGAATTGGATAAGGCCACCGATCTTGCTGATAACCTTAAGGCGTCCACCGAGGCATCGGCTAAGAAGGCAGAGGCTTTTTGTGCAGTGGTAACCTCTGAAATAAGATGTGACCTGGACGCACCAGTCTTAATCTTTTCCTCCAGCTGGGAAAGCCAAACAAATAGAGACCTAGAAACGCATGTAGCCGCGACGTTGGGTTTGAATGCGCCCGCTGCTGCTTCCCAGGAGCGCCTTAGGAAGCCATCTGCCTTCTATTTAACAAGAACGGGTACTTACTGAATAATATTCCGAGATAGAGGAGTTGGGATAGGGATACCATTTATCTTGCCAAAGAAAGACAGTTATAACAGCTTTAGGAAATAATAAGTAAAGGTAATAAAATAATAGGAAAATAAGAAAAATGGTAACAGGTGCTGATAGCATCAGAGAGTATCAAAAACACTTTTAGAAAAATAATGAATTGGTGTCAGGAGAGAATAGAAAAACAATACATCCCTGATATACATAAACCAAGATCTACGTAACACTGAAGAAGAAATATGGGGAAAAATCATATAGAGACCGATACAGATTTAAGAATTAATGAAGAGGAACTAGTACAGGTATTGAAACGGACTGGAACTAGTATGTAAATATGTCCCAGGAAAATGTTCTAGAAGAGATTCAGGTGTCCTAACTGTGAAATATGGGACTATTAAGAGAAATTATTCTTCCTGGGGTCTCAAGAAGAAGTTGACATTCCATTTTCTAGATGGTCAAAGAACCCTTTTAGTTGAAACTGAGGCAGTGGAAACAATTACTGCCAGGAATATGTGAACCCATCTGCATTATTAACACCTTGTAGCCACAAGGCGCTGAGTGGATTGATGAATGCAGAATGAACCTATTGTCAGTGCCCTCATCCCAATTACACGATAAAGGAATGAACCAGTATTCAGGATAGCCCTTGGCTATTGTACTGTACTGTCAGTACTGTCAGGACTTGTACAGACAGGAGTACTTCATTACAATGGGCTTGCAGAGGTTTTCCCCTAATTTCAGAAAACTTTGATTGTCAATGTTTACATTTGCTTTTAGAAAACACAAATATTTGGTGAATGTTACCACATGGAGTCCAAAATTCTATCCATTGAAAGCTATATTCTAAATTGTAATTATTCAAGTAGAACTTCTCAGCCACCAAATTTAAGTGCTTGGCGTTGAATTCAGATATTAATTCCCAATATTGAAAAGATGCAATGTCAACAGGGGGGAGATAGGGAAAACCTCTTTTTATCTTTTTTGTATTCTTGCATGTTTACCTATAAAGAATACTCCTCAAAACTACAATGAAAATGAGCAGAGGTCAGATGGTGAGGGGTAATATTTTTGACAGGCCAGGAGGACTATGAAATACCACTCCTTCCTCACATTTCTGCACATGAGGTGGGACTAAGCTCTATTGGAGCGCATAGAGTCTCAGGTAAATGGTACTGCAAAACATACAATATGGAAAGCTTCTCCGCTTACACAGGAAGACCAGTGGAAAATAGAACCTCATCAAAAGAACTATGGAACATTGTAACTTACACAAGAAGTAGCCATAGCACATACAAAATTGCCAAAAAGAAGCACCGACGCAATGCAGTGATTTCTCCCTCTCACCACGACAGCCCACCAGAGAGAGGGATCCGCCTCAGGGACAGGAAATACCAGACTTTAAAATGTGCGGTACCCCATCTCCTTCAGTGGTTCCTGTCCCTGACGGGGGATCGTGAGTCTCGGTGAGGCTCAGGAGTGCGGTAAAAGGGGGAATGGGAGTCCCAGGTACCCCCAGGTGGTGCACAAATCCCCACCCGGAGGCTTACCGGAGGGGGGTCACTCGGGGGCACGTATGGTGAATGCTGCGAGGTGCAGGCAGTCTGTGGGTGCAGAGGACTCCGGGCGCCTCCGATCCCGGAGGTTGGAGGCGTGCGAGGAAGGCGGCGCTGAACGCAGGTTTTTCCTCCCCGCAGTGGTCTTCTCAAATGGCGCCGACTCCACTTCGCGGGACCGGAAGTGGCGCGCCGTTCAGCGTCCCACGTGGTGTGACGTCAGAAGAGGGAGATTTAAAAAGGAGATCCCACACAGGAGTCCTGTGTGTTGTTTCTAGCACCCACAGCCAGCCACAGGGTGCTACAGTTGTGGAAGAAACGAGCTGTACCCTCACCAATGAATAAGATGAGTTCATGAAGGTGGTAGAGAGTGGTGGACACCGCTACGGTAAGTTTGAGTGGGGGATAGTCCGCTGATTGGTGAGTGGTGGCCTTACCATGCCTTTAAACTGGTTCTGATGTCTATGTGATTCTTGTTTTAGAGGGAAGAATCTCGTAAGGGGAAAGCACTGTAAAGTCTAAGAATCGTGCATGTTAAAATCTGTGGAGATAATCTGCCTGACTCAATTTAAAACCTAACTGTGTGACCAATGTGTTCAGCGCTGTTAGCACGGATCGTCAGCCTTGTTGAGTCTCCATGCGTATGCTAATCCGCAGGAGTGCGTAGTTCTGTGCAGGAATAAGGATCCCTCAGGTCAGGAATTCCCCAGGCACTTCCAGCAACTTGAAGATTCTGGCCCTAGTTCGGGGGATCATCTGAGTCAGAAGAGGAAGACAGTAGGCAGACCCTGTTTCTATGAAGATATTATCATCTTGTTAAATTAGTAAGATCGACCATGGATTGGAGATGAAAAGGAGGAGCGCTCTGTACGGACGTTATGTTCCAGGGTCTAGGAGAAAGGAAGAGAAGGTTTTCCCAATCCATGAGAATATTTCCTCCCTATACAGGCAGAATGGCGCAAGGCGGACAAAAGGTTTTTGTCCCTAGGGCAATGAAGAGGAAGTATCCCTTTCAGGGAGGACAGAGATGGGCAAGCCCGAAAGTAGATGTGTTGTTCCGTTTCTAAAGTTTCTAGGAAAGTGCGCTTCCAGTGGAGGATTCAGTGTGCTTAAAGATCCCATGGAAAAAAGCGCCCGCTGCTGCTTCCCAGGAGCGCCTTAGGAAGCCATCTGCCTTTTTATCCATGGGATCTTTAAGCACACCTGAATCCTCCACTGGAAGCGCACTCTTCCTAGAAACTTTAGAAACGGCAACATCTACTTTCGGTGCCTTGTCCCAAATCTCTGTCTCTTTCTCTGGAAAGGGATACTTCCTCTTCATTGCCCTAGGGACAAAAACCTTTTTGTCCGCCTTGCGCCATTCTGCCTGGATAAGGGAGGAAATATTCTCATGGATGGGAAAAACCTTTCTCTTCCTTTCTCCTAGACCCTGGAACATAACATCCGTTACAGAGCGCTCCTCCTTTTCATCCTCCAATTCCATGGTCGATCTTACTAATTTAACAAGATGATCAATATCTTCAATAGGAAACAGGGGTCTGCCTGACCTGTCTTCCTCTTCTGACTCAGATGACTCCCCCGAACTAGGGCCAGAATCTTCAAGTTGCCTGGAAGTGCCTGGGGAATTCTCTGACCTGAGGGATCTCCTTATTTCCTGCACAGAACTACGCACCTCCTGCTGGATTAGCATACGCATGGATTCAAACAAGGCTGACCGATCCTGTGCTAACAGGCGCTGAACACATTGGTCACAGTTAGGTTTTAAATATGAGTCAGGCAGATTATCTCCACAGATTTTACATGCACGATTCTTAGACTTTACAGTGGCTTTCCCCTTACGAGATTCGTTCCCTCTAAAACAAGAATCACATACGACATCACGAACCAGTTTAAAGGCATGGTAAGGCCCCACTCACCCAATCAGCGGGACTATCCCCCACTCAAACTTACCGTAGCGGTGTCCACCACTCTCTACCACCTTCATGAACTCACTTATTCATTGGTGAGGGTACAGCTCGTTTCTTCCACAACTGAGCAACCCTGGGCTGGCTGTGGGTGCTAGAAACAACACACAGGACTCCTGTGTGGGATCTCCTTTTTAAATCTCCCTCTTCTGACGTCACACCACGTGGGACGCTGAACGGCGCGCCACTTCCGGTCCCGCGAAGTGGAGTCGGCGCCATTTGAGAAGACCACTGCGGGGAGGAAAAACCTGCGTTCAGCAGCCGCCTTCCTACGCACGCCTCCACCCCGGGATCGGAGGCGCCCGGAGTCCTTCTGCACCCACAGACTGCCTGCACCTCGCAGCATTCCCATAACGTGCCCCCCGAGTGACCCCCCTCCGGAAAGCCTCCGGTGGGGATTTTGTGCACCACCTGGGGGTACCTGGGACTCCCTTCCCCCTTTTACCGCACTCCTGAGCCTCACCGAGACTCAGATCCCCCGTCAGGGACAGAGAACCCCTGAAGGAGATGGGCTACCGCACATTTTAAAGTCTGGTATTCCTGTCCCTGAGGCGGCCCTCTCTCGTTGGGCTGTCGTGGTGAGAGGGGAATCACTGCAATCCTCGTGCTTCATTTTTGGCAATGTTTGTATGTGCTCATGGCTACTTCTTGTGTAAGTTACAATGTTCCATGCATTTTGATGAGGTTCTATATGTTCCACCTGGTCTTCCTGTGGTAGCGTGAGAACTTTCCATATTGTATGTTTGATACCATTTACCTGAGACTCTATGCGCTCCAATAAGCTTCATCCTCCCTCATGTGGTCTAGAAATTGTGAGGAAGGAGTTGGTATTTTCATAGTCTCGGTCCCTTGGCCTGTCAAAATATATACGCGCTCACCATCTGACGTCTCTGCATCATTTTCATTTGAGTTTTGATGGGATATTCTTTATAGGTAACACATGCAAGAATCAACAAAAAAGATAAAGTAGGGCTTTTCCCTATCTCCCCCCTGTTGACATGCATCTTTTCAATATAATGGGAATTAAAGTAATATCTGAATTCAACCGCCAAGCAGCTTAACATTTGGTGGCTCGAAAGTTCTAACTTGAAATAGATTAACAATTTAGAATATAGCTTTCAATGGATAGAACTTTTGGACTCCATGTGTAACATTCCACCAATATTTGTGTTTTCTAAAATCAAATGTACAACATTGACAATCAAAGTTTTCTGAAATTAGGGGAAAACCTAGCTGCAAGCCCATTGTATGAAGTCACTTCCTGTCGACAAGTCCTGACAGTACTGACAGTACAGTACAATAGGCCTAAGGGTCTATACCTGAATACTGGTTCAAGTTCCTTTTCGTGTATTGGGGATGAGGGCACTTTGACAATAGGTCATCTGCATTCATCAATCCACTCAGCGGCCTTTGCTTACACGTGTTAATAATGTGCAGATGGGTTCCACATATTACCTGGCAGTAATTGTTTCCACTGCCTCAAGTTTCACTAAAAGGGTTCTTTGACCATCTAGTAAATGGAATGTCAACCTTCTCTTCTGAGACGCCAGGAAGAATAAATTTTCTTCTTAATAGTCCGCATACTTTTCCACAGTTAGACAACCTGATATCTCTTCTAAACAATTTTCTCTGGAGCATATTTACCCCATGACTAGTTCCAGTCCGTTTCAATACCTGTACTACGTCGCCTCTTCATTAATTCTTAAATCTGTTCGGTCTCTATATGATTTTTCCCCTCATATTTCTTCTTCAGTGTTACTAGATGCTTGGTTTATGTATATGCAGGGAATGTATTGTTTTGTCTATTTCTCTCCTCCGTACAACTCATTCATTATTTTTCTAATAGGTTTTTGAACTCTCTGATGCTATCAGCACTGTTTCTCATTTTTCTTATTTTCCTGATTATTTTATTAAGCTTTACTTATTATTTGCCTAAAGCTGGTTATAACTGTCTTTCTTTGGCAAGATAAATGGTATTCAGCCTTATCCCAACTCCTGCTATCTCGAAATATTATCGTAAGTACCGTTCTTGTTAAATAGTGGTAAAGTACTAGCCCTGCCCGCGCGCTCGCGGTCATTCTCTGTCTGGACTGCCAGCATAGGGAGAGAGCTGCTGCTGTCTTCAGGGAAAGCGTTAGGGTTCTATTTGAAATAGTTGTTAGGCAGGAGAGTGATTCTACAAGAACCCAACGAGTCTTATTAGGGATACAATAACGTTGTTATTTATTGCTTTTTTTTTTTTGTGTGCTTGTGGCGGGTTGCTGCCATTAGTAGTGCGCTAGTTACCATATTGTGAGTAATGTGCAGGAGGGAGACTTGTTGTTGGAGTCTTAGTGCACACACATATCCACCTCAAAACATGAAGTGGGACAATTAGGGGTTTGATTGTGAATAGGCAGAGTCTGCTGATTTATTATTTTTACGTTTATTTCTTTTTAGAACTCACAGTAATATGCCAAACAGTTTGCGTTTGATGTGTGGACTAGAAAAATGCCTAAGGGAGAACCCCAACGGTCTTATTTAGGCCTCCATAGCGTTATATTTTCTTTTTTTTGTTGCTTGTGGTGGGCTTGATGGCATTAGTAGTGCAGCTAGTTATCATATTGTGAGGAATTGCAGGGAGACTTGGACGTTGTGTTTAGCTCTAGTGGACACAACATATCCACTCAAACACCGAAGTGGGACAATTTTTAGGGGTTTGATTTGGAATTACGCCGAGTCTGCGGATTTATTTTTTTTTTACGTTTATTTCTCTTATAACTCAAAGTCCTCTGGCCACAGAACAAACATCCAGTTGTGTGCTTTCAGATGTGTAGGTTAGAAACTTAGATCATACGCAATAGGATGCGATCGTTTGTTAAAAAAAAAAAAAAAATTTTTAAGACATTTCTTGAAAATTAACGAGGTAGGGGAAAGGACGAGGGCGTGGACGTGGGGGCAACTACTGCAGGGTCAGAGAGGCCGTGGTCTGGGCGGGGTGTTGAGAACCACCACCTGCTGATGAGGGAGGCAGGGGAACGACACAGAGTACACTCCTAGGTTCATCATTCTCAAGTTACTGGGACTCGGTTAGAGCTTGGTAGAGCACTGTTGAGCGCCAGAACAGTGCGAACAGGGGTGATGTAGTGGGATTGCGGGAACAATGCTTCGAGCCATTTGTTCCACCATTAGTCTTCACGCAATTCACACCTCATGCACTGAAATCAAGCACTCCTCCCACTCAGCCTCCTTCCCCACCAGTTCTGCCCTCCCAGCAAAATTTGGCATTGTTGACCGGCATTACTCTGAGGAGGAACTGTTTCTGGACCTTTCCCACAGTCACAAACCACTTGTCCTGGTGCTGCTGAGCCAATTTCCGATACCCGGTTTTCCACACGGTCGCGTCTTGTGGGTGATGATTGAAATTATAGAAGTAGGTGGAGAGAAGTGTTGTAAAGAGGTGTCGACGGATGAGGAGACACGGTTGTCAGACAAGTGGTGAGTTGTTCAGGGTAGGAAGTCCGAGGGGGAGCAAGCCTGAGGGTTCGGGAGGGATGTATGAGGGACAGACCCAAGCTGGGTTGATAGGCCGGGTGAACACAGTGCTCTGCTGAGACGGAGGCGGAGTCCTATTATAGCAGAACAGGTTGAAGAGGCTAGGGGTGGGGCCAGAAGGAGAGGAAGGGCCAGAGCTGGTTGCATCAGCGCAAAGTGTTGGCCCGTAGTCAGCTCCCTGGCGAGGGGATAGATTTCAGAAAAGTCTGGAGGTTCTTTTAAAGAAAACACGGATGAAGGAGGGCTGTGGTGTGCAACCTTTGCAAAACCCAGGATCAGCAGGGGTTGCCACCACTACTTAGCTGCTAACTACCACAGTATGCGCAGGACATATAAATGCTAAACACCCCACTCAATGGCAACAAGCACGTTCACCTCGGGCCGGACGGGCACAACCACTGCCTCCTTCCCCGTGTCATATGCTAGTCGCCCCATGCCCAGGACACGGCCAAACACCTCCATGCGAAAACCAATGTTGTCCTCCACGATCCTCACAGCATCACAGCGTTCGAGCTTCCATACCCCAGACGCTGTCAGCGGCAAAAGGAAGTAAGCGACCAACCCACCCACACGCCCAAGCCCTCAACGTCACACATCCAAGTTGCTAGCCATGGAGATGCTTGCCCTATAGGCTGGTAGAGACGTAGGCCTTTCGAAACTCATGGCGGCGGCGGCCCCCCTCGGTATTATTCGTCCCCAGCCCGCCACCTAATTTTTCCATTGCGTCCCAGCCCGCACAAGCCGTGTCAGAGAACATTCATCCTGCCATGACCAACGCCGTTTCTGACACCAAGGTCCACCGACACGGACACGGTGACGAGTGCATGCGGGCAGGGGCCACTATATATCGCTGACGGCCACATTGGGTTAAATTGGTGGAGGCTGGGACCGAGTCTGACCCTGGGGCTGCTCAGATACTGCCGACGCCAAGGATGCGGGGGCCATACCTGCGGGCCAAGGGTATCAAAGGCACTACTATGTGCATCCTCACTAACCACCCCTCCTACCAAGAAATTACCATCCGTGGGCATGGCGCCATCAGTACGGTAGCTCTAGGCACAGCAGCAGTTTGCCGTGCTGAAGCGAAGCAGGGGTGCTCAAAATGCATGAGACTAGGCGATTAAAAGGCACAGCCCCAAGAGCTATTGTAGGGCATACCGGGCACACTTGACTGATGGCTGGCACGCCTAAACCTGAAAGCCGGAGGTTGTGTGTGGACAACGGCTAAACCGTGGCGCTCTGCAACTCGGCAAGACATGCACCATGTCATGCCGGCCCATGTGTTTAAATCTCATAGTTCAGCGTTTCATCAAGAATACCCAATCTTTTCGGATTTGCTCCGAAGGGGTGCGCCGCATACTGTGCGACATTCAGGAGTCCAGCACAGATGGCTGCCACCTCTCAGGGCCAGAGCAAGCGCCGACCTGCCTCAACTGCCCGCTCACCGAATGTTGTGCGGACGTTGCCCACAGAGGTGCGAATTCAACATTAACCATGTTATCCAGAGTTTACCAGCAGCGCAGAGCGATTGTAGACTGCCAGGTCAGTCAGGCTGTCCTCAAGTCTACAATGAGGAGTGGCGTGGATGTCTGATATCTGTCAGGTGGTGAGTAACTTTGAGGATAACACAGATGGTCAGTGGCGATTGCCGCCATCATCAGCACTCACCATCCCGGCTGATTGTGCCTGTTTGAAAAAATCTTTGGTCAGCATTGAAGTCGGAAAGTATGCGCTCGTCACAGAGACGGGGGGAAGAAGATTCGCCTTGTTGATAGCCCAACAGCCTCTAGTCTGTTTCTCAGCGCATATCGGAGGAGGTGGAGGAGGATGAGGAGCGGAGAGAGGAGGAGAATGTGTGGCGGGAGACAGAAAGAGGGGACCATGTTCAGGTCCTTCACTGGTCAGCGTGTAGCGGCAGAAGGAGGGAGTTGGAGGAGGAGGAAATGGCAGTCAGGCCAGTGAGGGGAGTGAATTCTTGCGCGTTGGGACTCTGGCGCATATGGCAGATTTCATGCTTGCTGCTATCCCGTGACCCTCGCTTCAAAGAATTATTCCAGCACACGATTACTGGGTATTCACTCTCCTTGGACCCACGGTACAAGCAAAATCTTTCCACTCTCATCCCTGGAAAGGAAAGAGTGATGCAAGAATGCAGAATCACCAGCAGGCCCTGGTGCACAAGCATGAAACAGTATTTCACCCCTTCTGACAGCGCTAGCGGCAAGAGGCCGCGTACTGCTGCGAGGAAATAAGTAGCGAGGGAGAGTAGGAAGCAGCGATCTGTCCAGCACTGGCAGGGGTACACTTGACAAGGCCTTTGCAGTTTAGGTTCCCCCGCAGGGGACACAGCACACTGTCTCCCAGTCTCGGCAGACGTAGGGCTGATCTTTACAGAAAGATGTTGAGGGAGAGTACGTAGTGACTAAACCATCGTCCTAAAATGATCACACAGTCCCTACAAACTATGGGTTTCAAACGTTGGACATGTGGACACAACGGCGCTGACGCATGAGAGTCTTGCCTCCCTCCGCTCTTGTCCGAGTAGGTTTTCAGTGCAGCGGGTGGCCATCACCGATTAAAGGCGCGGATTTCTCCGGATTTTCATTCTCCACAGGTGACAGAAGCTCAACCTGAATAATGTATGCAGGAGACTCTGCACTCCACCCAGCATGACGTGGTACCCTTACACGTCGATAGCAGTGGTTGGCTGGCCAGATCAGGTGACCCTGGAATAGACTAGCACCTGCCTGCGCTGCTCGGATCATTCTGTGTCTGGATGCCGCTAGGGAGAGAGCTGCTGCTGCTCAGGGAAAGCGTTAGGGTGTTCTATTAGAATAGTGTTAGGCAGGAGTGATTCAACAAGAACCCAACAGTCCTTCTTAGGGCTACAATAACGTTTTATTTTACTTTTTTTTGGTTTGCTTGTGGCTGTGCTTGCTGCTATTAGTAGTGCAGCTAGTACCATATTGTGAGGAATTTGCAGGGAGACTTATGTTTAGCTCTTAGTATCACACATATCCACCTCAAACACTGAAGTGGGACAATTTATTAGGGGTTTGATTTGAATTACGCCGAGTCTGCTGATATATTTTTTTTTACGTTTATTTCTTTTTAGAACTCACAGTAATCTGCCAAAGCAGTTTGCTTTGAGTGTGGGCTAGAAAATTATTTCTCTTATAACTCAAAGTCATCTGGCACAGCACAAAATCCAGTTGTGTGCTGTCAGTGTAGGTTAGAAACTAGCCATAGCAATAGGATAGAATCGTTTTGTTTAAAAAAAAAACCACAAAAAACACACAAAAAAAAAATTTTAAGTTTACATTTTAATTTTGAAAATGTTTAACCCGAGGGCTAGGGGTAGAGGACGAGGGCGTGGACGTGGGCGTCCAACTACTGCAGGGGTCAGAGGCCGTGGTCCTGGGCGGGTGAGACACCACCTGCTGATGAGGGAGCAGGGGAACGCCGCAGAGCTACACTCCCTAGGTTCATCATGTCTCAAGTTACTGGGACTTGTGGTAGAGCACTGTTGAGGCCAGAACAGTGCGAAGAGGTGATGTCGTGAATTGCGGACAATGCTTCTAGCCATTTGTCCACCAGGCAGTCTTCCACGCAGTCCACCCATGTCACCGAAATCAGCACTCCTCCAGCTCCTCCACCTCAGCCGCCTTCCCCCCAGTCTGCCCCCTCCCAGCAAAATTTGGCATTTGAACCGGCATACTCTGAGGAACTGTTTTCTGGACCCTTCCCACAGTCACAAACCACTTGTCCGGTTGCTGCTGAGCAATTTTCCGATGCACAGGTTTTCCACTGGTCGCAGTCTGTGGGTGATGATGACATTATTGACGTAGTGGAAGAAGTGTGTAAAGAGGTGTCGGACGATGAGGAGACACGGTTGTCAGACAGTGGTGAAGTTGTTGTCAGGGCAGGAAGTCCGAGGGGGGAGCAGACTGAGGGATTGGAGGATGATGAGGTGACAGACCCAAACTGGGTTGATAGGCCGGGTGAACACAGTGCTTCTGAGACGGAGGCGAGTCCTATAGCAGAACAGGTTGGAAGAGGAAGTGGTGGGGCCAGACGGAGAGGCAGGGCCAGAGCTGGTGCATCAGCGCCAAATGTTGCCCGTAGTCAAGCTCCTGTGGCGAGGGCTAGATTTTCAGAAGTCTGGAGGTTCTTTAAAGAAACACCGGATGACCGACGGACTGTGGTGTACAACCTTTGCCAAACCAGGATCAGCAGGGGTTCCACCACTACTAGCTTAACTACCACCAGTATGCGCAGGCATATGAATGCTAAACACCCCACTCAATGGCACCAAGCCCGTTCACCTCCGTCCGGGCACACCACTTCTCCTTCCCCTGTGTCATCTGCTAGTCAGCCCCCTGCCCAGGACCACGGCCCAAACACCTCCCATGCGAAAACCCCATCTTCGCCTCCACAATCCTCCACAGCATCCACCAGCGTTCAGCTCTCCATACCCCAGACGCTGGAGCGCAAAAGGAAGTATAGCGCAACCCACCCACACGCTCAAGCCCTCAACGTCCACATCTCCAAGTTGCTTAGCTTGGAGATGCTGGGCAGGAAGTCTAAGGGGGGAGCAGACTGAGGGATCGGAGGATGATGAGGTGACAGACTCAAGCTGGGTTGATAGGCCGGGTGAACACAGTGCTTCTGAGTCCTATACCAGGACAGGTTGGAAGAGGCAGTGGTGGGGCCAGACGGAGAGGCAGGGCCAGAGCTGGTGCATTAGCGCCAAATGTTTCCCGTAGTCAATCTCCCGTGGCGAGGGCTAGATTTTCAGAAGTCTGGAGGTTCTTTAAAGAAACACCGGATGACCGAGGGGCTGTGGTGTGCAACCTGTGCCAAACCAGGATCAGCAGGGGTTCCACCACTACTATATATACAAAAAGTCCTCCAGCTCACCTGAATCATGCGGCAACTTAGTCCGCTAGCACGGATCCACCCCGCTGCTGGGCGATGTAGTCCACAAAAAAGAAATTTCCGGATCCCGCTAGGTGTAGATTAAAATCGCCTTTATTCCATTTTCAGGGCATCCATCAGATAAAATAAAGGTGGCATGGTATAATCGTCAACGCGTTTCTAGCACATACAAGTGCTCTTAAACATGACTGAGGAGTGTGGTAGACCTGTTTGTTAAATAACCCATCGGCCACTCCTCCCCCTTCAGATTCCACCAATCACATGTGATAACAATAAAACATGTCAATCTTTGCAAAACTTAGTACAAAATTCCAGCCAGACGGAGAGGCAGGGCCAGAGCTGGTGCATCAGCGCCAAATGTTGCCCGTAGTCAAGCTCCCGTGGCGAGGGCTAGATTTTCAGAAGTCTGGAGGTTCTTTAAAGAAACACCGGATGACCGAGGGACTGTGGTGTGCAACCTTTGCCAAACCAGGATCAGCAGGGGTTCCACCACTACTAGCTTAACTACCACCAGTATGCGCAGGCATCTGAATGCTAAACACCCCACTCAATGGCACCAAGCCAGCCTGGATTTCTCTGAATTTTCATTCTCCACCAGGTGAAAGAAGCTAAACATGAATAATGTATGCACTCCTCCTCCTCATTGTCCTCCTTCTCCTCTTCTTTGTACACTAAAGCATAGGAAACTGGCTATTTTTTGCCAACTGGCTCTAGCTATAGTACTCTATGTATTTAATTTTTCTGGAGGGCCACCTACCCGGTCCTCTGTTTTAAGCAATTTTTGGGAGTGCCACATACAGGCACTCAATCTATTTAATTTTTCTGGAGGACCACCTACCTGCTCCTCTGGTTTGAAAACTTTTTTGGACTGCCACATACAGGCACTATCCAAATTAAATTGTCTCCATAGCAGCCTCCACATGTCGTCTTTTTAGCTGGCTCCACACGTTGTCTCCATTGCTACCTCCCCACGTCATCGCCATAGCTGCCTCCAAAAGTCGTCCATATACAAGATCCAACTAACATAGTTTTAACTGCAGCACCTTTAATCTACTACTAGTTCACTGCCTCCATACATCGTCCCCTTATCAAACGAGCTGTGTCAGGCAGAATTTTCAGGTGTTTCACCAGATGCATAGTGGAACTCGACCCATCTGTCGCCGCCATGCTGGAGACCTGAAGTTGCAATCATAGCAGCGCAATATGAATGCCCCATACTGTCGCTCTTAATCATGGAAGTCGTCTCCATGGCTGCCTCCACATGTCATCCCCTTATCAAAAGAGCTGTGTCAGGCTCATTTTTCGGGTGTTTCACCAGATACGTTATGGAACTTGGTCACTATGTCACCACCATGCTGTGTTATCGACTAAATATACCGTCAACCTTTTATTCACCTAGGAAATCATTTCACCTCCTTTGGTGAAACCTGAGTCCATTTGGGGTATGTCGCCATGAGACTCTCTAGCCTGCCACTGCTGCCGCTGCCTCTGCATGCCGTCCCCTATAGTGTCAGGGTCAATTATTGCATGTTTTAGATGCTATCTAGCCTCATTCGGGGGGTTTACAGGATGTGTGTGTGTGTTACAGTCTACTTGAAGAATAGGGTATGTGGGGGTTTACAGGATGTGTGTGTGTGTTACAGTCTACTTGAAGAATAGGCTATGTGGGGGTTTACAGGATGTGTATGTGTTACAGTCTACTTGAAGAACAGTGTATGTGAGGATTTACAGGATATGTGTTTTTGTGTGTGTTACAGTCTACTTAAAGAGAACCCGTCATGCAAAATAACCCCCCTAAACTAAATATATTTTCATAAACTGCCATTAGAGAGCATTGCCTCTATGCCTTCATTGTCCCTCTACATGCCTGTAAACCTAAGCAATGAGGTCCTAAAGCTGTATGCAAATGACCTGTGAAATGTCCAATGAAGCATTAGCATATTCAAGCTGTCCACTCTATTCATGAGTGGGAGGCACAGCCACACCCCCAGTGCTTGACTGACAGCCTGTATAATGATGTGAGGCTGTATAATGATGTGCTTCCTGGTGCTAACGCCCCCTGCAGCCTGTGTGTGCATGTGTGTGTATAGGAGAGATACAGCAGCTCCAGGCAGCCATGTTACAGCAGAACATGTCAGATTCATGTGTAGCTGATGTGTGTGTCTCTCACCTGTATATTAGGAGGATGCAGCATGTCAGCAGATGCAGCACACACACTAGCCATGCTTTACTATACATTACACACAGACAGCAGGGGGAGGAGAGGGGGAACAGGAGTGACATCACTGCCTCTGACCATGTGACCAGCCTCATTTACATAATAAAGAAATGATGATTTTACAATGATTAATGTATGAAATGACTAGATAAAGGCTGGGATGGGATCCTTGTGAGCTGCTCCAACAGGTAGTAGTGACAGGACAAGTGACACAGACCTGATGACAGGTGTCCTTTAAAGAATAGGGTATGTGAAGGTTTACAGGATGTGTGTGTGTGTGTTACAGTCTACTTGAAGAATAGGGTATGTTGGGGTTTACAGGATGTGTGTGTCTGTTACAGTCTACTTGAAGAATAGGGTACGTTGGGGTTTACCGCAGGTGTGTGTGAATGTGTTAGTCTACTTGAAGAATAGGGTATGTGGGGGTTTACAGGACGTGTGTGTGTGTGTGTTACAGTCTACTTGAAGAATTGGGTATGTGGAGGTTTACAGGATGTGTGTATGTGTTACAGTCTACTTGAAGAATATGGTATGTGGAGGTTTACAGGATGTGTGTATGTGTTACAGTCTAGAAGAGTGATATTCAGTTTACCCTTACTCGCAAAAAGAATGGAAAAAAACGGCGCAAGGAGGATACAGGTTAAAAAGATCCCAAAAAAATAACCAGTAAATGTTAGTACAAAATTGATTAATCCTCCGCCTCTACGTTCATCCACTCCACATTTAGGAAAAAAAGATGCAGTACCTTTCCAACCAGAGATTTTTGGTACTCACGGGGACAGTCCTTAGTTCATACCCAATGTCCTCAGCGTTGCATGCCTAGGGCATGAAAAATCCTCATACAGGGTACGGTAGCTCGGCACGGCGTTCCTCCTGGGGATTCTCAAGGTAGCTCGTAGCTTCTGTGCTACTCCTAATTGTTCCCACCAGGGAACTTGTTCCTCCACTACTCGTTCCACTTTCTTCGTTCCTTCTTCTAATTACTATTCGATTTGGGAAGAGAATGGGAAAAAAAAAAAAAACGATGGTGCAGTACTTTTTTGATCGTTAAAATTGTTTTAATGGTAATACTCACAAGAGTAAAGATTAAAAAGGCCCTACGGATAAAACAAACACGCTCGGTATACCGCCCGACTCCGAGTTTCGCCTGATATGGCTTCTTCCGGGGCTTACTGGCGTGTTGGCCTACGTGTCTTTTACATGCAAATTCAATTCATATGCAAAACATTTCTCACAATTTTTTTTCTCAAAATAAAATAAACTGTTTTCATGCAATTCTTTCAATAATGTCCAATGACAAAGTCTTATTTTAACAGATGAAATTTCTAACAGTCCTATTTGTAAACTTTACAGTCATATTTGTTAACAACCAAATTTTTGCAGGATATTGGAAAATTTTAAACAGAGGATGCTACTAGCTCTAAAGTGGTGAATCATAAAGTGCTGAAAAAGTGCGTGTGAACCTAATTAAAGTGATTAGTAATATTTTCAAGTATTCATGTAAACCATGTTTTACAGTGCTGATGTACTGCATATTGAATATTTACCCAACCGACATCCTAATATAGAAAAGTTTTTTAAAAAGGTCCTAAACGGCACAGTGTGCTTTGGGTATAGTGAGTATTATATATTAAAATTAAAGTGCTTGGTGATATTGAAATAAAGTGCTGATGTGCATAAAACTTTATAAACAATTTTATAAAAAAAACATTTTATCTCGAGATCTGCATTCAATCCTAGTGGAATTAAAGTTTTAAGGTGGAAGATCCAAAATGATTCTCTTTGGCTCATTTTTTTAATAATGTCTTCCCCCCTCCAATGTGGTGAGACTCGTTCTAAACTAAAGAAGGAGGTACCAATAGGGTTTTTTTGATGGTATCTCGCGTAATGGGCTGACAGGGAATGATCTAACTTTCCTTTTCTTATATTTCTAAAGTGTTCATTCAGCCTAGTCTTCAATTTCCTGATGGTCCTTCCTATATATTTCAACCCACATGGGCACACTATCCTATAAATGACCTGAGTGGTGTCGCAAGTGGCAAAATGTTTTATATTATATGTGAGGGAATTGTCAGCTGCTGAAAAATTATGAATTCCTCCAGTTATAGTTCTACCAATACTTCTACAAGCTTTACAATGTGTGCACCAAAAAAAACCGGTGTGTGTTGTCGGTTCACCATGCTTTTTATCATTAATACTGCTATGTACTATGTGGTCCTTGATATTTTTCGCTCTCCTGTGTATAAATTTGGGTGCAGCAAGGGTGGGTCCTATCACCGGGTCATATGTCAGAATGTGCCAGTTCTTCTTAATGATTCGTCTGATGTGATAAGAATCTTCTGTATACTCCGTGATAATTGGGACTACAATTTGTTTTTTCTCCTCCTGTACACTTTTTGAAGGGGGCTTTTTTTCTTTCTCAAGGTCCTCACTCTCTAGCTCTTTTATTGCTCGATCAATATCTGATGGCCTATAGTTTTTCTCCAAAAACCTATTTTTTAACAGCAGACATTGTTCATTATAGTCATCTTTCTTACTGCAGTTATGTTTTATTCGTTTAAACTGCCCTTTTGGGATGTTCTTTAGCCAGGGAGCATAGTGACAGCTGGCTTGTTCAATAAAGCTATTGCAGTCAGTCTCCTTAAAATGAGTTTTTGTGTATATGATATTATTCTCTTTTATTAACTCCAGATCTAAAAAGGAGACGTTCGTTTTACTGTAATTTGAGGTAAAAGCCAAGTTCCGATCATTTGTATTCAAATATAGGATGAAGTTATTTAAAATCTCCTGGCTACCTTGCCATTAAAAAACCACGTCATCTATATACCTTTTATATAATTTTAGATGACTTTGGAAAGGGTTATTATGGAAAATATATTGATTCTCCCATGATGCCATATATAAATTAGCATAACAGGGGGCGAATTTCGCCCCCATTGCCGTCCCAGATTGTTGAAGAAAGAATGACCCCTCGAAACAAAAATAATTCCTTTCTAAACCAAACTTAATCAATTGAATGATAAAGTCCTTCTGCTCACTGCTTATATTTTTATAGTCTTCAAAAATGGATTGAATGGCCGCTATGCCCTGTTCATGTGGAATGCATGTGTAAAGCGATGTGACATCGCAAATGCACAATATGGTGTCTGTATCTACTGTGATTCCCTTAATGAGTTCAAGAAGGGATCCTGAATCCCTAAGGTAAGCCGGTGTGTTACACACTAGTGGTTGCAGAAATAGATCTATATATTCAGATATCCGGCTAGATATCGAGTCTATGCCTGCCACTATTGGGCATCCAGGAGGCGATGTTTTATTTTTATGAAATTTAGGTAAGAAATATATGGTAGGTGTTTTGGAGAACCTAATGTATAGGTAGTCAAATTCCTTGTTAGTAATTATGCCTTTCTTTTTTGCTTCCTCAAGGATCGAAAATAACTCCATCCTATACTTTTCCACAGGGTTATCTTTCAACTTAAGGTAAGTGGTTGGATCTGCTAAGATCCTATTCATTTCACCCAAATAATAATCCCAGGGGGTGTGTTAAAGATCTTCACATCTTAAGGATGCAGTGGCGAAACTTGCACTAAGTCCACTTCAAAAATGGATTGAATGGCCGCTATGCCCTGTTCATGTGGAATGGATGTGTAAAGCGATGTGACATCGCAAGTGCAGAGTATGGTGTCTGTGTCTACTGTGATTTCCTTAATGAGTTCAAGAAGGGATCCTGAATCTCTGAGGTAAGCCGGTGTGTTACATACTAGTGGTTGCAGAAATAGATCTATATATTCAGATATCCGGCTAGATATCGAGTCTATGCCTGCCACCATTGGGCGATGTTTTATTTTTATGCAATTTAGGTAAGAAATATATGGTAGGTGTTTTGGAGAACCTAATGTATAGGTAGTCAAATTCCTTGTTAGTAATTATGCCTTTCTTTTTTGCTTCCTCAAGGATCGAAAATAACTCCATCCTATACTTTTCCACAGGGTTATCTTTCAACTTAAGGTAAGTGGTTGGATCTGCTAAGATCCTATTCATTTCACCCAAATAATAATCCCAGGGGGTGTGTTAAAGATCTTCACATCTTAAGGATGCAGTGGCGAAACTTGCACTAAGTCCACTGTCATGCGCACCTGATGAGTACAGTGCTGTTTTCTGCACGAAGTCCATGGTCATGCGCAGAGCTCCTCCGGGCCGGCAGTGAGCTGATTCCCACAGTCAGCTGATGGGTGGGCAAGAGGAGAATAGAATGTTTAACACACACCCTGTTTCCTACTGTGAGGAGTCGTCATCTCCCTCTGTATACCTCATTGGTCACTTGCGATGCCTGTCACCAATGGCCCGATTGGGATGCGTTCTCCTTTTGTGAGTAATCCACTCCCATAGGCTGAATCTGGTCCTGCTGGGAGGGGCTTTATTGTTATATACCCGGCGTGACAGCGCCGCGATTAGCAATTATCCCAAACCCCTGATGAAGCCAGTTGTACTGGCGAAACATGTCGGGGGGCTAATGTTTGGTTAATTTTAATCTGCATTGTGGCTTTGTCAGTAGTAGGCAGGGGCAACTACCACTCATACATCAACTGTGATAGGGACATATAGATCCATTCTAGACTTCTCAACTTATATAACGCTGACTATAGGGCTAGGACACCCATGCAGTAATTACTACAACTACCACCTTTTATGCACTACCCAAAGTGCATAAAGGACGGACACCAATGCCGGGTAGGACCAATTGTTCGGGCTGTGACTGCTTGACACAGGCCTTGATATCTACATCGATAAAATGCTGCAGCCCTTTGTCTGTGCTCTCCCGTCCTACTTACAGGACACTAAAGATACCATCATGAAGATACAAGATCTTACGCTCACATCGGACACATGATAGCTAGCCTGGACGAGAATCCTTGTTATAGCAATATTGAACATTCTTTAGGCCTTAAAAACTGTGAGTATTTCTAAACACTAAAGCTTCAGTTCAGAGAACATAATAAATTTCTGTTGAAGCTTTGTAAACTTATACTCACCAGGAATTATTTTTGTTCAGGGGTTCCTTCTACCACCAGGTTATGTTACCGCAATGGGGGCGACTTGTGCGCTCTCATATGCGAACCTCTTTCTTGTTGGTGGGAGACTCCCGTGTTTTTTTCTGACGAATTCTCAGCTTACAACGTCACTTGCCTTTGGGGCAGATTTAAGATGATGTCTGATCCTCTGGGAGGGTTGTAAGGCACAATTTCATGAATTTGTTGAGAAACTCAACACACAATATGGGATAAGACTTAAATCAACTTTCTAGAATGACCATATATATATAGACCCCCAGGGAATTTGAAAACAACATTTTCCAAAAACCTACTTCCACCAACAATCTGTTAGATTGGCAAAATTTGGCATCCTCAGCATAGGTCTGGCATACCCATTGGCAGTATCTCCGAGCCGCAGAAACTGTTTCTGATGAGGTCACCTTCCAAGATGGAGTGGTGACAATTTGTACAGGCAGATTCAGGAATCTGGGATACTCCTAAAAATGCCTATACGGGCCTAACTCCAGAGTAAAAACACAGATAGAATTACCCTATTCCAACAGAAAAAACCAACATCAGCCCGCAAGTCATTAATGCTTTGGTACCAATGACGCTATGCAGATTACCATCAAGAATATTTCTCACAGCAGATTCGGACTTGAAAAGAAAATTGACTATAGTACCTACTATCACACATACCATAGGGTCCCACTTGAGAAATCACTTGGTACTTTCCATTTCATGGAGACTGCAACATCCATTCGGATGTGAGAAGTCCCCACTTAGGATCCTATCTGTGTGGCTCTGCCCTTCTGCCCCTCTCATGTCCAGAACAAAAACTTTCACTACTCAGCGAATGAGAAGATATCTCCAGTAAGACATTTTCTGAATTGCCAAAGCACTGCCAGTGGTCTATGTGGCACAGTGTCTGTGACCACGGCTATATGTTGGAAAAACTATTCAACAACTACAGAGAAAAACTCAGCCATGTCAGTTCAATACTAGCAATAAAGACACCCCAACTCTAGACATATGAGACTCCATCATGGGAGGAATGCAAGCACCCTTAGAATTTTGGCGATCAATCAAGTCAAAACTGGACCTCGTAAAGCAACATCGACTGTAAACTACTACACAACTGGAATCGGATGAGCCATCGCCTGAAATCGCCTTTGGGCCTCAATGAAGGGTTTACCTTCACTGCATATCTTATGAGCCCTGATGTTATGTACTTTTATTGTTAATATTTGTAAATATTTGTCCTATCCCCAATATCTCTATGTTATCTTTCATATTTATTTGGTACTTTACCACGTTGCACGTGGACAGCTCAACCTCCCCTGCAGCCCTCTCTAGAGGCTACTATGACCAATAATTTGGCCATAACCACTATTCCAAAACGCATCCCGTTTTTTCGACAATTTTTTCTAGCAAGTTTCCCTACAGATGTATTGGTAACCCTAGTGATGTTCCAATGAGGTTTCGTAGGCTTATACCCTAAAGATGATATGGCACATAGCCCCATGTGCTCGAGAATATATCATAACTCACCTAGCCATTACAACTCCGTAAGTTTTGCTGCATACCGCTAAATATAGCCAATGTGACTCGCATACCACTCATTAATCTTCTCCACACTGCGCCAAGTAGGCTCTCCCGGCCCGCATATTACTGCAGGTCTCTGCACTATTCACTGTAATCCTCATGATACACATCAGCGTCTAATCAACATAACTACAATTTGATCTTCATGTTTTTTAGTATATATCGGCTGATTAAATTGTGATCTACTGATCTATAAATATGATCTACTGATCAAATTCTACATCCAGCACAGCAAGATACTTTACTATACATCTGCTGACTTCACTCTTCATAGGGCTAGGACACCCATGCAGTAATTACTACAACATAGCCTTGCTGCCATAGCGGTTCCTGCTGGGGCAGTAGAGGCAACACTCTAGTCCACCTGGTCTAGGGCTTTAACATAGGGCTTGAGTTTACACCAAAGCTGCATCACCCTAGCTGTTAGCGCTACACCATGATAGCTAGCCTGGACGTAGAATCCTTGTTATAGCAATATTGAACATTCTTAGGCCTTAAAAACTGTGAGTATTTCTAAACACTAAAGGCTTCAGTTCAGAGAACATAATAAATTTCTGTTGAAGCTTTGTAAACTTATACTCACCAGGAATTATTTTTGTTCAGGGTTCCTTCTACCACCAGGTTATGTTACCGCAATGGGGGCGACTTGTGCGCTCTCATATGCGAACCTCTTTCTTGTTGGTGGGAGACTCCCGTGTTTTTTTTCTGACGAATTCTCAGCTTACAACTGTCACATTGCCTTTGGGGCAGATTTAAGATGATGTCTGATCCTCTGGGAGGGTGTAAGGCACAATTTCATGAATTTGTTGAGAAACTCAACAAACAATATGGGATAGACTTAAATCAACTTTCTAGAAGACCATATATATATAGACCCCCAGGGAACATTTGAAAACAGACATTTTCCAAAAACCACTTCCACCAACAATCTGTTAGATTGGCAAAATTTGGCATCCTCAGCCATAAGGTCTGGCATACCCCTTGGCAGTATCTCCGAGCCGCAGAAAACTGTTCTGATGAGGTCACCTTCCAAGAGGAGTGTGACAATTTGTACAGGCAGATTCAGGAATCGGGATACCCTAAAAATGCCTATACGGGCCTAACTCCAGAGCTAAAAACACAGATAGAATACCCTATTCCAACAGAAAAAACCAACATCAGCCCGCAAGTCATTAGATGCTTTGGTACCAATGACGCTATGCAGATTACCATCAAGAATATTTCTCACGACGATTCGGACTGAAAGAAAAATTGACTAAGTACCTACTATCACCATACCATAGGGGTCCCAACTTGAGAAATCACTTGGTACTCCATTTCATGGAGACTGCAACATCCATTCGGAGTGTGAGAAGTCCCACCTTAGGATCCTATCTGTGTGGCTCCTGCTCCTTCTGCCCTCTCATGTCCAGAACAAAAACTTTCACTAACTCAGCGAATGAGAAGATATCTCATAAGACATTTTCTGAATTGCAAAGCACTGCAGTGGTCTATGGGCACAGTGTTCTGTGACCACGGCTATATGTTGGAAAACTATTCAACAACTACAGAGAAAAACTCCAGCCATGTCAGTTCAATACTGCAATAAAGCACCCCAATCTCTAGTACATATGAGACTCCATCATGGGAGGAATGCAAGCACCCTTAGATTTTGGCGATCAATCAAGTCAAAACTGGACCTCGTAAAGCAACATCGACTGTAAACTACTACAACAACTGGAATCGGATGGAGCCATCGCCTGAAATCGCCTTGGGCCTCAATGAAGGGTTTACCTTCACTGCATATCTTATGAGCCCTTGATGTTATGTACTTTTTATTGTTAATATTTGTAAATATTTGTCCTATCACCCAATATCTCTATGTTATCTTTCATATTTATTTGGTACTTTACCACGTTGCACGTGGACAGCTCAACCTCCCCTGCAGCCCTCTCTAGAGGCTACTATGACCAATAATTTGGCCATAACCACTATTCCAAAACGCATCCCGTTTTTTCGACAATTTTTTCTAGCAAGTTTTCCCTACAGATGATATTGGTAACCCTAGTGATGTTCCAATGAGGTTTCGTAGGCTTATACCCTAAAGATGATATGGCACATAGCCCCATGTGCTCGAGAATATATGCATAACTCACCTAGCCATTACAACTCCGTAAGTTTTGCTGCATACCGCTAAATATAGCCAATGTTGACTCGCATACCACTCTTAATCTTCTCCACACTTGCCCAAGTAGGCTTCCCGGCCCAGCATATTACTGCAGGTCTCTGCACTATTCACTGTAATCCTCATGATACACATCAGCGTCTAATGCAACATAACTACAATTTGATCTTCATGTTTTTTAGTATAATATCGGCTGATTAAATTGTGATCTACTGACTATAAATATGATCTACTGATCAAATTCTACATCCAGCCACAGCAAGATACTTTACTATACATCTGCTGACTTCACTCTTCCATCACCCTAGCTGTTAGCGCTGCTTAATATAGTCCACGACATTTGGCCAATAGTGGACTTACAGCAGTTTATATAGATGGGCATAGACCCAATATTGTGTCCGCTATCTCATACATTTCATCATTGACCACTCCCCTTCCAATGTGGTGAGACTCTTCTAAAAACTAAAGAAAGGAGGTACCAATAGGGTTTTTTTTGATGGTATCTCGCGTAATGGGCTGACAGGGAATGATCTAACTTTCCTTTTTTTATTTCTAAAGTGTTCATTCAGCCTAGTCTTCAATTTCCTGATGGTCCTTCCTATATATTTCAACCCACATGGGCACACTATCCTATAAATGACCTGAGTGGTGTCGCAAGTGGCAAAATGTTTTATATTATTGAGGGAATGTCAGCTGCTGAAAAAATATGAATCTCTCCAGTTATAGTTCTACCAAATTCTACAAGCTTTACAATGTGTGCACCAAAAAAAACCGGTGTGTGTTTGTCGGTTCACCATGCTTTTATCATTAATACTGCTATGTACTATGTGGGCCTTGATATTTTTCGTCTCCGTGATAAATTTGGGTGCAGCAAGGGTGGTCCTATCACCGGGTCATATGTCGAATGTGCCAGTTCTTCTTAATGATTCGTATGATGTGATAAGAATCTTCGTTATACTCCGTGATAATTGGGACTACAATTTGTTTTTTTCTCCTCCTGTAACACTTGAAGGGGGCTTTTTTTTTCTCAAGGTCCTCACTCTCTAGCTTTTTATTGCTCGATCAATATCTGATGGCCTATATGTTTTTCTCCAAAAACCATTTTTTAACAGCAGACAGTGTCATTATAGTCTACTTTCTTACTGCAGTTATGTTTTATTCGTTAAACTGCCCTTTTGGGATGTTTTTAGCCAGGGAGCATAGTGACAGCTGGCTTGTTCAATAAGCATTGAGTCAGTCTCCTTAAAATGAGTTTTGTGTATATGATATTATTCTCTTTTATTAACTCGATCTAAAAAGGAGGACGTTCGTTTTTACTGTAATTTGGTAGGTAAAAGCCAAGTTCCGATCATTTGTATTCAAATATAGGATGAAGTATTTTAAAATCTCCTGGCTACTTGCCATTAAAAACCACGTCATCTATATAACCTTTTATATAATTTAGATGACTTTGGAAAGGGTTATTATGGAAATATATGATTCTCCCATGATGCCATATATAAATTAGCATAACAGGGGGCGAATTTCGCCCCCATTGCCGTCCCAGATTGTTGAAGAAAGAATGACCCCTCGAAACAAAAATATCTTTCTAAACCAAACTAATCAATTGAATGATAAAGTCCTTCTGCTCACTGCTTATATTTTTATAGTCTTCAAAATGGATTGAATGGCCGCTATGCCCTGTTCATGTGGAATGCTGTGAAAGCGATGTGACATCGCAAGTGCAGAGTATGGTGTCTGGTCTACTGTGATTTCCTTATGAGTTCAAGAAGGGATCCTGAATCTCTGAGTAAGCCCGGTGTGTTAAATACTGTGTTGCAGAATAGATCTATATTTCAGATATCCGGCTAGATATCGAGTCTATGCCTGCCACTATTGGCATCCAGGAGGCGATGTTTATTTTTTTATGAAATTTAGGTAAGAAATATATGGTAGGTGTTTTGGAGAACCAATGTATAGTAGTCAAATTCCTTGGTAGTAATTATGCCTTTCTTTTTGCTTCCTCAAGGATCGCAAAAACTCCATCCATACTTTTCCACAGGGTTATCTTTCACTTAAGGTAAGTGGTTGGATCTGCTAAGATCCTATTCATTTCACCCAAATAATAATCCCAGGGGGTGTGTAAAGATCTTCACATCTTAAGGATGCAGTGGCGAAAACTTGCACTAAGTCACTGTCATGCGCACCTGATGAGTACAGTGCTGTTTTCTGCACGAAGTCCATGGTCATGCGCAGAGCTCCTCCGGGCCCGGCAGTGAGCTGATTCCCACAGTCAGTGATGGTGGTGGGCAAGAGGAGAATAGAATGTTTAACACACACCCTGTTTCCTTTGTGAGGAGTCGTCATCTCCCTCTGATACCATTGGTCACTTGCGATGCCTGTCACCAATGGCCCGATTGGGATGCGTTTCTCCTTTTGTGAGTAATCCACTCCCATAGCGGAATCTGGTCCTGCTGGGAGGGGCTTTATGTTATATACCCGGCGTGACAGGCCGCGATTAGCAATTATCCCAAAACCCCTGATGAAGCCAGTTGTACTGGCGAACATGTCGGGGGGCAATGTTTGGTTAATTTTAATCTGCATTGTGGCTTTGTCAGTAGTAGGCAGGGGCAACTACCACTATAAATCAACTTGATAGGGAAATATATCCATTCTAGACTTCTCAAACTTATATAACGCTGGACTATAGGGCTAGGACACCCATGCAGTAATTACTACAAACATAGCCTTGCTGCATACGCGCTTCCTGCTGGGGCAGTAAGGAAACACTCTAGCCACCTGGTCTAGGGCTTTTATACATAGGGCTTGAGTTTACACCCAAAGCTGCATCACCCTAGCGTTAGCGCTGCTTAATATAATCCAGACATTTGGCCAATAGTGGACTTACAGCATTTATATAGATTCGGCATAGGGAGACCCAATATTGTGTCCGCTATCTCATACATTTCATCATTGACCACATGCAACTGCCTGTGACCTAGTTCACATTGTGTTCTTAACTGACCTTTTGTCCCGTGCACCCAGTGGTTCATGCCACATCAGTCTGAAATTTAGTGTAATTACTTTTAATATCCCGAATAAAAGTGATGTTTTATTGTTTCACCTGTCCGGATATGGGTCAATTTTGACTGCCCAGAGGCAGTTTTGTAAAAGTATCTGAGTTTAACCCCTGCCGTGACAGAAGGTCCATCTGTTTTGTAAAGAATTGTATATGTATATTGGAGGCCTGATCCTCCTATTTAGGACCTAGGGATACCTATCCCTCCTTCTCACTCTTTAGCCAGGAGTGTTGTACATAAAAGATTGGGCTTGTATTCTGAATATATATTCCAACCACAACAAACTTTCCTCTCCTCGACATTGGAGCTTTTGGTCTAAAATCTGACATGGCAGGTTTCCTGTCACAAGCCATCAACCTTGAGAGTATCACACAGCAGGCGACACAGTTCTTCTCTATAGAGGACCTCCCGCTAAACCAGACCGATATTCATTCGGCCTTTAACGATATTTACAGGACGTATAAACAATATATCAGTGCCAGCTGGGAAGTAGTGAGCTTTGAGACTTATCTAAGTCAAAAACTAGTGTATAGGGGTTGGAGGATTCAAATCAATCCAAACTCACATCAGGGTGATCCTGACTTTCTGAGAGGCTGGCAAACCATCTGGACAGAAAGTTCCCTACGAATGATTGAATATTTACATGCATATGAAAAAAATCATTTGATAAAACTGCATGATAAATTACAAAACGAGATCCAAGACATCCAGAAATTCAATCAACAACCTGAATTTCAAGGATTAGAAAGCAAACTCCAGAAATATATTGACACTTTGGTCAAAGATATCAAGGAGAAAAAACACCAAAAATACCTAAGGGATAGGAAGGATTTTGAAACGGGACAGATTTATCTGCAGAGAAGTAATCTTAAACACAATAAGAATTACACTCCTAAACCTCTGTATACAGACATCTCAGAGTCAGACCTCTCAAGCGTAGAAGACACAGGCTCTATTCAATCTTTCAAACAAGGAGGCACTAAACGGAAAGACACAAGAAACCGAAAGTCACCCCGACATAAGCGAACTACCAACAATCGAGATAACTTTCAGCGACTCCTCCTGTGACATCATATATGGTAACCAACACCTTTCTGGTACACCAGTTGCCCAATCACAGCTGGATTCCAGGAGAATCACAGAGCCACAACGCACTATGTTGTCCTCAACACAACCCATGCCTTTCAATACACAAACCTCAATAATCCCACACTTAACCACCACTTTATATCCCTCCCCTTTTTTAGGAGCACAATTGGGACAAATGGGGATACAATGGGAAGTGACAGACCCCATTACCACCAATCCCTCCATTAATTTGGTTATTAACCTCTCATCAAAAAACTCTCTCACCTCATGTCCTTTCACTATTGCAAAAAGGCCTCACCTTTACACCCACACCATTGTGTGACAAATTCCTTTGGATAAAAGATGTCAATTTATTCGCACGCAAATTAGCACTTCACAAGATGCACAAAGAAGAGGAAACAGACAAGAAAAAACTCAAACAGAGAGAAACACAGGCCTTAGAGGCGTTATTCTCTTTGGAGGATGAGAACATGATAGGACCATCCAATGTCCAAGCACCACTTACAGATATGAAACCCAGTTCCAAATACACACCCACTTTCTCGAAATACTCAAATATTGAGACATTTGTACAACTTGTCTCGAACGATATAGAAAAACTGAAAATAGATAAGAACCATGAATTCAAAAACCTTAAGATTGAGGAATTTAAAGCCCTGGAGGAATTGCGCTCAGACCATGATCTAACAGTGAAACCCTCGGATAAGGGGGGGAACACAGTGATCATGAACACCGCAGACTATATTGACATGTTGGTACTGATCCAACACCGAAGTGTGTTAAAGAACTGGAACAACTCCTATCGGAGGCCAGGGCTGATAATCTACTCAGCCTGGATGAATACAAAGTTTTGTTTAACGAACATCCTACAATAGCCACCTTTTATGCACTACCCAAAGTGCATAAAGGACGGACACCAATGCCGGGTAGACCAATTGTTTCGGGCTGTGACTGCTTGACACAGGCCTGTAGTATCTACATCGATAAAATGCTGCAGCCCTTTGTCTGTGCTCTCCCGTCCTACTTACAGGACACTAAAGATACCATCATGAAGATACAAGATCTTACGCTCACATCGGACACAATGATAGCTAGCCTGGACGTAGAATCCTTGTATAGCAATATTGAACATTCTTTAGGCCTTAAAACTGTTGAGTATTTTCTAAACACTAAAGGCATTCAGTTCAGAGAACATAATAAATTTCTGTTGAAGCTTTGTAAACTTTATACTCACCAGGAATTATTTTCTGTTCAGGGGGTCCTTCTACCACCAGGTTATGGGTACCGCAATGGGGGCGACTTGTGCGCTCTCATATGCGAACCTCTTTCTTGGTTGGTGGGAGGACTCCCTTGTTTTTTCTGACGAATTCTCAGCTTACAACTGTCACATTGCCTATTGGGGCAGATTTATAGATGATGTGCTGATCCTCTGGGAGGGTGGTAAGGCACAATTTCATGAATTTGTTGAGAAACTCAACAACAACAATATTGGGATGAGACTTAAATCAACTTTCTAGACATGACCATATATATAGACCCCCAGGGACATTTGAAAACAGACATTTTCCAAAAACCTACTTCCACCAACAATCTGTTAGATTGGCAAAGTTGGCATCCTCAGCCATTAAGATCTGGCATACCCATTGGGCAGTATCTCCGAGCCCGCAGAAACTGTTCTGATGAGGTCACCTTCAAGAGAGAGTGTGACAATTTGTACAGGAGATTCAGGAATCGGGGATACCCTAAAAAATGCCTATACAGGGCCTACTCCAGAGCTAAAAACACAGATAGAAGTACCCTATTCCAACAGAAAAACCAACAATCAGCCCAGCAAGTCATTAGATGCTTTGGTACCAATGACGCTTATGCAGATACCATCAAGAAGATATTCTCACAGCAGATTCGGACTTGAAAGAAAAATTGACTTATAGACCTACTATCACCTACCATAGGGGTCCCAACTTGAGAAATCACTCCATTCGGAGTGTGAGAAGTCCCACCTTAGGATCCTATCCGTGCGGCTCCTGCTCCTTCTGCCCTCTCATGTCCAGAACAAAAACTTTCACTAACTCAGCGAATGGAGAAGATATCTCCATAAGACATTTTCTGAATTGCCAAAGCACTGCAGTGGTCTATGTGGCACAGTGTCTGTGACCACGGCTATATGTTGGAAAAACTATTCAACAACTACAGAGAAGAAACTCCAGCCATGTCAGTTCAATACTGACCAATAAAGACACCCCAATCTCTAGACATATGAGACTCCATCATGGAGGGAATGCAAGCACCCTTAGATTTTGGGCGATCAATCAAGTCAAAACTGGACCTCGTAAAGGCAACATCGACTGTAAACTACTACAACTGGAATCGAGATGGAGCCATCGCCTGAAATCGCCTTTGGGCCTCAATGAAGGGTTTACCTTCACTGCATATCTATGAGCCCCTTGATGTTATGTACTTTTTATTGTTAATATTTGTAAATATTTGTCCTATCACCAATATCTCTATGTTTATCTTTCATATTTATTTGGTACTTTACCACGTTGCACGTGGACAGCTCAACCTCCCCTGCAGGCCCTCTCTAGAGGCTACTATGACCAATAATTTGGCCATAACACTATTTCCAAAACGCATCCCGTGTCTTTCGACCAATTTTTTCTAGCAAGTTTCCCTACAGATGATATTGGTACCCTAGTGATGTTCCAATGAGGTTTCGTAGGCTATATACCCTAAAGATGATATGGCACATAGCCCCATGTGCTCGAGAATATATGCATAACTCACCTAGCCAGTACAACTCCGTAAGTTTGACTGCATACCGCTAAATATAGCCAATGTGACTCGCTATACCACTCATTAATCTTCTCCACACTTGCCCCAAGTAGGCTCCCTGGCCCAGCATATTACTGCAGGTCTCTGCAACTATTCACTGTATATCCTCATGATACACATCCAGCGTCTAATGCAACATAACTACACATTTGATCTTCATGTTTTTTAGGTATAATATCGGCTGATTGAATTGTGATCTACTGATCTATAAATACTGATCTACTGATCAAATTCTACATCCAGCCACAGCAAGATACTTACTATACATCGTGCTGATCTTCACATCTTAAGGATGCAGTGGCGAAACTTGCACTAAGTCCACTGTCATGCGCACCTGATGAGTACAGTGCTGTTTTCTGCACGAAGTCCATGGTCATGCGCGGAGCTCCTCCGGGCCGGCAGTCCGCTGATTCCCACAGCTGACGGGTGGGCAAGAGGAGAATAGAATGTTTAACACACCCCCTGTTTCCTACTGTGAGGAGTCGTCATTTCCCTCTGCATACCTCATTGGTCACTCGCGATGCCTGTCACCAATGGCCCGATTGGGATGCGTTCTCCTTTTGTGAGTAATCCACTCCCATAGGCTGAAACTGGTCCTGCTGGGAGGGGCTTCATTGTTATATACCCGGCGTGACAGCGCCGCGATTAGCAATTATCCCAAACCCCTGATGAAGCCAGTTGTACTGGCGAAACATGTCGGGGGGCTAATGTTTGGTTAATTTTAATCTGCAATGTGGCTTTGTCAGTAGTAGGCAGGGGCAACTACCACTCATACATCAACTGTGATAGGGACATATAGATCCATTCTAGACTTCTCAACTTATATAACGCTGACTATAGGGCTAGGACACCCATGCAGTAATTACTACAACATAGCCTTGCTGCCATAGCGGTTCCTGCTGGGGCAGTAGAGGCAACACTCTAGTCCACCTGGTCTAGGGCTTTAATATAGGGCTTGAGTTTACACCAAAGCTGCATCACCCTAGCTGTTAGCGCTGCTTAATATAGTCCACGACATTTGGCCAATAGTGGACCCAATATTGTGTCCGCTATCTCATACATTTCATCATTGACCACATGCAACTGCCTGTGATCTAGTTCACATTGTGTTCTTAACTGACCTTTTGTCCCGTGCACCCAGTGGTTCATGCCACATCAGTCTGAAATTTAGTGTAATTACTTTTAATATCCCAAATAAAAGTGATGTTTTATTGTTTCACCTGTCCGGATATGGGTCAATTTTGACTGCCCAGAGACAGTTTTGTAAAAGTATCTCACTGAGAAGGTATCCATGTATGCAGACGAGAACCTTGCATATCTTGGGGATGCGGGCCCTTCTATGGTATCCATACTATCCCTAATCGACAACTTTGGGGGCTTCTGGACCAGAGTTAACTGGGATAAATCCGTCCTATTCTCTTGGATAAGGGTCTTGGCACTCTCCCCCTCCCAGTTCCAGTCCAGGTAGTGTTGTGCTTTAAATACCTGGGCATTCAGGTGTAACGTTAAGTAGAGGCATACAATGTTAAATATTGAACCCTTGTTCTCATCTACTGAGTCTCGCCTGAAGGCCTGGTCAACACTGCCCCTAACGCTATATGGTCATACCAACATCTTTAAGATGATCTTTCCCCGTAAATTTTTATACTTGTTTCATGCCAGCCCAGTATTACTCCCTAAAACCCTTTTCATGCATATAGATAGTATCCTTAGATCATTTTAGTTGTAGGGCTGTTCTCCACGATTCAGCCAAGCTCTGTTTCCGGCGCCTATGTCTTGGGTTGTGCTAGCGGCTCCTGACCTATACCTATACGTTCTAGCTGCCCAGATGGTATACGCCCAATGGTTGATTGATATTGACAGGGGCAATGCTGCTAATGCGCTGGTTGGATCCTATGAAGTCCTTACAAATTTGCTCTATAGATACAAATTCCCATCTGATATTCCACTCCCCATGCATAATGTGGCGGTGTGCTGGTGCAGGGCGCAGTTATTGGTTGAGGATAGCCGTTCCTCCTCTCTCTCTCCTAGGACCCCACTATGGCTTAATCCCTGGCTTCCTCATTTCCTCTCCCTCCCCGGATGGACAATGTGCGGGGCAGCTGGGATGAAGTTCGTTGGTCAGGTTCTATCTGTCAATACAGAACTGCTTAGTTTTGTTGAAATGTGTCTGAAACTGCTGCCTTCCACTGTACACAATTGCTTCATGCCTTTAGGGCCCAGTTTGGCTCCTCCAGCCTGACTTTTCAAAACTGGAGACTCTGTTGAGCGCCCCGGTTCTCAGTAAACCCCTCACGCAAGTGTATGCTCTCCTGCAGGAGCAAAGGACCAGACCTTTGGATAAAGCTTTTGCATGTTGGAAGGCTGACATCCCTGATCTGTCAGATGAAGAATGGAGGGAGGTTGAACTGTCTTACTTCACATCAGTAGTGAGTGCAAGGATCCAATCTAAATTCCTACTTCGGGTGTGTATTTAACCTCTGCAAAACTATTTCGCAAGGGGTTATGCCTAATGATCTGTGCTTTCACTGTCAGGCTGAGACTGGATTCTGCCCTAAAATCAAAGACTTTTGGTTAGAAGTTTTAGAATGTTTGAATAAACATTTTGCATTTCCCCGAATAATGTCCCCTACAGTATGTCTACTGGGTGTTATGAACTAAGTCTTAATGTCCACTTTCATAAAATCTTTTTTCGGTTCACGCTTTATTATGCCCGGATGGTGGTAGTGATGTCATGGAAGGACCAGGATCCTCCCCCCCTGAAAAGATGGATCTTACTTATCCATAGTGCCATCCCCCATTACCACTCACTCTATACTAACAGGAAATGCCATCGGAAATTTGAACTTATCTGGTCCAGATGGAGTGTGAATCCTCATACTGCTCTATAAGTCCCAGACTGTTACTCCCCTATATTATAAAAGAGATGAGAGATGTGGGGGGGAGTGGCCTGGCCATGGAAGTGAGCAGTCGCACGCTGCACTAGCTCCCGCTGTGCCCAGGGCCCCTGCTGCTTTAATAGCCCACCCAGCACCTACAGCGGCACCCACACACATGGGTCCAAGGAAAAAGAGAGTGGCCAAGACCCCATCTGCCCCCCTGCTCCGAGTTTCCTCCAGAGGAATCAGCCATTACCTGGTGGTTCAGCCGGCTGCGACGCGGGAATCCGGGAAAATGGCGGCTCCCAATTCATCTTAACGGCGCCCTCAGCCCCTGGGAAGTCCAGGCTCCTCGGATGAGGTGAAACCCGGGGGGTCCTATCTGTTGGGGCAGACGGCTACAAACAGAAGCCATCCACTCCGCAACTCAGCCCCTGTAAGACCCTACAACACACGGTACCGCCGTGAAAGCGGTGAAAGCTCCTCCACACACCAGAGGTGGGTGACAGCCGAGATCCATTACCCCCAAGCTGGAAGGGGTTCCTCCTCTCCCCCCCTATTGGAGTCCCCTGCTACACAGTCCCCTCCAGAGTCTCAGGGGGTCTCAGTCCCCTTCACAGAGGACAGATTCAGTACCCCACATGGGGAATTGGGCCAGGGCGCCCCTAACACCCTAATCCCTGCCATACAATCAGAAGGCAGCCACAGCCATCCTGATCCTATTAGCCAGCCACAAGGGGGCTCCCCCCGGCCTCCCCAGGCACAGTATGCACCGTGGCAACAGAGGCAGCAGCTAGCACCACAGCAACCGCTATCACCTACGGCTTCTCCCGAATGGGATATTTCACCTAAGGCCTTACTACCGAGCTCTCCTGCTCTCTCTCCGAAGTGGTTTCAAGCAACTCAATCTCCAGATGTAGCCACATCTCCTCAGCCCTATGTGCCTAGTCAAGAAAGTGCCTTTTCCCACCAGGCCTTTATGTCACCGATATCAGATTCCCAGCAGAATTCTGTGTTTGCTCAAATCTTAGAAGGTCTGTCTGAACTACGCAACCTAAAGACATACTTAAGATCTATCCCTACCAGGGAAGACATGGAATGTTATGTATCACGTCTAGAGCAATCTTACAGTGCAGAGTTAACAGTGCTGAGAGAAGAAGTTCATCAGTTGCAGGCCAGGGCTGAGGTGGCAGACGCTGCTCAGAATGCGGTTCAAGCTCAACTGGATACACACTCGGCCACGCTCTCCACTCATGTTTTCCAGATTCAATACTTAACAGACCAGCTGGACGATGCAGAGAATAGGGGTAGGAGAAACAATATCAGGATACGTGGTCTCCCTGAATCAGTCGAATCAGCTCACCTTCATGCTGTGATCCGAACTATCTTCAATTCTGTGCTGGAAGTCCCGGCAGACACACTGGTGGAACTGGACAGAGCCCATAGAGCCCTACAGGCCAAACCGGATGCCAAAGGTCCCCCCCCCGAGATGTCATCTGTAGGGTACACCGCTACCAATTAAAGGAAGCTATTATGTCGAGGGCCAGGGTTCTGGAACAAGTTACCTATCAGGGTTCAGTCCTTCAACTTCTCCCAGATTTATCGAGATTAACACTCCTTAAACGGAAAGCCCTCCGTCCTTTCTTGGATCAGCTACGTCAAAAAGGAATACAATACTCTTGGGGATTCCCCTTTCGTCTCCAGATCCGCCATGCAGGAAACATCTACCTCGTCAGACACCCCTCCGAGGTGCCGCAAGTAGCTGCCGCCTTGGATATTCCTCAGCCGGCTCTTCCGGACTGGCCGGCGTTGCCAGTCCCCATAGACCCGTTACACCTACCTCGCCCTCCATGACGGCCAGGAGGAGAAAGGGGTAACGGTCCAGGAGGGCCACGCAGAAGACGAAGATGCCAGGCTGGCCCTCAGGAAGGAGATCAGGGATAGATTAACCATGTTCCACTACATCAGAAGATCGAGTATCCTTTTTCAGGGGCGATATACATTATTGTTTGTTATCTAAAAAATTCTCTTTCATTGTTAATAATGTACGTTTGAGTGCTGGGTTTAACATATTGTTGATTGTTCAGCTGTAACTACATTGCTGCGGGGGTCCAGAGCAGGGACGCCTTCTCTGGTTAGACTACCCTCCACGTGGGAACGTGTATGCAGCTAGTCTGTATACATATTTATATATTTCCCAAATTACTGGGGCTTGCCCCTGTATTGTGTTTGTTTCTTTAACTAGTTTTTTTTTTTTTTCCCTTCGGTCCCCTCCCTGGTCCTTCATATTTTGTCCCCCTTACCCAAGGTCCCCTCCCTGGTCTTCCGTATTTTGTCCTCCTTACCCACTCCCAATCCTCTCTACCCCCACATACTCCCCAGTGTTCAAACCCTTGCCTCCTTTAGACACCTCCCACCTGGGTTCCTAGGTCAGGTCCTACTAACAAACTTGGGATGGAAACTCTGAAGTTGGGCGCTTTGAACGCTAGGGGCCTGAACACCCCTCAGAAGCGGTTGCATATTCTATACGAGATGATGCATAGACAGGGGGTTAAAATTCTCTTCTTACAGGAAACCCACTTCAAAACGGGCCACCTCCCGATGCTTAGGGACCGATACTTCAGTACGTGGTTCCACAGTTCCAACCCAGTGGCGAGGTCCAAAGGTGTTTCCATTGCAGTCCACAAATCTCTCCCACACGTGATCCTGGGCGAACGGATGGATGGATAAGGGAGGTATGCCTTTCTAAAGCTGCAAATATTTGGTCAATTATTCCCACTGGACACTATATATTGACCCAATCGTTCGCCTATTGCCGTATGTCGGAAGGTTTTAGCTGAATTAGCGGAGTTTTTTGAGGGGATGCTGATCATGGGGGGGGGGTTCAATTTTCCTTTAGATGCCCTAAAGGATACTTCCTCAGGCAAAAGCCACATCTCAATTAGTCAGCTCGGCTCTCTCAGGAAAGACTTACACGCCCTCCAACTAATAGACATATGGAGGATTCTCCACCCTACAGATAGGGATTATACGTATTATTCTCCAGCACACGAGTCTTATAGCAGTATTGACTACTTTCTCACCCACCAAAGAGCCCTGACATGGGAACCAGTCGCTAACATAGGTAACTTTATCCTCTCTGACCATGCTCCGATATACCTGAGCTTTGTCATCCCCACAATCTCTAAACGACCCTGGAACTGGGGTCTTAATGATCACCTTCTTAAAGATGCTCTCTGCGTACAGGAGATCAAGCAAACTATTAACTCCTTCTCTTGCTCCCCTGACCTTACCCCTGAGACTCTGCCATTGAAATGGGAAGCCCTTAAGTGTGAACTTCGAAGTCGTTTCACAGACCATGGGGTCAGACTAAAAAGAGAGAAAGCAGCCAAACTCAACTCCTTATTAAAAAAAACTTCACAATCTCGAATCCCGCCATAAAGCCGATCAGACACCTGAGGTCCTAGCAGACCTGATATTAGTCAGAGATGAAATTCGGGCCCCATTGGACCAAAAGTCGACTTGTCATTTTACACAATTTAGGAGTCGCTTATATGAATATTCGAATAAATGTGGACGCCCACTTTCGCGTTTACTACATCCTCGTTCAGAGGCAACTCACATACCGCGCATTAAATCCGCCGCCGGTTGCGACACATATAACCCAATAGACATCAGCAAAGAGTTTGCCGCATATTACTCACAGCTTTGCAACATTAGGGGCCAGTTTGCGGACGTTGACCCCGAATCACTGACAACAAGAATTGAGACCTACATTAATGACACAGCCTTGCCCCAATTAGACGGAGGAGTGATCGAGGCCTTGGAAACTGACTTCACGGACACAGAGATCAATGATGCTATCAAGCATTCCCCAGCTGGGAAAAGTCCGGGCCCAGATGGCTTCTCTCCCGCCTTTTATAAGCTCTTCAGGGAAGCTCTGTCCCCTTTCTTAACAAAAGTATTTAATTCCGTTTCGCAAACGGCTGCCTTTCACCCCCAATATTTAGAAGCCAACATTAGTGTCCTCCTAAAACCAGATAAAGATCTCACACAGCCGGCGAGTTACAGGCCCATATCCGTATTGAATATCGACCTAAAACACTACGCTAAGATACTTGCGGACCGTTTAGCCCCACACCTCCCGAAAGTGATTCACACAGATCAGGTTGGCTTCGTACGGGGTAGGGAGGCCAAAGATAATCTGACGAAAACGTTCCTTTTGATGGCCCAGGCACAAAAAAGATTCCATTAAGCCTCCTGTCGATCAATGCCGAAAAGGCATTTGACAGGGTTCATTGGGGCTTTATGTCAGCGGCATTAACTCAATTAGGGATAGGTCCCAAGTTCCTAGGGAGGGTTATGGCCCTTTATGATCATCCCAGGGCCAGAACCAGGGTAAACGGGTTTTTTTTCGGACCCCATCCAAATCCACAATGGAACCCGTCAGGGGTGCCCTCTTTCGCCCCTTCTATATATAATAGTGATGGAATACTTAGCGACGGCAATCAGGAATAACCCAAACATCCACGGGATACAGGTGGACCAGAGGCATTATAAAACAGCGTTGTTCGCAGACGACTTGTTATTATATATCTCTCAACCCAGAATTTCCCTTCCCGCACTTCTCAAAGAGTTTGAATCTTACAGCCACCTAAGTAATTTCAAAATTAATTACAACAAATCGGAGGCATTAAACATCTCTCTCCCCACAGAGGAAGTTCAATCTATTAAAGAACACTTCCCTTTTAGATGGCGGGCCACATCGATCAAATATCTAAGAATCCAGATACCCTCTGACTTAACCTCACTGTACAACCTCAACTAATAAAGACCTTGCTTCCTATAACAAAAAGGGACTCTCATGGTTCGGCCGGATAAATGTTATAAAAATGGACGTACTACCCCGTTTTCTTTAAATGTTTCAGGGAATTCCACTCATTCCCCCATCCGCTTCCTTTAAATCTATCAGGACGTTGATATTACGGTTCATATGGGGCACAGTACGCCCCCGGATTGGATGGAAATACCTGATATGCTCCAAATCCGCAGGGGGTGTTGGACTCCCTGACTTTAAGCTATACCACCAAGCTGCCGTCATAGTCCGCCTTCTAGACTGGCACTACCATCTATCATCTAAGCAGTGGGTTTGTCTGGAGCAATACAGCTCCACAATACCTATTCATTTGCTCCCATGGGTATCCGCACAGAGAGTGGAAACTGAACCGCAGTCTCTGTTCCTGGCCTCGACTCTGAAATTGTGGAGATCTCTCATTCAACGCTCAATTCTATCCAGACCATTCAGCCCCCTTAACCCACTCTTTAGAAATCCTGACTTTCCTCCGGCTTTCCTCAGGACTACCTTCTTGGGGCGCTCAGTACACGAGGACTTACGCATGCGGGACATAGTGGGTGAGGCCCCGATTCCAAATATGCAGGAAATATCAGTTCTTTCCTCTTCTGCCAAACTTTCTTGGCTAGAAGCCTCTCAATTAGGATCCTTTCTTAAACAACCAGGTCCAAAGGCTGCATTTAATAAACCCGTCCGGCCCTTTGAGAATCTCTTCTGCTCAGCATCTCCTCCAGAACACTGTATTTCCCAAATATATAGCCTCTTGATAAAAGAGTCAGACACATCAGTTTTACCTTTTATTACTAATTGGGAGACAGACTTGGGTACCTCCATTTCTCCAGAAGATTGGGATAAGTCATTTCTGTATACACATAAACTTTCGGTAGCATGCTCCTCCCAAGAGAGGAATTACAAGATTCTCGCTAGATGGTACAGGGTTCCCTTCATGCTTCACTTGATCTATCCCTCGATCCCGGACACGTGCTGGAGATGTGGTATGGCCAAGGGAGACATGTTTCATATATGGTGGACATGTCCAGACATTACGGACTTCTGGGACCAAACCTTCAAAGTCACCAATGACCTCATTAGCTCAGAGGCCCCCAACACTCCGGAGGTGGTTCTTCTATCGGTCCTTCCCGGACCCATTAAGAAACAAAAAAATTGTCTGTTGAGATTTTCCTTCACGGCAGCCCGGACCATCATTGCCAGGAAGTGGTGCTCCTCAAGACCGCCATCCATTTCTGACTGGGCCCAAGAAATGATACAGCTCAGCCGCATGGAAGAGGTCCTCGCTGACACCTCTGGAACGACAGAGAAATTTTTAAAACTCTGGCAGCCGTGGATAGTCCTCCGGGACTCACAGCAATTCAAGGATATCTTAACTAGGACCCCGGGTGCTAGGAGTACCAGCCCCCCAATGGGCTCTTAAACGACTGCCTCTGATCCAGGTATCCCCCCATCACTAGGGCCTTGTCCGTACCCCTCCCCCAACTCTCCTCTTGTTCTTCTCCACTATGCCTCCCAATGTCTTTTCCATACCCTTCTATGTGTATGTATGTTAAGTGAAGTCCGATTCTTTGCTCATTGTTCGGATTGTCTATGATCGTTTAAGCTATCACACTAAGACTATCTCCTCTCCCCTGCCGGAGAGTGGTTTCTAAAATTATCATCATACTAGAAGCGGGAAGAGGTGTAATAGTTGGAATGTTTTACCGGCAGTTTATTTCACAATCCACTACCGTACCTACAATTGGTGATGCATCACTTCTGCTCCAGAACTTCAGGAGATGGACTCGGACACTTCAATACATGTCATGACCTCAGGGACTTTGTGAGCTTCTTCCCCCCCTTGTAAACTCCCCCCCCCCCCTATTTTATATTGTTTTGATGAATATTTTATTTTGTAAACTTTGTTTGAAAATGTTTAATAAAATGATTGAACATAAAAGAGATGAGGTACTATGATGTGGATCTGAGTATGATTGTTAGTCTTGTGTCTGTGTAGTTTAATGTTATATGTAGGTAGAATGTCTACGGCAAAGTGATTTTTACTGCTGCATATTGTGAACCACACAGATACCCACTGGGAATTCGATACGCTGATTGTCATAAATTACAATTGCAACTGATACTGTATTACTGTGGAAATAATGCGCTTTAGTCTACTACCTTGTTGGTTTATTCAAGTTTATTGTTAATGTATATAAAATTTCAAATATGCGTAAATAAAAACTTTTAACCCTTAAGGACGAAGGGTTTTTTCGCTCATTTCTTGCTCTCCTCCTGTAAAAATCCATAACTTTTTCATTTTTACATGTATAGAGCTGTGTGAGGGCTTATTTTGTGCGCAACAAATTTTACTTTCCTGTGATGTTATTTATTATAACATGCCATGTACTGGGAAGCAGCAAAAGAATTCCAAATGTGGAAACATTTTTAAAAAAAACACATGTGGGTCACGTTCTTGTGGGCTCAGTTTTTACGACTTTCACTCTGCGCTCCAAATAACATCTCTACTTTATTCTTTGGTTCGGTACGATCGCTATGATACCAAATTTATACAGGTGTTTTAATACATTTTCAAAAATTAAATGAATGTGTACGAAAAAGGAAAAAAAAATGCCATCTTCTGACGCTAATAACCTTTTCATACTTTGGTGTGCAGAGCTGTGTGATGTGTCATTTTTTGCAAAATGAGCTGACGTTTTCATTGCTACCGTTTTGAGGACTGTGCAACATTTTGATTACTTTTCATTACATTTTTTGTCATGTAAAAAGGTGTAAAAGTCGCATTTAGGACATTTGGGCGCCATTTCCCGTGTGGGAGGTCACCGCCGGTAAAATCGTTTTTATATTTTGAAACTGATCACCGAAATTATATTACTAACATAAACTACAATGTCTCACGAGAAAACTCATAGGGATCTCTTAAAGTGTAGGCAGCAGCCCATGCCCCCTAGTATATAGGCAGCAGCCCATGCCCCCTAGTATACAGCCAGCAGCCCATGCTATTTGATGCTCCAACTCCACGTGCGATGGCGTCGCAAACACCATAACTTCAGTCGCTTGCTGACATCATAGTGTGTGCATGCTGATGGTCTGCGTGGGGAAGTCGGAAAGGTGAGTACAGAGCTTGTTTTTTTTTACATTCGAGTATATACAGTACTTTTATTTTTACTTATTTAGGTTAGATTAGATTTTACTTATCACACATTTTGTTTGCTGAAAAACTCGGCTTATACTTCAGTATATACCGTACTTTTATTTTTACAGTACATTGGTTTGCCGATGAATACATTTATGGACATTTGTATTTATCCATTACTCATTTCATAGTTTGTTGTGGTAGAGAGACTAGAAGTGCTATATTTTTAGGTGTTTTACCCATTAAATCTCTAGCACTTGTGTGCTTTCACTCCCAATTGGTATACTCCTGTGTGGATGACCTGCTGCATTCTTCTTCCCTCATGTGTTATTTACATCCCAAATTGTATTTAAGTATTTTACAGTAAATATAAATAAAATTACTTAAAAAATTCTAAACAAAGAGCTGTAGAGTAAATTTAAGGCTACTTTACTTTATAGAATGTTTTATTATCAAATATTATACAATTATGTTAATGACTGAAATACTATATACCAAGAAAAGATACTGGTCCGACTGAAGTGAAATACAGAAATTCAAGACCCTTCAAAGCATGAAGTTCCTATTAAGACCCTGAATGCGAAGATTTACAGATAAAGCTCATGCGTAGGTCTCCCAGTTGTGGCTTAAATGTTAACTCATAAATGATTGAATTCAAGCTGACTGTTGGGGATGGCTCCAAGGTCCAGGGAGAGGTGAAAAAGTAAATTCCTTGCTTGCTGTGTGGATACCACTGACAGTCTCCCTGTAATACAAACAAGAACACGATAATTCTTCAATTACCACATATTTCCATAAGACTTGGTCATTAAAAGAAAAACCTGTAACCTGCACTCTACAAAGTCATTCCTTTTTTAAAAATAAAATCATGCTTCAGGAATGTATGAATTGATTAACAGATTACCTACAATGAAGGCTTTAGAGCTCACAGAATATACGTCAGTTAGAAATATTACGCCTTAACTCACTTCCTCACTTACTAAGTAATTTAAAAGGTTGTTTAACCGGTTAAGGACCGGGCTCTTTCCTGTTTTTTCATGTCCATTTCTCACTCCCCACCTTCAAAAATCTATAACTTTTTTTATTTTTACATGTAAAGAGCTACGTGACGGCTTGTTTTCTGCGTAACAAATTGCACTTCATAGTGATGGTATTAAATATTCCATGCCATGTACTGGGAAGCGGGAAAAAAATTCCAAATGCAGTGAAAATGGTGAAAAAACGCATTTGCGCCATTTTCTTGTGGGCTTGGATATTACGTCTTTCACTGAGCGCCCCAAATGACATTTCTACTTTATTCTTTGGGTCGGTACGATTAAGGGGATACCAAATTTGTATAGGTTTTATAATGTTTTCATACATTTACAAAAATTAAAACCTCCTGTACAAAAATAATTTTTTTGATTTTGACAAGTTCTGGCGCTAATAACTTTTTTATACTTTGGTGTACGGAGCTGTGGGTGGTGTAATTTTTTGCGAAATTTGATAATATTTTCAATGATATCATTTTTAGGACTGTACGACCTTTTGATCACTTTTTATAGTTTTTTTATATTTTTCAAAATGGCAAGAAAGTGCCATTTTCGACTTTGGGCGCTATTTTCCGTTGCGGGGTTAAACGCATTGAAAAACCATTATCATATTTTGATAGATCAGGCATTTTCGGACGCGCCGATACCTAATGTGTTTATGATTTTTACTGTTTATTTATATTTATGTCAGTTCTAGGGAAAGGGGGGTGATTTGAAATTTTAGGTTTTTTATTATAATTTTTGTTTTTTAAACTTTTTTTTATTTTTACTATTTTTCAGACTCCCTAGGGTACTTTAACCCTAGGTTGTCTGATCGATCCTATCATATACTGCCATACTACAGTATGGCAGTATATGTGGATTTTCCTCCTCATTCATTACAATGTGCTATCAGCACATTGTAATAAAGGTCTTAAAACGAAATAGCCTCGGGTCTTCGGAAGACCCGAGGCTACCATGGAGACGGATCCTAGGTAAAATGGCGGCGCCCATGCTGGCGGCACCCATCGCTGTGAAAGCACCCGCGATCGGTGCTAGAACCGATCGCGGGTGTTATCGGTAAGCCTTTGCTGCAATATGCAGCAAAGACTTACCGGCTATGGAGAGGGCTCAGCCCGTGAGCCCTCTCCATGCAGCACGACCCAACCGCCACCGTGAATACACGGCGGGCGGTCGCGAACTGGTTAAATTTCCTTGGGATGCTTCTGTAAAGAGGCTTGTCACTGCAATAGCAAATGAGAAGCTGAACAATGACATTTCAAACACACTAGCTTGAAGTGCAGTGTATTGGGAATGTCATCACTTTAGCTGCTCATTTGCTGTAGCTTTAGTGGCCAAGTGCCAACCAACAGGCACACAACAGGAGAACCTAGGAAGGTCAGCACTGAATTCCCACCAGGGTACTGAGGGGAAGAAGTTTTATTATTAAAGGAAATCAACCAGTTGAAAATAACACAAAAACTCCAAAATATACTCATCTCCACCAGCTGTGTTCTTCACTAGTCTTAACGCGCCTAGATCGCCTAGAAAACAAAGTTATAAAATGCAGCACGAAGCATGGGGACAAGATGTTTGGCACTCCTGGCTGCCTTCCTTTCCCATGCTGGGAGCATTGGAGAGCTAAGTGATGCCAGATGCATTGGGAGAGCGAGGTGGCAGGAGAGTGCATAATTAGCAGCCCAGAGCGCGGGACACCCATAATTGCTAAGTTTCTTTTCTAGGTGATCCTGGCGTGGAGCAGAGGTGAGTTCTAGGTGTTTTTGTTTTTTTCAACTATTTGATTTTCTTTAACCCCTTAAGGACGCAGCCATTTTACAGCTTAAGGTTCAGCCCCACTTTTTGGATTCTGACTTGCATCACTTTATATGGTTAGAACTTTTGAACTCTGTTACTTATCAAAGCGATTCTGAGATTGTTTTTTTCCCCACATGTTGTACTTCATTTTAGTGGTAAATGTTGGCTACGTTTTGCGTTTATTTTCCAAAAAAAGAAAAAATGATGAATTATTTGAAAAATTTCACTTTTTTTGAAATTCGAAATCATTACATTTTCAGGTAGATAGATTTACCACCTAAATAAGTTGCTGAATAACATTTCCCACATGTCTACTTTACATTGTCATAATTTTTGAAATGTCTGGATAATATATTTTGATGTCGCGCGGCTTACAAATCGAATAGCGATTTTCCGTATCTTCAGAATTTACTCTTTTTCGGATACTGTTTTGAATGAAATCAAAACCCCCTATATAATCAACCCATTTTAAAATCTGCACCCCTCAAACTATCAGAAACAGCTTTTAGGAAGATCGTTAACCCCTTGAGATCTTCATAGTAATTGAATCAAAATGGAGGTGAAATTTAGAATGGTCAAATTGTGCCGGTTATACGTTCATTTAGCCCTAAAATTTACACATTTCCAAAAGATAAAAATAGAAAACCCACCACACCATCTGCAATTTCTCCCAAGTACAGAGACCCACCACATGTGGACATTACTTGTTTTATGGGTGCACAGCGGGGCGCAGAAGGGAAGGAGCGCCCTGCAGCTGCCAGGATTTTAGTTTTCTTGTTGCCTCCTTTTGTAGGCTATAAAATTTTCGCTTTTTCGTTATTGGGGCCATGTGACAGCATTTTTTTTGCGGGATGAGATGCTTTTTCCAGTGTTGCCATTTTGGGGTTGGTATCACCTATTGTTGAAAATTTAGGAACTCGTTTTTGAGGGCAGGAGTAGAAAAGCGTAAATTCTGTACTGGATTTTTGTCATTTTTTTTTCGTGTTCACCGTTTAGTCTAATAGTCATGCTATCTTTATTCTATGGGTCGAATTTTTGCATTGCCGTCCAAGTGGCATAACATTTTTCATTTTTTGGCTACGGAGCTGGTTGATGGCTTGTTTTTTGCGGGACATCATTCTGGAGTACATATGTTTTTTTTATCACTTTTTATTGCATTTTTTGTAAGATTGAATAGGCAAAAATGATAATTTTTGGTAAGTTTTCAACAGTTTTTTTTTTACGGCGTTCATCGTACGGGTTCAATAATGATTTACTTTTATTCTACAGGTTGTTACGGATGCGGTAATACTATATATGTTATATATGTCTCTTTATATGTTATGGGGCTTATGGCATTTTTATTGATTTATTACTTTATTTTTTATTGAATAACATTTTTTTTTTACTTTTTCCACCATGGGACATGAACAAGCAATCATCTGATTGCTTTTTTATGATAATAATCTGCAATACTGATGTATTGCAGGGTATTAGCAGTGTCAGCCTATGCACATGCATAGGCTGGAACTGTGCCAGTAAGATGACGTCATAGCAGGATTGGGACCCCAGAGATGCCATAGCAGAGATCGGCGGGGGGGTTACACTGGTGTTACACTGGGGTGCCGGCTATTAGTTACAGCCGGCACCCTGTGTTTCCCAATGCCGGTTCGGCTCCGATCCAGAGCCGAGCTGGCATCAGCTCAGTGGCGGATATATCCATCACGGAGCGCTAAGGGGTTGTGCCAGAACTCAATGTTTTATTATTAAGCTGGATCTTGAATATTTTATCAAATGATGTTACTATAATAAAGCTGCAACCCCCTTTAAAAAGGGAGTTAATAGTATGCTGTAACAATTATATCATATTGTTTAGGAGGCTCCTCCTATTGACTTAAACATTATTTATTTATGAACTGCCCAGAGGTGGGTTTAATAAAATCGGTCAAGAAATTCCAAACTGTGAAAGATCATGTTTTTTTATTTATTTACCGTCTCTTCAGACAACTGCAGCAGTCCAGTGCTGATGGAAGTATCCTCTGTGAGCTGGTAGGTCATCCAGAGCACTACCCCGTGACATACACCTGACCTGTTAAACGGATGAAAACTAATTGAATCATCTGATAAAGGCAAATGTGGAAGGCTGTCATTTAATCAAGCAGAAATAAATATTCAAGGAAAAGTGTACATAAAAGCAAAACATAGATTCATTGGAGTTGAAATACATGAAATATAGTTTTGACATAATCCTAAGCAGCCATTTTAAAAACATGAGATACACCAAAAGGTGCCGTGAAGTCTACATTTACCCCTAAAAGACTTGGCCATTTTGCACCTTAATGACACGGGCTTTTTTTTTTTTTAACCCCTTAACGCTGAAGCCACTTTTCACCTTCCTGACACGGCCCATTTTTTAAAATCTGACATGTGTCCATTTAAGTGGTCATAACTTTGGAACGCTTTAACATATCCAGTTGATTTTGAGATTGTTTTTTCGTGACACATTGTACTTCATGTTGGTTGAGAAATTTAATCAATATGTTAAGTATTTATTTATGAAATAAATGGAAATTTGGCAAAAATTTTGAAAAAAAACAAATCAAACAAAACAAAAAAACACATTCAAAATTTTCTACTTTTTTGGAAGTTGGTCATATCACTAAAATCTTGATAACTAACATTTTCCATATGTCTGCTTTAACTTGGCATCATTTTTCAAAGATCTTTTCCTTTTTTATTAGGATGCGAGGAGGCTTATAACTTTAGGTGCAATTATTCTTTTTGAGGGTCAATTTAGTTAGAAGTGACTTTATAAGGCCCACATGACAGAAAACCCCCACAAATAACACCATTTTAGAAACTACACCCCTCAAAATATTCAAAATCTGTACATTGTGCACGGCCAGCGCTTTTGTACCATATCTTTGTTTTTCGTAAGGAAATTATCGCCAAGTGTTGCTCTTATTCACTCTAGCGATGCCCATTGTGACAGATATTGCTGCTTTTGGCTGGACCAAATCGACCAGCCAGTAGCGGCAAACATGGACAGAGGGGGGCAACAAAACCCCTCTGGACCGCAAGGCACAATTGGTGGCTCTTAGGAACAGCCGCCACCCTGCCCCAATCACCATGTCTACAGACATGGTGATCGGTATTACTGACGTCATAAGTAAATTCGCTGCTATTGGCTAATCTGCATTGATGAGGCAGTAGCAGCGATCATGAACTGGGGGGGATGCGCGTTGGGAATAGGCTATACAATCTTTATTTAGAAGAAATCTCCGATCGCGGGTGTTAGAGGCGGGTGTCGGCTATAATATATAGCCGACACCCGCAGCTTCTGGTGCAGGCTCCAGAAGCTTGACGTAATAATACTGCATTTTGCGGGAACGCACCTCCCGCCATGCAGTACTATTACGTCAAATGTCGGGAAGGGGTTAAATAACATTTTATTTGCCTCTGAGTTACAAAAGTGGTAATTTATAAAGTGCATAACAATATAAACGTTCCTAAATTGTGCATCACTGTTTATTTAATTTGGTGTGTACTGAATTGCAATAAATTCCTTCCATTTTTTATAAAAACTTTTCTGTCTTTTTCCTTGTGTTGTTAAGCTTTCAATTTATCATAGCTCAGCAGTTGTTTTAGCATAATGAGAACTTCTGTCATCTCTGGAGCACTTGGTACCAATCAATGTCATAAGATACATTTCTTTGCCCCTGGAGTGCAATATGTATTGCTTTTTTTATCAATTTGTGAGAAGGCACAGGGTATCGTGGTTGAAGGCCGATACGTGTCACCGAGGTGCCTGGCCTCAGTGAAGTAAGCCGCTTATCTTTGTCAGGAACCTTAGGTTTCTGATCCTTATTTAAAAGTTGTATAGCTGCTTGCTGCAGCTGATCCGGGCCGGCTTTTACTGGAGTAGTCTGAGAGCTGGGTGGGATGACTACTCCCATGTATCCATGCCAGGTGTTGCCTTGCTTTTATTAGCCTGGAGCTCTAGCTGAGCTGAGAGTGTCTGACTCCAAACCTGAAGTGTTGGTCTGGTGTCTTTCTCCTGCTATTGTCTCAGGACTGGGTCAGAGATGCTGGAGGACTCTGCTGTAACTTTACAGACTGTATGGTGAGGATTACCTATCTTATGTTAAAGTCGTTTGCCTGAAGAAAAAGTCAACTTTATGTTATGCCTTCATTTTGCACCCTGCTGAAGAAAGCTGTTTATGTTTATTAGTGACTTTGTTTTAAATAAACCTTCCCTTATTGGACATTACGGTTTTGGTGACCTGTGTGACGAAGCATAACCCCCACAAATTATACAAGTTTCCATCAGTATGTCATGGAATAGCATAGCCACTGGCATCACTGGTATGTCTTTTTGCCAATCATCTTTTATCATAGCCCGTACCGCATTCCAGTGTAATGGAAGCATTCCCAAATGGAGTGGTACAACCTGCATTTAGGACAGCTATGCAGATAATGAAATCGAGCTTCTCGGTACGATAATTTAAAAGCATAAATTGCCCTGTGCATCAGTTTGTATTGCATTACCCTCCACTGCTCATTGATCGTGGCTTTTCTCACTTTTTCCCACCCTGCCAGCAATTTGAAGGACAAGTCCTCTTGCCCTAGCTCTTTCCCATCCACTAAAACAAACCTCCTTCCATTTGCCTTTTTGTCTTTTCTCTTAACCTCACATAAATATCAGATAGTGAATCCTTCCTACTCTCCAATCCCACCAATACATCAACCCCCCTGCCTTTTCTATGGACGCAAAATTTTGCACCCTAGCATTACCTACACTTACTATTTGGCAGTACTGCACTGTTGAGAAGGCCCCATCTTCTATTTATCTCTAAATTTCTCCCAAATTAGCCACCTATTCTGTCTCCTGAAGCATGTGTTGTAGATTACACACTCCTTGTAAAAAAAGTTTATTTACCTTGGTTTGCAGAAATAACGGATTGTCTTCAAGGGGTGCGTACAAAAGTGCATCCCGTACAATTTCCTTAAAGTCTTCCACGTCCCTATAAGGGGCTTAACTAGTAGAGGCTGAGGCAGATTTCTGCGTGGGGCCCCACCTCCCTTTATGCATTCACATAAACGTGTGCCAGCCCGCCCATACCCTGGCAGGCACACATCAGCCACACTGGAGTGGAGATCGCGACTCACCCCTCCCTTCTCCATAGAGAATAGAGCCGCATGGTCGTTCTTAAGGCCAAAGATAGAGCATGCTTGATCTTTCTTGAAGGCCCCAACTTGTAACAGTGAGCACTTGTTGTGCTCACCGTACCGAGTGCCATAGAAGCCTATGAGGGAAGTATATCCAGCAGTAAACTAGCGGCCGGATATTTGTTCCCCATACCTTTGCGTAAATGTACCCTTATACAGACATGTTTATACAAATACTCATATATACACACATTTATATACTTATATATACACACACAAAGTTCTACACTCACATACTTGCACCCACATACATACAAGTATACATTTATATGCACACATTTATGCACTCATATACATTTATACACTATACATAGAGTATATACAATCTCATACAGTATAGACACATCACATGTACTGTATACATATATATCTATATATCAGCAAAAAAATGGCAGCACTCCGAGATTTGTGGAAATCAGAAAAACGTACTCATTTATTCACACATGTGTCAAGGCTACGTTTCGGCGCCATATCAAGGAGCCGAACGTAGCCTTGACATGTGTGAATAAATGATTAGTTTTTCTGATTTCCACAAATCTCGGAGTGTGCCATTTTTTTTGCTGTTCTATGTTTTGATGGACCTTGGTCAGGTCCTGGAATTGCACCCGAGTTCATAACTTTTCCCGAGTGCTGCCCACCTCTTTGTATCTATCTATCAATATATCTATAGATATATATATATATATGTATATATATATTTACCCATCACACACACACACCACAAATACACATACATGCAGTATAAAAACACCATATACACACAGCATATTTTATATAAATATAGATACACAGTATATGCATATATACACTGATGCACAGTATATGCATATACAAGCCGTCCCTACTAAACACACTCACTTACATAAGACCCCTAGTACAAACGACGCTCTGGATATTGGTAATTATTACTTTAGTCCTAGGCTCAATAAATCGCTGTACAGTTATCACAGGTGTCTGTAACGAAGCTTTAGTGTTAATATTGATTCTTATGACAACCCAACATTTTTAAAATCCAATTGTCACAGAGACCAGAAAAGTTCTGGCTGGGGTTACAATGATAAAATATACAGTTCCGACCCACATACACATTCAACTTAAGAACAAAACCTACAGACTCTATCTTGTATGTAACCCGGGGACTGCCTGTATACAGATACACGATACATGCATAAATACACATTTACACGGTATATGCATATACAGGCGGTCCCCTACTTAAGAACACCTGACTTACATACGACCCCTAGTTACAAAGGGACCTCAGGATGTTGACAATTTACTGTACTTTAGTCCTAGGCTACAATAAAGAGCTATAACACTTATCACTGGTGTCTACAATGAAGCTTTATTGTTAATCCTGGTTCTAATGACAATCAAACATTTTTAAAATCCAATGGTCACAGAGACCAAAAAAAAATTTGGCTGGGGCTACAATGATAAAGTATACATACAAATTCAACTTAAGAACAAACCTACAGACCCTATCTTGTATGTAACCCGGGGACTGCCTGTCTACATAGATGCACGATATATGCAGATAGTGGTTGTAGGGCACTGTATAATCAGGAAGACGAATAGAATAATTTGTCGCCCAGACCGCATCAAACGAATGGGATGTGGTGGAAAGGGTGGATAAATTACTGGGAGGGGCTACGGATGACCCAGCTGTCGTGGTCTATGTTGGAACTAATGACAGAATAGATGGTAGGTGGAGGAGCCTGAAGAATAGTTTTAAAGAATTAGATTCAAAGCTTAAGGGAAGGACATCCAAGGTAGTATTCTCCTGGTTTGAGCAGAGGAATTTGGGTTCCTAGAGCACTGGCTGACTTTTCATTGTGGTACAAGCTGTTTTCCACAGATAACTTGCACCTGAATGGAAGGGGGGCTGCTGTTCTAGGGGAGAAGATCCTAGCAGGGGTGGTGGAGTATTTAAACTAGGATCGGGGGAGGAGGAAAAGGAAAACACAAAAGGGGTAGACAGGTAAGAGAGTGGGATGTGTATGGAGGACTAAGGCAGTGTATAAGAAGATCCACAAGTTACAAAACAATAGTGCGGATATATGTGCCAGGAAAATTACTACAAATCAGATAAATAACTGTGGAAAATGAAAGTGTATGTTCACAAATGCCAGAATTATCACAGGAAAAATGAGTCAGAGCAGGTTGGACCCCTTTTCACTGAAAATGGGGCATCGGTGACTGGAGACCAAGAGAAGGCGGAGATACTTAATGTTTTTTTTTACCTCCATTTATACAACAGAAGAAAAAACTTCTGACGTGGGTGGTGCCAGTGTGGGTCATGCATACTGTAATATACTAGACTGGTTGAATATAAAACTATAGAACTCTCTGCCGCAAGAGGTTATTATGGCTGACTCTATGTACATGTTCAAGAGAGGCCTGGATGCCTTCCTGGAGAGAAAAAATATCATGGGTGATGGGAAAAAACATTTATTTAATTCTTAAAGGTTGGACTTGATGGACTTGAATCTTTTTCCGGCCTTATATACTATAATAGACATGATCCAATCTAAGCTCAATAAAATCAATGTGTACAAGGCTCCTGGACCAGATGGGTTACACCCCAGTTCTGTTATAGCTGTACAGGGATTCTGTAATGTCTGGTGTGGTGCCAAGTGACTGGCTCAATGCAAATGTTTTTGCAATTTCATTTTTCACTCCCCACCCTCAAAAATCTATAACTTTTTATTTTTCCATGTGTGATGGCTTGTTCTCTGCAGAACAAATTGCACATTGTAGTGATGGTATTTAATATTCCATGCCGTGTACTGGGAAGCAGGAAAAAAATTCCAGATGCAGTGAAATTGATGAAAAAATGCATTTGAGCCGTTCTCTTGTGGGGTTGAATTTTATAGATTTCACTGTTTATCACAAATGACATGTCTACTTTATTTTTGGGGGTGTTACAATCACGGGGATACCAAATTTGTATAGGTTTTATAATTTTTTTCATACATTTACAAGAAGTAAAACCTCCTGTACTAAAAAAAAATTATTTTATTTTGCCAGCTTTTGGCGCTAATAACTTTTTCATACTTCAGTGTACAGAGCTGAAATTGGTGTCATTTTTTGCGGCTGATCGATCCTACCATATACTGCCAAACTACAGTATGGGGAATTTCCTCCTCATTCATTACAATTATAGCACACTATAATTAATGGGTTAAAACGAGAATGATCTTCGCCAACATGGCACCCACCCCGCGATCAGTGCTGGTAAGTGTTTTCTACATTATGCAGCAAAGACTTACCGTTTATGGAGAGGGCTCAGCCTGTGAGGGGCTAAATACTCTGCCACCCCTGCTAGGATCTTCTCCCCAGGCACAGCAGACCCACTTCCATTTAGTTATCTGCGGAAAACAGCTTGTGCCCCAATGAAAAGACAGCCCGGTGCTCTAGGAACCCAAATCCCTCTGCTCTACACACCAGGATCTGAGCAGTGCATTTAACTCCCTGAGCTCCTGCTGTCGTCTTTGTGTAGCGCATGGCACAGGTAGTATTCCAGAGAATACTACCTTGGAGGTCCTTCCCTTAAGCTTTGAACCTAATTCTTTAAAACTATTCTTATGGCTCCTCCACCTTCCATCTATTCTGTCATTAGTTCCAACATGGACCGCGACACTGAGTCATCCCAAGCCCGTCCCTGTAATTTATCTAACCTTCCCTGTCATTTCTGACACTGACATCATTGCACAATCTTGCTCAGTTGTTCAGAGTCAGAATTGGCCTTCCTTATCTTGGACCCCTTTCTACCCCCTCTATTTCGTCAAGGGTGCTCCTGCAACCTATCTCCCAGATGGCAGACACACCCGTTCCCGTCCCTGCTGCTGCCCCGGTGAGTCACTCATCTCGATCCAGTGCCAACTCTGGCAGCGTGCCCATCCCCAGATCCTAGGGCACGCGCGCTGCCTTCAGTAAATTTAAAGCAGACCTTGCATCTCTGCTGCCTGCCCTGACCCTGACAACAGACGGTCTTCTGCTAAGGTCTTCGACCTCGGCTGCCATCGCGGGCTAGTTGCACCTGTGGAACGACCTGATGGCACCCCGCTGCTGCAAGACCATCCCACTTTGCGGCGGGCTCAGATGAAGACCAGGTGGCACTTAAATTGCGGTCCCAGGTGTCGGCTAGTACCACCTCCTGTGGTGGTCCAGAGGATCCACTGATCCCGAACCCCGAAATATTTACAGTAACCCGGCTACCTACCTGGTCCTCCTGGCTTCCTTTTCCACCCTCCAGCATTGGCTCCCTGTCAGTCGAGCACATCATGATATCAGCTGCTTGCTGACATTCTAATGTGTTCGCTGCAATTGGCACACACTGATGTCAGTGAGCGGCTGAAGTCATGGTGCGTCTGACGGATCATGCAGGGACACGGAGCCGATGCTGGACCATCAATGTTCAGAAGAGCATCTGCCGGAGGGGCGTCAGAAGGTGAATACACTTTATTTCCCCTGATAGGCTGGGTAAATCTAAAGGAGGGGGGCTACAGGCTATATACTGGGTGGGCAGGGGCTGCTCGGTATATACTGGGTGGGCAGGGGCTGCTCGGTATATACTGGGTGGGCAGGGGCTGCAGGCTATATACTGGGTGAGCACGGAAAGCAAGTTATATATATATATATAGGGGCTGATGGCTACTTACTAGGGGCAGGGGAAGGAGGCTATATATTGGGGGGGGGACGGAGAAGCAGGCTATACACTGGGGAACAGGGGCTGCTGGACATATCATGGGGGCAAGAGGCTTCTGGCTATATACAGGGGAATGAGCTGGCAGGCTATATACTGGGGGGGGGAAGCTGTCGCTAATGCATTTCCAACCCTCGAGTTAATAGTTTTTCCCAGTTTTTTTGTGTTAAAATTAGGGGTCTCGGATTATACTCAGGTCGGCTTATACTCGACTATATATGGTATATACTCGAGTATATAGGGTACGTAATTATGCCTAGACTAGGTACAGGGAGCAAAAATGTCTGTTACCACAAACCAGAAGGGGATCTGCAGGTTGGGAGACCAAAAGGGGAACGGTTACTAGTCGCTCCTTGTAGATCTCCGTACACGGGGCAAGGTGAACACTACATACGGAAATCTCTTTTGAGCTCTATGCCGCCACTTGAAGGATCCAGTATACCTGGATTTTTTGATATGGCATTGTTGACGTTTTGCAATATAAATTTCCTTGTTTTGTTATATATTGTTGAAAACCAAGTAAAAAGTTTTGTTTGTTAAAAAAAAAAAAAAGATAACTACACTCTCCAGGAGAATATAAAAAAAGAACTCAACAACCCATTCCTTTTTATAGGAGTACAATAAAAGTTATGCTTTGAAAGACACACTCTCACCGTTTCCATTCTTCTTTTTCTCCCCTTAGTTTATATTTTCACTGCTAAGGGCACGGGACAACTTCACAGTATCAATGGAAGAATGGATGGAGCCATGTATTATAAAATTCTGAGTGACAAACTTCTACCATCCTCCAACACATTACAAATGGGTTGTGGCTGGGTCTTCCAGCAAAACAATGACCCAAAACAAACAGCCAAGGCAACAAATGAGTGGTTCAGAAAGATATACATTTTCATGAGCTGTGGTGTGCAGCCAGTGAGATGGATCGATGCAGAGTCAGGAGTGGAGAGCACCTGTGCTCCTTAGCAGAAAATACAGGTGGGTGCTGGCCTAGAGTAGAGGGTGAAGCATGTGGGTTGCAGATGCTTCCAGAGCCCACTCCTCTCCAACGCCCGACCGATTGGTTCCTATGGACATTTTTTTTTTTAAAACAAACAAACAAACAAAAAAACAAACAATCTCCCCACTGCCTGGCTGCCAAAAGCAGTGTCCATGGTGAGGGCTAATTTTTATGGTGAGAAGAGTTGTTCTTTTCCGGGGTATTATTTTGAGGCACAACTTTTTGATCAGTTTTTCGTTTTTTTCTTTCACACTATTCGTTGTGCAAGTCCATTAATGCTTCAGATGTACCAATTGTCACGGGCATGTTTTTAGCTATTTTTAACTTCATAGTATCATAGTTTATACGGTTTAAAAAAGACATGTCCATCAAGATCAACCAAGGGAAGAAGTTAAAACTGGCACTAGGAAGTTCACTTTGTTATGCAGATACCAATCATTTGTAACTACTATGTGCACGGAAAAAAAAAAGTATGCATTTTTGAAGGTGGGTAGTGAAAAATGGAAATGTGGGGTTTAAGGGGTGGGGTTTATGATATCTCTGTGTACTCATTAAATACATGTTGTTTTAGCATTCAAAAAATATTTTTATGGAAGAAAAGCAAAAACAGTGCAACAACAGGTCACAGCTAAAAGTTCCCTGCAAATGGGGTTAATATAAACATAATTTCATGCTGAAACATGGAAAGACATAAAACACACTCTAACTTACTAAGACAGTGGGACAAAGACAAAGAATGGGAAGTAAGGAAAATATGGAGGAATTCAGGTGGTGTGGGTCATCAAGATAGGCTATCGACTCAATAAGAAATTTAATAGACTAGTAGGCAATACACATATGTACATCAAAGCACAAGGAGATAGTTGTCGAGCCCCCTTAGTATAGGGCAGAAGAAGCAGAATTAAGAAACCAGGGTTGCCAGATATTATTAATTTGCTCTAAACTATCAGCTCTGGTGGCTTCAATACAAGAATTATCTTTTTGGCCTCTAGTATGTGTATTTTGTTGCCAAAGCCTTAGAGAATGGGCAATGCAGCAACAGATTTGAGATATTCCATTTGGTATAAGGGCCAACGGATCATAAAAGCCTATTCAATGTATAAGGTAACAGGAGAACTCAGCAAGGTTGCCTTAAAAAGATAGGTAAATACTACAGGGATCAATGCATATTGACGGCAATCTTTTTTTCTGATTTTTTTTTTTTACATAATTCTACATACAGGATAAATATTGCTATCACCATTAACAAGAAATTTTCCTTGCCAAAGTCAGACTTACCTCACAAGGTTCAGAGAACCCTCTGCTTTCAAATCTTCAGTAGGGATATTTTCTCGAAAATCAAAGGTTAAAAGTTTTGTGGGATCAGAAAGGGCTGTGCATGGGTATTCCCAAAGAGGATGAGGCTCAGCCTCCTGAGATTCACGAAAATCTAGAGATTTCTGTAGAAAACAAAAATATATATATTGTATGATGCTGTTGAAATATTTAAAGGAAATCTACCACCAAAATCAAGCATCTTAAAGTAGGGATATTTACAGTATATTTTAATTTTACCAACAAAAAATGGGAAACCCTATTGACTTGCACTGGCCACAGCCTCCCAGTATATAGCCAGTAACCCCCCAGTAGTATATATAGCCAGCCAGCCCCCTGTAGTATATATAGCCAGCCAGACCCCTGTAGTATATAGCCAGCCAGCCCCCTGTAGTTTATAGCCACCCAGCCCCTTTTATTATATAGCCAGTCAGCCCCCTTTAGTATATAACCAGCCCAGTGTAGTATATAACCTACCAGCCTTCAGTTCGCCCAGTATGTAAAAAAAATAACCAACCCCGCTGCTCTTCTTTTTTCTCTCTGCTGTAAAAGCCGGCAGAGTGTGTCAATGCGCGTAATAGAGCACAGAACTGTGATTTCTGTAATACACTACAGAGAGCAGCAGACACGGTGAAGTCACTGCATCCTGCTTCTCAAGCAGCTCAATACAGGTGCAGCACATCAGGGGGGCATTACTGGGGGCTGTGGGGGGCATTACTAGGGGATGCCATTATGGAGACATTACGTGGGGGGGTTGTGGGGGAGATTACTGGGGGCTTTTAGGACGTTACTGGGGGAGCTGTGAGGGCTTCCAAAAAAAATGGAAAAGATGATATAGCGAGTATCCCAATAATTACACAATTCTCAAAAGATCATTTTATGTTCAAACGAATCATCCAAAAACATTGGAGTATCCTTAAGCAGGATAAAACCATTGGTGAACACATTCCAAAAAAACCAAAATTCGTGTTTAGGAAAGCACAGAATCTGGGAAACATGATAGCACCAACTGTCCAAAATAAAAAGAAAAAACCAACAACTAATTCTGGAACATATAACCCACTACTATTTAATATATTTATTAATGATTTAGAGGTAGGAATTAATAACACTGTATCTATTTCTGCAGATTACATAAAGCTGTGTAGTGTACAACAGTCTATGGAGGATGTTCAAAGACTGCAGGGTGACTTGGACAAACTGAGTATTTGGTCATCCACTTGGCAAATGAGGTTCAATGTGGATAAATGTAAGGTTATGCACCTGGGGGCCAATAATCCAAAGGCAAAATATGTACTTGAGGGAGTAAATCTGGGAGAGTCCCTTGTTGAGAAGGACCTGCGGGTACTAGTAGATCATAAATTGAATACAGCATGCAATGTCAATCAGCTGCCTCTAAAGCCAGTAGGATCTTGTCATGTATTAAAAGTGGTATGGACTCTCGTAATATTACCACTGTACAAGGCATTGGTTTGGCCTCACCTGGAATATGCTGTCCCGTTCTGGGCACCGGTCCTTAAAAGGATGCCCTGGAGCTGGAGAGGGTTCAACGTAGAGCCACAAAAATGATAAGGGGTATGAAGAGTCTTAGTTATGAGGAAATATTAAAACAACTTGATTTATTTAGACTACGAGGGGACATGATTAATTTATTTAAATATATGAATGGTCCATACAAAAAATATGGTGGTAAGTTGTTTCAAATGAAATCAAATCAAAAGACGAGAACGCACTGTCTCCATCTGAAGAAAACAAGGTTTAATCACCAGAGGCGGCAGGGCTTTTTTACTATGAGAACTGTCAATCTGTGGAATAGCCTGCCTCAGGCGCTGGTCACAGCAGGGACAGCAGACAGCTTCAAGAAGAGTATAGATGACTTTTTACACCTAAATAACATTGATGGTTATATTATATAGAATTGTTTCCCCTAAATCCCTTCCTCATGCAATCCCTTCCCTTCCTTGGTTGAACTTAATGGACAAGTGACTTTTTTTCAACCGTATAAACTATGATACTATGATACTATGATGATGTTACTAGAAGTCAGCAGTGCTAAACCCAAGAGGAGGTGAGCAGGTTATTTAATGTTTTAATTAACCTTTTGTTTGACTTTCTAATTTGTGCATGTGGTAGACTACATCAGATTTAGTGGACCTCATCTATTACAAAGATTTGTCCATAACTATACTTGAGGCTGTAATGCCATTACCATTACTCCACTACCCATTATTAAACTTAGAAATAAAAAAAAATGTGAGCTGTCACACCTGTATTAGTATTGCCAGACTACTTTATTGTAAAAAAAAAGAAGTGTCTATGGCCCCCATTATTTTCTATCATCAGAAACAGCCCATAAATTGACATGCGACAATCTGAAATTATTCGTACTCTCTAAGTATTTGTAAAAAATAGACAATAAATAGACTTATGCTATTATTTTAATGAAGAGCTGAAATACTATAATTTTGATGCAAAGGTAATAAGCAAAAAAGCTGACTAGCTTGTCTGGAATGCAAAAATGGTCATTTAAATATATAGTTCTTTAATTACTTTTATTAATTTGTTGGTAGTCAGAAAGGCTGATTAATGAATTAGGGTGAACATTTTCTAAGGTTCCAATTAGTTCTAGATAGACTTGTAATTAAATTTCAGCTTTAATTTGCTCCTGTCTATTTCTACCACATCAGTGTTAATCAAAATAATGTACATGAGAAACTGAGTACTGATGGTGACCATGTGACCTAAAAAGTCTGTCACTATTACACTGCATTTCAAAGAGATGAAGATACAATAAAACGTGATTTCTATCTAGTACATGCTTTGATTTATGTAAAACTATTGTAATAATTCACTGTCTGTTAGCGAGTCAAGCAAATCACTTTGTGCATAAAGGGCACATATTAATGCTCTATCAATGTACTTCCTTTTGACAATTTACTAAAAAGAGAAAATGTGAAACATACTTAAGCCCCTGTACCAGTCTTCTGGCAGACTTTTCACGTTCTTTTATGTTGCAAGTGCTTGCACAGGTATTTAAGAAGTGTCCGTGCCATTATTGTGTCACATGGGACACTTTTGCGGCGCGGCTGCACAATTGTTTACACAACACAAATTACTGCACTAAAAGGGGCAATTCGGTGCATAGTTGGAAATGTGTTGAACGTCCTAAGTTAAAGGTGCACTCTGTCGGAGCCGTGCAGGCTGCGCCAGATTAATCATGAATCTGATGCCCTATTCACACTACACATAGTGCAGTTTGTGCTGCTAATGATAAATGTGGGCCATTATGGTTACCCATGCCCACTGCAATACTATTAGGAAGTGCAAGGTTTATTTACCATTTACCATATACATATATATGAATCCCCCTGGACACCCATTTGGGATCCTGTCTCGCTATGAATGGGGTTATTTGTTGTGATCACTTCCAGTCCTTCAATATTATTATTATAGCAACATACCCATCAATTTATGGTATAGCTATTATATAGAACTAATACCCCATCGTGCACCAGCAAATATATTTTCTTGCATAGTGACACACGGAAGATCATTTTCCCTTCATCCCATATTGATCTTGGCTCCTACATTGAATTTTCTGCATCAGCTATTGTGGACACAGCTGGGTTATCATGGAGCTTAATCCACTTCCGAGCTATACACACCAGGTGTGTTCCACATATCCCTGCGTGGTTTCTCAGCACACTGTAATGTTTCTCGAAATGTGAAGCAATCGGGGAGATAACTACCTCTAGGGGTATGTTTTTAATATAAATACTAGCACTTTACAATTTTTCATCACCAAGATATATTCCTAATATTGTTGATCATGAATTACTTTGTCATCATACAATGTATTTTCAATATGATTACACTCTAATCTAAGACTATGTTTATAAGCACTGTATATATATACTATTTATTGTATTCTTTTACAATTCATTATCAATATGTATTCAAATGAGGGGGTGGACCTATGTAGTTAGGTGATGTATGTATAAATATCCGCCGACATCATTGCTCACATTGCTTGAGAAAGGCTCAGTTGGAGTAGGAATATCGCTGATGTACACTATATAATAAAATGACCACTTTTATCATTATCTTGGCCTCACTGAAGTGCTGCTTTATCTTGTATGTACCGTGCCCTGTGAAAGCATTAAACTCGTCTACCTTTTGCCACATTTTAGGCTTCAAACATAAAGATATAAATCTGCGTATTAATAAATTTTTGTTAAATAATCAACAAGTGGGACACAATTGTGAAGAGTAGCGTAGTTTATGAGATGTTTTAAATTTGTGTAAAAAATGATAAACTGAAAAGTGGGACAGTCCCCTTAAATTAATACTTTGTAGTAGCACCTTTTGCTGAGATTACAGCTTCAAGTTGCTTGGGGTAGGAATCTATCAGTTTTACACATAAACTGAAATTGCCCATTATTCCTTATAAAATAGCTCAAGCTCAGTGAGGTTGGATGGATAGCATTTGTGAACAGCAGTTTTAAGCTTTTTCCACAATTGGATTCAGGTCTGGACTTTGACTTGGCCATTCTAATACCTGGATACGTTTATATGTGAATCCTTCCATTGTAGATTTTGCTTTATGTTTGTCTTTTTGAAAGATAAATCTCTGTCCCAGTCTTAGGTATTTGGCAGACTCAAACTGGTTTTCTACCAGAATTGTCCCTATGGATAAACTCTCCCACCTCAGCTGTAGATCTCTGCAGTTCATCCAGAGTGATCATGAGCCCCTTGGCTGCATCTCTGATAAGTCTTCTCCTTTTTTGAGGTGAAATTTTAGAGGGACTGCCACGGGTGCTCCCGCGATCCATGTCACGGATCGCGGGAATACCGTTGCGCTGCTGCCGCGGTCCCCACTCCCCCAGCCCTCACTTACCTCTCCTGGCTCCGGCCTGTACTCTGGCTCCCAGCTTGTAGGCCGCATTCTCCTTGCCTGCAGTCGCTCTCTCTCACCACTAGAGGGCGCACGCGCTAACTTCTCAAGCCTTAAAGGGCCAGCGTCCTCCTGATTCGCTCCTGCTAATCCGGCTCGCCCTTATAATCCGGCACCTCCCTTCACTCCCTGCCGGATCATCTCCTATGGTTTCCATCCCAGGCTTCCTTAAGCCGTTCCGGTGGAAGAGAAAGCCCATTGGCGTTTCCAGACGCTTTCTTGTGTTTCTGTGTGTCTCCAGCATTCCCATACGCTCCTGGTGTGTCCTGTCTCCAGCGTTACCAGGGTACCTCAGTGTGCTCCAGCCATCCTGTGTCAAGTCTTCAGTTTGCCTCCGTGCTTCCTGCTGTGCCTCCTAGGGTTCCAGTCCAGTGGTGTCTGCAGTCCGTTAAAGTTTTACCAGTGTTCAACAGTCCATCCCAGGCTTGGACTGTTTCCTGCACTTCCCTGTACCTTGGCTGCCACCGCAGGCCTCATACCATCTCCTGCGATGGTCCAGAGGGTCCACTGGTCCACAGATTCCTCCCTCCGGACTCTTCCCATAGAGACTTTTAGTTCAGTTGTCTGTGTGACTCGTTACAGTAAGATCTGGCCATGGACTCCGCCAAGGCCATGGATCCAATCATGGACTGTTCCAAAGACCCATACCAGTTGCTGTCAGATGTTCTTGCCCAGCAATCTCATCTGATTTTTTCTTGGGGAGAGGATCTCAGCAGGGTTTCCACCCTGCTCCAACAGCTTCTAGACTCACGGCTACCACAGGCTCCATTTCCGCAGCTTCCCAGTGCTGCTCCGGCTTTCCAAGAGCCACTCCAGCCTGTCTCCATGCCTCAACAGCTGTTTGATTGCCAGCAACTACAAGTCCGGCTTCCATGTCGGCCTCGCTTGGCTCCAGTGTTCCAAAAGCCGGCCGCCGTGCTTCCTCAGCTTCCAAGCTCTAATCCGGTTTTCCAAGAACCACTCCAGCCGGCTGCCATGCTTCCACCGCTTCCAAGTTCTCCTCCGGCTTTTCCAGAAGCCGCTCCAGAGCCTCCAGCCTTCCCAAAGGTTGCTCCAGTGTCTCCACCGGCCTTCCCAGAGTTCACTCCAGTGTCTCCGGCATTCCTAGAAGCAAGGCTTGAGAAAGGCTCCAGATGCAAGGAGCCGAAACGTAGCCTTGACACATGTGTGAATAAATGAGTACGTTTTTCTGATTTCCACAAATCTCGGAGTGCTGCCATTTTTTTGCTGTTCTATATATATATATATATATATATATATACACCAACATAGAATATTATATATAATATAATTGTAAACATTAATGAGAAATGAAACAATTGTAAAATATAATGCATGTTTGATTTAATGATAACCTTATAACTATCAACTTAGAAACTGTAAAAGCAAGTTTTCTCCTCACTTATATTAATGTCTGTTCTGGCCTCCTAGATGATTAATTTACAACATTATGCACACAGTCCATTTTCCAACATAAGCAATTTTCTATGCGATTCCCTTTGTCTGAGACCTATAATCCTTTAATTGTTCTGAGGTTATATTTTTTGGATTCACATTGAGTTTCTTAATACACTGTCTAATTTAAACATAATAGCAGGTCAGATAGTAGTTAAGAAATAAGACTTTTACATGTATTTAGACTTTCCCCAGTAGGTTTCATTATCATCCATGGTGATTTATTTTTATAGATCTCCTGTGGTTGAAATAAAATGTACTCTATTAGCTGGCTCCCCGTCCTATACATTACTTTCTTGAATGGACACATACTGGTGGGATAAGATTGAGTTTATGCACAATTATAAGACTACATAACTCCAAAATGCATTAATGGAGTCACATAAACGATAAATCACCACATATAGAATCCCAATAATAAATATCTTTAATCAAATTAGATATTCTTAAAGGAAATCTACCATTGGGATCAAGGATTGTAAACCAAGCACATATACATGCTGATTATGTTCCCCCATACACTCTTCTTATAGCTATATACCCTTATTTTTGCAAAAAAAGGCTTTAAAGTTATTTAATGAGTCTCATGGGCTCCATGGCTCAGTATTCCTTTGTATAGTTTTTTAAAGCCCTACTTTCATTAAAAACAGAGGCATAAGAAACTAAAATAGTCGGCTGCAAGAAGGTCCAGGGTCGTCTTTCTCGTCACTCTTAGTCTCCATACCAACTCTCCACAGCTCCTCCCACACCACTTTTTTAAATATCACATTCTACTTAACTTTCTTCATCTCTCACCCCCCCACACCATACTTAGGGCACCCTCTTTAATAAACCATAGTTATGCCTTCTAGAAGATTTTTGCTTGACCAGCCACATCAAGCAAGCAATAATATATGAATAATAAAATATAATACGACATCAGTGCAAACAATGAACAGTAGGTGGCAAGTGCTACTGCACTTACCTTTGACACACTCTAATGCATTTTATGTGAACCTTTTAAAGGTTAAATGCCAAAACTACAAGCCAAAACCCCACTAGTTACACAACACAAGCAATTTTATCAGCAAATTTTGCTCCATGCTTTGCTAAAGCTTTCAATTATAATGGTGTCTTGAGAAAACAAATGCCACTGAAAGAAGGACGAGAAATTTGGAATATTTAGCTTCCCTCCATATTCCCTTGAACAGGAAGGATCACAGGGCAGGAGCTCCATGATAATCCATCCCTAGCCATGCTCCTTGCTCCTCTTGCAGTTTCCAGGAGCCCAGGAAGTGTTTGCTCTAAAATACGTGAACGCAGCACATCCAAGTTACCCTGGACTGTGGTGGATGCTTCAGTCACAAAACCCATCTGGCAATCCCTCTGAGGTATAGACCCAGGTGCCATATGGGAGCATGGTAGGAGATGCCTTTGAGTGCCCCATCTGGCACCCCTCCAAGGTTTGCCATGACTACGCTAGGGGCTTAATATGGAATATACTGGGGTTGGGCTCAAAGCAACATAGCAGGAGATGTCCTCCAATACCACAGGGTTTAACCAGAAATAATTAACAGGCACACTCTTGATCACCAGGTCTGTTCTGATTAGATATTATCTTCACGTCCAGATTCTCGCAGAGCATAATAATAGGCGCTAGTGTAGAAACTTTTCTCTATTTTCCCATACAAGTGACTCTACTTGCTGCATAAGACAACAGAAAGACATGTGATTTTAAATTAAGCTTGATGACAGTAATTCAGTGGTATGTATCAGGATACATCATGAGAATATATAATTACTCATATTCAATGGATACTGAAACTTACTGCTTTTTATAGATGTAATATCGGCAGTAAAGTGTTGGACATCACAATCATTTTACAAGAGGCAATTTCTCTGGCAGAAACTTGCAGTCTGTTAGTTAGATTTACAGTAGCACATATATATGGAAGCACAATTTCCGAGTATCTCACTACTCACAAAAGTAAAACACTGGACATCACAGAAATTGGACAAACACCTGTCTGGAACACAGCCTATCAGACAGAAGGCTTAAAGCGGCAGCCTTATAATATTTCACTACAAAGAAATTTTTCTTTCAGTATCACACCCTGACAATTTAGTCCTTTCACAGCAAGAACATATTAACCCCTAGGGACGCAGCCTCTTTTTGACCTTAGGACGCGTCCCATTTTTCAATCTGACCTGTGTCACTTTAAGTGGTTATAGCTTTGAACGCTATGAGATATCCAGGGGATTTTGAGATTGATTCTCTTCTCGTGACACATTTACTTCAAATTTAGTTTAAAAATTTGGATGAAATCTTTTTGCGTTTAGTTATGAAAAAAACCAAATTTGGAACAATTTGGAAAAATTCTTTATTTCCAACTTCTAATTCTCTACTTTTGGATGCAGATAGTCATAGCACCAATATTTCATAACTTTCAGTTCCCCAATGTCTGCTTTATGTTTGGCATGGTTTTTAAGATTCCAATATTTTACTAGAATGTTATGAGGCTCAGAATTTAGTTATCATTTTTCACATTTTTTGTAAAATCACCAAAACCTGTATTTAGATGGACCTGCTCATTCTAATTGACAAACCGAGAGGCCTAAATCTGGCGAGACTCATAAATACCCCATGTGGAAATACAAAACCACTCAATGTAGAAAACCACTTTTAAGAAGTTTTGTTACCCTTTCAGGTGTTTTAATTTATAGGTTAAAACAAATGGAGGTGCACTTCAAATTGTAATATTTTTTCCAATACACTCATTTTGGGTTCAATTACACATTTACATGGATTAAAATTAAAAGGCTCCCACAAGTTTGTTACCCAATCTCTCCCAGTACACCACACGGATACCCATATGTTGGTGGTAACCTGCTGTATGGGCGCACCGCCTGGGCATAGGAGGGAAGGAGGGCCCACCAATCAGATTTTTGCTTGTCACATTGTCCAGGCTATAATTTTTTTTTTTTCTTTTTTTAATGTGGACCTCTAGGGGCTTATTTCTTGCCACATGAGATGCACTTTTCTGGTACGTAATTCGGGGACTCGATAGGCTCAATTGGTGGGAGATTTTATTAACTCTTTGTTGTGGAGGAAAATGAAAATCATCACTTTTTTAGGAAGATTTTTGTTTGGTTTTTTTTTTTTGGCCGTTTACCATACCATAAAAATAGTATATTATTTTTATTCTATGGGTCCGCCACGATTATGAAAAGCACCTCATTTATATAGAGATTTTTTATTTTTCCATTTTTAACTGAATAAAAGTATTTGGCAAACTGTTTTAATTTTAAGCCATCAACTACTTTATATATGCATAACTCTTTATTTTGCGCCTCACAAATCTGTTTAAAGGGCTTTATTTTGTTGCAATAAGATGGTTTTTTGAGTGTCTTATTTTGTATTGCATACATTTTTTTAAATTAATTTTAGTAAGCCATTTTTTTATAAGTATTATTGAAATTGTCTTTTTGTTTTGAGCTTTTTTGTTGGGTTTTTTTTAACCGTTTCACCTTTTGCCAATCTAATAACTAGTCTGTTTTATTATTCAAGATTGTTACGGTGACGCGGGATACAAATATGTGGGGTTTTGTGTATTTTATGTCAATTGTACTAATAAAAACCATTTGGAGAAAAATCTTGTTCATTTTAGCATCACCAGCATATTATATGCATAACTTGTTTATTTTTTCGGCTGACAAAGTCTATGTATCAGGGCTTATTTTTTTCGAAAGAGTTGTTCTTTTTAGTGGGCTTATTTTTGGAGTGCATATCATTTTTTAAATCACTTTTAGAGCATTTTTTTATAGGGTATTAATTTACAAATTATCGTTTTTTCGGAAGGTTTTTTGCGTTGTTTTTTTCTAGGGGGGCCGCGTGGCCGTGCGGGTCATTACACATTCGGTTTTATTAATACAAGATTGTTCCGGACGCGGCAATACCAACTATGCTGGTTTTTTTTTTTGTGTTTTTTGTGTTTTTTAATTACTTTTAGTGTAAGTGTTTTTAGTAGGGAAAGTGACGGTTTGGTAGGGGGCGTTAGGTAGTGTTAAGGTGGGTATTTATTTAGTGGTGTGGATGGTGGTAGGGGGGATGTGATTTTTTTTACTTGTTTTTTACTTATACATGACGGGTTGAACTGGAACATGGAATGCTCTGGCTCCTGGTTTAAGTTGGCAATACACTGCTCTTCTACACTGTCTATTGTGAGTTGTAGAGCAGTGGGTAAAACTGGTGCTGAGCAAGCGTGGGGGCGTGCCTGCTCAGGTACGATTTGTACAGGTGCAGACCCGGGAGGAGAAGGAATAACAACTTTCTGAAACAACCAGGTTTTTATCCGTGCAGACACTGTACAGTATGTAAGAATATAAAAGCAAGATCTAAGTACAGATGTTCGAAATAAGAACAACTCCTTCCCAATTAAACATTATATCAGCTGCAAACAAAAGGGTCATATATGCATACACAGTGCCCTGTGGGAAAAGTTACATTGGAAGGACAAAAGAAAACTTAAACATAAGGATAAAAGAACATTTGCGGAATATAAAAAAAACATTTGATGGACCCAATATTACGCCATTATAAGGACAAACACAATAGAAAAAATGAAGGAAGTGTATTTGGCATTGAACAAGTGAAAAAGAACGGAGAGGAGGGCGGCAATTATATAATGTATGTCAAAGGCAGAAAGCCGATGGATATTCGAGTAGATACGCTAATCCCTAATGGTTTGAACAGCAGAGCGAATTATTGCATTTTAAGTGGAAGTTTACACGGTACCCACTGCCCAATTGATAAACGATATATATATACTTTATTTTATACAAATTTTTATATATAGTTTGAATATATATAAGTACTTTTGAGGAGACAAACTAATTAATTAATAAAACAGTGTGGAAACAATGAGTTTTTAATAGTTTTTTAACAATAAATATATATATATGTTTTATAAATTATAAAAATGTTTTGAGAATGGCAACTTATCTGGGGTAGCGATAAAACAGCATTATAAAAAGATGCTTTTTAAAAATAAACAGAACGAACGATTTGTCCAGACCAAACCACAGAATGATCAGCTCTATCCCTAAAATGGCACGTACCTAAGATTACGCATCAGTAGATAGGAATTAACTGAGGAGAGAGCGGAGCTTGACAACGGTGGTGGAAAACTTTGCTCACCAGACGGACCGTACCTAGGGTGGACATCACCGGTACCTGTTAGTCAGATAAGCGAAGCCACCGGCGGGGTCGCGTGTGCTGATCTGCAATTGTGGATTACTACTTGGCTTGGAAACGACTATCCGAAGTGAAATACACCTCACGAAAAGATTATTGCTCTACATGAGATTACGAGACCTAAGGACAAAAACATAAAAAAGGAGGAATCAACTTCCCAAACAGGAGGGGTGCCACTTACAGGTTAGTGCATCGTGCACACTGATGTTTAAATCTTGTAGAGTCCGTTAGTGGTATAGCGTTTATCCGAACCTAAAGTCCTATTTTATAGCCAGCGCAGTAACCTTGTTTTTTACTTAAGATGTTTGTAGCAGGTGGAGAGGCACACGTCCTACAGCGAAGGTTTTTTCCTTTCTCTTTTTTTGCTTATTTAAGCACTTTGTCCAACCCATCTACATCTTTGCGCCAGTGATATAAAAAATACCCCCAGTTTATTGAACATTTTCAGATTTGGATACATACATTTGTAAATATACGAAATATCAGATGTGAGTACAGAAGGAGGGTTCTATGTGCTATTTCTTCGCATTTCTCTTCTTCCTATGCATGCCCAAAGCTCCAAATGGGAGGAAAGGTCCTCTGTTGATTTATATATCTTTAAATGTGTTTGCCTCTCTTTGGATAGTAAGTAAACTACACATTTGACAGTATCAGTTAAAAGTTAAAACAATAACAAACTTTTAACATAACATTCGGCTTACTGCCCATTTGTTTATCAAAGATTATATCATATCTATTACAGGTTTCCTTTTGTTTTCTTAGGTATGCTAGGAGAGATTCAGGTACGTATGATTGCTCTCTCCAAATAGAGCAAGTCTCCATCCTCTTAATTTTTATTTGTTACCTATGTCTTTCCTTTTAGTGTTCTTGTGACTTAGCCCATGGTGACCAAATATCTAACAATGGTTGATGGCTAAGTAAACCTCTAGACAATGTCTTTCATAGTTATACTGTACGTGGTGTCTATGCAAGCAATAGTTCCACTGTTGGAGGGCACTTATTAGATTTCCAGTGTCTTGCAATAATAGGTTTAGCAAAGCTAGGATTTTGCAAGTCAAAATCTTTGTTTTGTGGGAAGGATTCCAATCTATCCTAATAGTGCCAGGGCTGGACGAGTGGTAAAGTGTGGTTCAGCATTTTTTGTATGAGTTCAAAGACTTGTCAATATTTCTGTACTATGGGACATTGCCAGCATATTGTGAAATGGTCCCCCTCATGCCACATTCCCTCCAGCAAGGGGGAATGCATTTGGATAGGCTGGATGTATAGATTGGGATATAATACCATCTCATATTAGCTTAACCGGTTTTCAATGTGCAAGTGCATTAAGTGTTGTGTGGAGAAGAAATTCCCATTCTTTAAGTGTATTGGACGGCCGCTATGTCTCTTTCCACAATCTGTAAGGTGTATATTTGTGTGTTTGATATTGTGAGGTTAGATGTGAGTTTAGCGATTTGAGACCTTTCGTTGGTCCATCACTAGTTGGTGTAAGGGGGTGTCCCCACCAAGGGGGTTTTAATATGCTTTCTAGAAGATGTTTTTATCCTCAGATAAGTGAATATCGCCGCAATGGGTAGTTGATTAGCGCTTTTGAGTTCATGAAAGATTTTCATAAGATTTGTTTTGTTCACATAACTGGCTAGGTTTTCACCCAGCTGTTTTCCAAGTTGAATCTGTAAGTGCATATTCCACCGTCTCTAGTTTTATGTCTGACAGTTGAACTGGGTTTGATTGGATTTGGTTCGTTTGATGAACACTGGCCCAGACCTCTAGCAGGTTGCGGTGTAATGGGAAGTATTGATTTAGCTTGAGGTAAGTTCCAAAGGATGCTTCTAGCAGATATCTATGTTTGTGTTTGCTGTGTAAGTTTTTTCTATATGCACCCATGGTAATAGGGGAATGGGTGGGGAGCCAATGTGGTTGCTGTTGTAATATGGTGGCTCTATAGTAACCCTAATATCTGGAACACAGGCCCTATCGATTTGTGTTTAGATAGAATCTTGCTAGAGACGTGAGGGTTACTGCCTTCCAGACATAGGAGGACATGATACTTGGGCTTTTGGCGAAAAAAAAAAATATGTGGGAGAGCAATGGTAGCGTGCGGAATAGGTACAAGAGTCTCGGGAGTAGTAGCATTTTGAATGCCGCTATTCTGCCCAGCCAGAGACTTCTTTATTAAGATCAATTGGATTCTTTATGAATTGCGGCTAATAGTGATTCATAGTTTCTGTGTAAGTTTGGATGATGGAAATGTTACCTGAATTCCTAAAATTGAATGTAATCTCTCGGTCAAAGGGGTATTTGTGTTTTAGAAAGGAGGGAGTCACGGTGTATGAATAATGGTAGTGCCTGGTTTTTGTCGTGTTGAGTTTTAGTAGGAGATGTCCCAAATTTTGGTATTAATGAGGGTAACCGTTTCTAGGGATTTCAGATTGGTAATGTAGAATGATGTCGTCGCATATAAGGAGATGACATGTTTCCTACCTCCCACTAAGGCTCCTTGTATTTTGTTGGAATGTTGGATAGGGTTGCCAACGGTTCCAATGATAGGTTAAAAAATCAAGGGAGAGAGAGCGCACCCTGTGTACCGTTGGTTATCGAAAAAGATTCTGACAAGTGCCATTTGTATAAACCATGGCTGATGGGTCAGAGTATAAAGTTTTTGATGGCGTGCAGGAAGGGGCCCCTCATGCCCATTTTGTCGACTACCGAGAAGGCGTACGTCAAGTGAATAACAGTCAAACGCCTTCTCGGCGTCAAGAGCTAGAAGGATTGCTGGGGGTTGATCTGTTCTAGGAAGTGTAATATGTGAATGACTTTATAGTGATTATCTGACGCTGTCTTTTTACGAAGCTATTTGGTTGTCGCTAATTAGGCTTGGAAGGCAGGTCATAAGGCGGTGGCAAGAATCTGGCATAACTTTTGTGTCAATGTTTAGTAAGGAGATTGGCCTGACGTTTTGGGGGTAATTCAGGTGCTCTACCGGCTTCGGTTATGGTTACTATAACGTTCTGGTTTTCCTAGGGAAGGAGCTAGTGTAATCATGTGATTAAAAGCCATAGTCATGTGCTAGTCAGTGTGTTGCCGTGAATTTGCAGTATTCCCCAATGATCCCATCCGTACCTGGCTTTGTGAGGAGGGCAGTTCCTTAAGTGCGTTGGACACCTCTTCGGGGGATAAGGTTGATTTAATGAATCATAGCATATTAGTTTAATCCCTTGCAAAATGTTGTCTATTTTTGTGTAGATGGTTGGTAGGTGAAGGGTCGTGTTGTTTGAAATTATAGAGGTTTTCATAGTATTCTTTGAACCTGTTGGCTATATCTTTTGGGTTATCAATTTCCCTTTTGTTGCTGTGTGTATGAAGGGAATTTCACTTTGAAGTGTTTGGCTTGAATTCTGTTAGCTAATAGTTTGCCTGCTTTAACCCCTGAGCATAGTATTGTGCGCCTTTTCAGGAGTCTCTTTTCATTACTGTAACAGTTCTAACTGTCTCGTTTTTTGCTTAGGGTTAGAGCTAATTGGGGAATGGGGTATTTTTATTAATTGTTTCCTGTCAATTTCCTTTATAGTTTCCGATTCAGCTGCTTTTGTATTCTGTCTGAATCTCAAGCTTAAGAATGTGCTCAGCATATAAACCTTATGCATTCCATAGTAAAACGGATCAGGGACAGATGGTGTATTGAATCTGAAGAATTCCTTCAGGTCTCTTTCAAATATAGGTCTGTATTTGGATGGTTTGTAGTAAGTATTCGTTGCATCGCCATAGTACGTGGGAGTTTGGTCCAGTGTTTCGGAGATGGTTAAGTTATGGCCGCATGGTCCGACCATGTAATGGTACCTATAGTAGTTTCATAGCTTTGAAGTAAATGTCTGCTTATTAAGTAAAAATATTCTAAAAAACAATTATGAACTGCAGAATGAAAGGTATAATCTTTTTTTTTGGCTGTGTTGGGCCCTCATATGTCATATAGTTCTGACTGTCCTAAAATCTTGGCTCAGGCCTGGGGCTTTCTTAGGGTTGCTGATGAGCAATCCCCTATCCATAGATAATTTCACCTACAGCGTTTTTTTTAAGATTCTTTGCATCTTGCAAAAGAAGTGAATCTGTCGCTTATTCGGAGAGTAAATAGCAAGCAAGGTAAATGTTTCATTATTGATTGTGCAAAACTATTAGGACATACCTTCCAAAAGGATCTTTCAATACCTTATTTTCTTGGAATGCTAATGTGTTTTTAATCACTATTGCGACCCTCTACTACTCTTGTTGCGAAAGTGAGATTGGTATAGTTTGGGAAAGGAAATAGGGTTGTGAAAACCATGTGCGTCTTCTAGTTTCAGGTGAGTCTCCTGGACAAATAGTATATCGCTAGTTGTTTCCTTGCATATTTCCATGTTTGGGATCTTTTGAATGGATTATTGAGACCCTTCACATTCATTGATAGTACCTTTATACCCATGGTTTTTCATATGTGTCTCCTACATCTAAAACCCTGTGTGAATGTCATTTGTTCTGGAATGTCATGGAAGCTTTTGTACTGTGACTTCAAAATTTTGTACTGTAAAATGTGACTGAAGCCTGTTTTAAAAAAACAAAACAATAAACATAAACATTTGGGCTCCAAGGACTTTTGCCCATTTAAAACTCTTGCGGCATTAAAGCTGCGTCGTGGGGGTGAAAAGTAACAGTTCGGAATTATAGTTACCAGTCAGAGTTGGTAGTTCGGACATATCAGTGTTGCACCGTCACAAGTGTTCAACTTTGCTTTTTGTTTTGGACCCGATCTTGTGCCATTCCTCTGTGAGTGTTGTAGGAGGGATTCTTTCTTGAAAGGTTGAATCGGATATAGGTAAGCCCCATCTTTTCAATAGGTGTGCGCCTTCCTCAGGTTGTTCGACCATGGAGATGTTGCCATGCGGGAGATCGGAGCTTTGTGGGGAATCCCCATTTGTATGGAATCTAGTTTTTTCTAAGATGGTGTGATGGTGTAGTGTCTCCGTATGGAAGTGTCGCAGCCGAAAGATCTTTGTAGATCGTCCTTATATGGGTTTGGAAGAGTTCCTATTTTCCTGTTTCAGCCATCAGACGTCGTAAAGAAGTGAATTCGTGCCAAACAATTTCACGGAATTTCCTGTTTAGGTGTTAGGGTGGGAAGTCTGTGTGCTCTGTCAATTCTCAGATCCTGATCGTGCAATCTGGGAGAAGTAGTTTAAAAATCTTGTATGGAGGAGTTAGTTCTGACTGTGTGACTACTTCTGGATCCCCCCGGAATTTACTTTGTCCGACGTGATCGGTCTCTAAGTCAGCCGTTTAGCATGAATGTTGAACTTCCTCTTCTAGCTATAGTATCGATCTATCAGTTCGTTATGTGATGGCACCATTCCCCCTTTTTCTCTTTCCACATGGTGGATTCTGTTACCAAGGGATTGGACCTCGTCTTTTTATAGGTACCAGCATTTTGTTTATGGCACCTGGGAGGCCGTCGCCATACCACTGAGCATGTTTTTAATGGAGCACTCGTGAGTGTTTTTGTCTGATGTTGGAAGCATCTCAAAGGCCTTGGGAGGCAGTCGAGGAGAATCTGGGTGTGAGCTTTCATCTCCTGAGTCCGTGCTCTGGGGAGATTCTGGGCTGTTTTGCTGGACTGCGGCCTGTGGGGGAATGTAGCGCGGCCATTTTGATGGGAGGCGGCGCCGTTCCGCAGCTATGTCTCGTGTTCCCGTTCTGGTCTGAAATCGGGGAAGCGGGGGCAGAGTAGAGCGTCTGTTTGCGGTGTGGCACCTCATACCTTTTGGGTTTCCCGGTGAGTGCTGTGGCCTTCAGAGATTGTTGTGCGCCGGCGCCATCTTGGATTGGTCTCCCGCTGCAGAGAGGTAAAAATCCATAATCTTCTGGGGTTTTGAGGAGTTCCCCTCTTCTTAGTAGTGCTCCTCGTCTGGGAGACACTGTTCATGCTCTTTTTCTCGGGTCTTCGTGGAGATAAGTAGCTTTGGATTACTGCAGTAACAGAGCTAGCACCATGCGTCGTGCAGAAGCAGTCAGGCACGCCCTTCGGTAGTACCCTTCTGATCCATTATAGTGCTTTAAAGAGAGTTATATGATCTTATTTTGATTTACTGCTGTCACAATTTGGATCAACCTTGTTCGGTTTCTACATATTCTAGTATTTCCACCTGTTTGTCATTTTTTTGTCTTTACTGTCAGGAGAGGCTTTGATATGGGGGGAGATGGTGTTGGTCCAGGCTTGATGGCTTTACTCATTGCAGGTTCCTGGGTTGTACATTGTGTGATAGTCACACTTTTACAATGTTTTCTAATATTTAGGTTGTGTGTGTACTATGTACAAATAAAATTGTTTACTTTTTACTTTTGGTGTCTCAAGCATTACTTTTTTTCTTGTGATTTACTAATGTATCAACAGGTTTTAAGCGTTGTCTGGTCACTGTGTTATAATATAATATGAAAGATGGGAAAATTTGGAATGTAGCTCCCCCCCCAGGGGTCCTGAAGAAGGTGGAAGAATCAGGGGGACCAGAGAAGGAGCTAATGAAATTCATTTCTTACACACCTCCTGTCTCCTCCTGTTGTATCTGACAGCCAAGGAGTTGCTTTAAAATAGTGCTTGAGATAGCAGTTGCTGGGCTTGTAATTGGACTCAAGAGAAGCCTTGATGGTATCTGGCAAACTTTGGGTTGGGGTGAGTGCTGGGTGCCCACAGAAAGGCTCTGAGTGCCACCTCTGGCACCCGGCCCCCATAGGTTCGAACCACTGACCTAAGACATTGAATGCCCAGTTATTATTGACAACACGAGGGAATAATTAAGAAATGGCTAGTGCCCTTCCACAATCTAGCGGAAACAAAGCAAGGTTCCACCTCCCGCTGGTTGATTAAGAAGAGACTAACCATCCGAGACAAAAATAAAACAAGGAGGAACAATGATAAAAAATTTTCATACATGATCTTACTGTACCATGAAAATTAGCCTCCTAGCAAAAGGATTATCGGTTTGTCCAGAAACAAGCGAATTAATTTAATTATTTCTGGACCTAACCAGTTTTACAAGAAAACTGAACAATCAAACGCATTTCGAACTTTAAACTTGAGAAATAAAAATCATACATCAATAAGGATCCTAACCTTAGACCAGACCACTATATTCAGTAAGGAAGTTCATTCCGTTTTCCTTCTTCCCCTTGAGAACCAGGTATCACATCAAGCTTCATGTATCGTAAGCAAATGATACTAAACAACATACGAACAAACGAAAACGAAACAAGAACCTCTAAAAAAAGAAAAAAAAAACCATCAATAAACTTGGAAGAATACTTAATAAATTGAACAAATAGCACTCAAAAATCTAGAACATTATGAAAATTTAATCATGAGCAGTGAACGGTGGAGGAAATGTTATACATATCATCGGAGGGACTACGAAAGAAGCCCTATCTAATAACTTTCTGATCCAAATTTTACACAAGGGAGAAGTGCGCGTACGAAAACAGCAGGCTGTCTATTCTTTCAGATTTTACGGCGGAAGTTCAGACATAAACAAGGCAGGCAATTCTCAAACTGTACCTGATGGTCGGCTCCGAGATCTTGGGTAAAACTATCCAGTTATACGACACCGGGTCCAAGACGGGGACAAGTCCTTTTCTTTCCACGCTGGAGGAAGCTGCAGGATGGCTCGACCACAGGCTCGGCAGCCTTGTAATGGCAGTGATGCACCCTAGGCCTTGTTTTTACATGTCTTTTTCTTATTGTGGTTTGCTGACAAAGGGACAGCAGGGTGGTGACCAGGCGTTTAGGGGGTGATACTTGATAGTTCTAGTTGGCAGTCACAGTCTACAGTTTACAAGGTTCTTATTTACAGTTAACCCCTCTCTACAGCAGGGAATGTTGCTTCTCCTGGACATGAGCTCTTTCTCCCAGATCTGGATTGTAGGAAGTTATAGTCATAGAGGAACAATAGCTTAGTGATCGGGCCTTTAGCATGAGAGTTTTTTTCCCCTTCACAATGAAGGCCGTAATTTCATGGGTTATGGTGTGAGAGTACACCTCCCGTTGTAGGTTCACATATGGACCAAATTTAAGTTGTAGTTCAGGGGATCTGGCCAGACCATGTTGGGGGGTATGGACAGGGTGGGGTGAGGAGTCCATTGGATTCAGGTTGATGTATGGGCTTTGGTTGAGGGTGTATGGTGTACGACTGGAGGAAAGGATGTAGTAGGAGGGGGGGGGACGAGGGGTATGGGGGGGGGCTGCTGTAGAGTATATTCTGTCCCTCCGGATTATTCTATATTCACACATTATGGCCGGAATGTAAGATAGTTCCATGGATGTCGGGTTGACTGTAAGATTAGAGAATCCCTTGTGTTTAACTTTCTCAAAACCATACCCGACAGGCTATTTTCAGGAGACGCACCTGCAGGGGTCAGAGGCTATTGGCTCTTTAAGAGGACCGTGGAGTGAAACACGTACCATCTGTTGTATGACACATGCAAGGGGGGTGTCGATCCTAGTGAGTAACAACTCTCATTCCTTTCGGCGGTGCTACATGCGGTTGCACCTGACCCACTCAGGGAATTGGGGTAATCCATGCCTCAATCGGGGAATCCCCTATGGAGCACAGAAATTATGTTCCCCTCACCTGTGAGATATTCCAGTTGTTGAGGGAAATGATGGACTAAATAGCCATTATATCCGCAGACCCATTTATGATTTATTTTGGGTGCATTTCAATTGCTACACTTGACCCGTTAAAAGACAGCACTCACCCCCTCTAGACACGATAAATCCCTAGTACTGGGCACAGGCCATCAACTTGACTGAGGGTGTTGGAGTTCTCTAGGTGGCGGGCACGCGGAGGTTTCCCAATTCTCCTGTTATGTCACCCGCAACTATTCAGCTCTTAGGATGATAGGGCTCGCAAGCTGGATAGGATCTCCTGACCCAAATTGGCCGGAGGGGTGGATAATCTTCCCTGGGGTACCGCAGACCACGCTCCCCTGTGGTGTCGTTCACAGTCACCTTAGCGGCCCCGGGTGGATGTGGAGAATAAACCCGATATGGCTAGAGTCATTACCAGATAAAGAAGCTGTCAGCAAGAGATGTGCAGAAAGAAAAGAAAAAGAAGGGTAAACCTTGTACACGCACAGATGGGAGCATTAACAAGGCATCCTGATGGGGTTGTCGCACAGGGAGTCAGTTGACTCAACTCGACGCTGATAGGGAAACATGGGTGGGTGAGTAGAGAGAACAGTACAACTTGCAACTTGACGGAGTACCATACTAAAAAAAACTGCTGAACCAGAGGAAGCGTATTTTCGCAGACGGCGCCAAGGGGGGAAGACATCCTACTGGGTGGTGATTGAAACTCACCAGGAGTCGTGGCTGCATTTCCGAACAGTCGGGCTCCAAACGTAACGGATCCAGCTGCTATATGCGCGAGTCGTTCAGTTGTATTCAGGGCTTTAGTGACTCCAAGGTAATCTTCCAATTGCCGCCAACTGGAGCTACTTAAACACCATGCCTCTCCAAGATCTGGCGGCGGACAGGAACTGTCTTGGTGCTCCCTTGAACAGTGAAGAGATTGGCATGCAATATACCTTCCCTGGCTCCCGGCAAAGCACCGTGCAACTGGAGGGTCACCGGAAGGAGGGTACTGCCAGGCAGGGTAGCGGAGATTAGCACCAGAATGCTGAAACCTACCAGAATATTGGGGAACGTGTCCGAGTTACTGATACCTTCCATGAGGCACCAATAGTGGTCATACACAAACGGCAAGCCCCCCGCCTGTGTAGGTTCCTAACGGCCTATATCTTTCATAACCTGGATGCAAGATAATGGCTAAAGTATTGGCAATACGCTGTAGGCATGGCATATTCAATTGTATCCGGATAGTCTGGCTTATGCCAGGGAATGCACGGATATTAATTTTAAGGGGACTATTGACCAACTCAGAGACCCCATGACATAGAGGGCAGAGATTATTGCCTCCCTGGATAATGAAAGGCATTTGACTAGGTTTTGAATGAGGGATTCAGTGTGGGAGGTACTTGAACGACCTGGCTTTTCCACTAGACTAGATTGTTCAAGTGGCTCGCGCTCTCTACCACAGGCCAGAGCTCGGGTACGAGTAATGGGTACTCTATTCGAGCATTTAGGCTAGAAGGGGAGACTAGACAGGGCTTTGTCTCCTCCTCTTTGCTCTTGCATCTAGTACGGGAAACTGTTGCCTAATCAACTAGTAGTACAGCAATTGATAGGATGGAACATTGTGGGGATCACAGAGAAATGCTCTCTCTATAGCAGATGATTGCTGGGTCTATCTGCGACCCAGGCCCCGCTGGATGCCATCTATGTGGTGTGTAAATGAGTTGGGAGTTTTTGGGTTAAAGGTAAGATGGCACACATCCGCCCATCTTATGGGGTAGATGAGTTTGGATCAATCTCTGATCTCACAGCTCAGGTCTGATGTGGTTGACCAATTTGTTTACCGGGAATAGTGCATTATCATAAAAGATGTTTCCAAAATTTGCAGAGCCCTCACTAGATTACCTGTCAGCAGTAGTTATATGACCGCAAAGTCAAAGCATGGCGAATCTATGCCTCTTTCACTAGTGGTAGAGTTAAGTATTTTTAAGAGGTCCTCTTGCCTAAAAATCTCCTATCTGTATAGTGGCATCCCACTGTTTTTGCCAGGTCCAATTTTAGCTATTGACAAAACTCCTATTCCTTCTTATGGCGGGAAGTAGTCCGCCGAGATCGCAAGAGAGATGAAGGCCCAGACTGATAGAGGGGGCTAGATACCTCAAAGCAGAACTTATACCAGGCAGGCTTGCAGTAACCTAGAAGTGGGGATAGGGTGGACCCTAAAACCCCTGTAGTCCAGAGGCGGCACTTTTGGGCTTATGAAAGATGGCCAACTTGTTTACAGGGGAGGGAAAGTACATGGGCCTTATTCCACATATAATATGGGTGGCCGACCTTATGGAACAGAGTAGTTGGACTATCGGAGGGACACATCTGGGGCCTTGGTCTTCCGCATCCCTTGTGGTTTAACCCCTTCCTGGCTGAGTTGAAATCTGCCTGAATTTGAATTCTGTGGCACATAAAAAGGGATATACCAGTATAACCAAGGGGTGGGGGGGGGGGGGGGGGGGGGTAGTTTCCAATGTGTTTTTAAGACTCCAACACACCTTCGAAGGAGTTTGGCTTGGCTCACTACTGCCTTCTAGTAGGGCACGGCACACATCATTGCAATGGTGGTCCAATTTGGGAAGGGAGGAGCCAAAAGATGAGCACAGCCCCATGCGAGGCCATTGCCAGAACCAAAGCCCTGGGGAATCAACCACCTCCACCTTTATAAAGCAATGATGGTTCCAGCCCTCTCCAGAGATTTTAAGTGGAAGATTTACACTGGTACCCACTGCCCAATTGAAATATACTGATATATATATATACTTTTTATTTTTATACACATTTTTATATTATAGTTTGACTATATATAATGTACTTTTTTAGGAAGACAACTAATTAATTAATACAGTGGTGGAAACAATGATTTTTTAATATTATGTTTTTAACAATAAATATATATATAAACAATGATTTTTTAATATTATGTTTTTAACAATAAATATATATATATTTTTATAAATTAATAAAAATGTTTTGAGAATGGCACCTTATCTGGGTATAGCGATACAACAGAATTATAAAAAGATGCATTTTAAAACTAAACAGTGAGATTAGGAATTCAACCCTGAGGAAGAGAGCCGGAGCTCTCAAAAACGCGTCGGTGGAAAACCCTTTTGTCTCACCAGACGGACCGTACCTAGGGTGACATCACCGGTACCTTGTTAGTCAGATACAGCGAAGCCACTGGCCGGGGCTCGCGTGCTGATCTGCATTTTGTGGATTACTACTTGGCTTGGAAACACTATCCGAAGTGAAATACACCTCACGAAAAGATTATTGCTCTACATGAGATTTACGAGACCTACGGAACAAAACCTCACTAAACGGAAGGAATCAAACTTCCCACACAGGAGGGGTGCCACTTACTCAAGATAGGGCCTCGACCCAATAAGAAATGTTAAAACTGTAGGCAATACACATATGTACATCAAAGCACCAAGGAGATAGTTGTCGACCCCTTAGTATAGGGCAGAAGAAGCAGAATTAAGAACAGGGTGCCAGATATTATAATTTGCTCTAAAATATCAGCTTGGTGGCCTCAATACCAAGAATTATCTTTTGGCCTCTAGTAGTGTATTTTGTTGCCAAAGCTTAGAGAATGGGCAAATGCAGCAACAGATTTGAGATAATTCCATTTGGGTATAAGGGGCCAACGGATCATAAAGCCTATTCATGTATAAGGTAACAGGAGAACTCAGCAAGGTTGCCTTAAAAAGAAAGGTAAAATACTATACAGGGATCAATGCATATTGACGGCAATTTTTTTTCTGATTTTTTTTTTTACATAATTCTACATACAGGATTAAATATTGCTATCACCATTAACAAGGAATTTTCCTTGCCAAAGTCAGACTTACCTCACAAGGTTCAGGAACCCTTGCTTTAAATCTTCAGTAGGGATATTTTCTCGAAAACAAAGGGTAAAAGTTTTGTTGGATCAGAAAGGGGTGCTGTGCATGGGTATTCCCAAAGACGGTGTGGTCAGCTCCTGAGATCACGAAAATCTAGAGATTTCTGTAGAAAACAAAAATATATATATTGTATGATGCTGTGAAATATTTAAAGGAAATCTACCACCAAAATCAAGCATCTTTAAGTAGGGATATTACAGTATATTTTAATTTTACAACAAAAAATGGGAAACCCTATTGTGCACTGGCCAAGCTCGTATATACAGCCATAACCCCCGTAGTATACTATAAACCACAGCCACGTAGTATATATAGCCAGCCAGACCCATGTAGTATATAGCACCAGCCCCCTGTAGTTTTAGCCACCAGCCCCTGTATTATATAGCCAGTCAGCCCCTTAGTATATAACCAGCCAGTGTAGTATATAACTACCAGCCTTCAGTCGCCCAGTATGTAAAAAAATAACCAACCCCGCTGCTTCTTTGTCTCTCTGTGTAAAAGCCGGCAGCAGAGTGTGTCAATGCGCGTAATAGAGCACAGAACTGTGATTCTGTAAACAACAGAGAGCAGCAGACACGGTGAAGGAAGTCACTGCATCTGCTTAAGCAGCTCAATACAGGTGCAGCACATCAGGGGGGCATTACTGGGGGCTGTGGGGGGCATTACTAGGGGATGCCATCTATGGAGACATACGTGGGGGGGTTGTGGGGGAGATTACTGGGGGATTTTAGGACGTTACTGGGGGAGCGTGAGGGCATTCCAAAAAAAATGGAAAAGATGATATAGCGAGTATACCAATAAGTACACAATTCCAAAAGATCATTTATGTTCAAACGAAATCATCCAAAACTTGGAGTATCCTTAAGCAGGATATAAAACCATTGGTGAACACATTCCAAAAAAACCAAAATTCGTGTTTGGAAAGCACAGGAATCTGGGGAAACATGATAGCACCAATGTCCAAAATAAAAAGAAAAAACCACAACTAATTCTGGAAATATAATAACAAACTTTCTGAAACAACCAGGTTTTTATCGTTGCAGACACTGACAGTGATGTAAGGAATATAAAAGCAAGATCTATAGTACAGATGTTCGAAATAAGAACAACTCCTTCCAATTAAACATCATATCAGCTGCAATACAAAAGGAGTCATATATTGCATACAGTGCCCTGTGGGAAAAGTTACATTGGAAGGACCAAAAGAAAACTTAACATAAGGATAAACAGAACATGTTGCCGGAATATAAAAAAAAACTTGATGGCCACCCATATTACGCCATTATAAGGACAAACACAATAGAAAAATTGAAGGAAGTGTAAATTTGGCATTGAACAAGTGAAAAAGACGGAGAGGGGGCGGCAATATTATAAATGTATGTCAAAGCAGAAAGCGATGGATATTCGAGCTAGATACGCTAATCCCTAATGGTTTGAACAGCGAGATCGAATTTTGCATTTTAAGTGGAAGATTTACACTGGTACACCAACTGCCCATGAAATACAGATATTATATACTGTATTGATAAACATTTTTGAATGAGAGGGGATACTATAATATAGTACTTAGGAAGACAAACTAATTGATAATTAAAACAGGGAAACAAGAGATAGAGTTGGGAACAATATGTATGATAAGTTTATATATTATTTATAAAAAATGTTTTGAGAATGGCACCTTATCTGGGTTATAGCGAACAACAGAATTATAAAAAGATGCATTTAAAATAAACAGAACGAAAATTTGTCCAGACCAACCACAGAACTGATCAGCTCTATCCCTAATAATGGCACGTACCTATAGATTGACAGCATCAGTAGATAGGAATTAACCCTGAGAAGAGAAGCGGAGCTGAAACGCGTCGGTGGAAAAACCTTTGTCTCACCAGACGGACCGTACCTAGGGTGACATTCACCGGTACCTTGTTAGTCAGATAAAGCGAAGCCACGGCGGGGCTCGCGTGTGCTGATCTGCATTTGTGGATTACTACTTGGCTTGGAAACGCATACGAAGTGAAATACACCTCACGAAAAAGATTTGCTCTACATGAGATTACGAGACCTACGGACAAAAATCACTAAACGGAAGGATCAAACTTCCCACACAGGAGGGGTGCCACTTACGGTTAGTGCATCGTGCACACTGATGTTTAAATCATTGTAGTCCGTTAGTGGATAGCGTTTATCCGAACCTAAAAAGTCTTATTTATAGCCAGCGCAGGTAACCTTGTTTTTTACTTAAGATGTTTGTAGCAGGTGGAGAGGCACACGTCTACAGCGAAGGTTTTTTCCTTTCTCTTTTTTTGCTTATTTAAGCACTTTGTCCAACCCATCTACATCTTTGCGCGCAGTGATATTCAAAAATACCCCACCGTTATTGAACATTTAGATTTGGATACATACATTGTAAATATACGAAATTCAGAATAGTGAGTACAGAAGGAGGGTTCTATTGTTGCTATTTTTCGCATTTCTCTTCTTCCTATGCATGCCCCATAGCTCCAATGGGAGGGAAAGGTCCTCTGTTGATTTATATATCTTAAATGTTTCTGGCCTCTCTTTGGATAGTAAGTAAACTACACATTTGACAGTATCATTAAAAAGTTAAAACAAATACAAACTTTTAACATAACAGTCGGTTACTGCCCATTGGTTTATCAACGATTATATCATATCTATACAAGGTTTCCTTTTGTTTTCTTAGGATGCTGGAGAGAATCAGGTACGTATGATTGGCTCTCTCCAAATAGGCAAGTCTCCATCCTCTAATGTATTTTGTACCTATGTCTTTCTTTAGGTGTCTTGTTGACTTGCCCTGGTGGACCAAATATCTCCATTGGTTGATGGTGAAGTAAACCTTAGACAATGCTTTTCAAGTTATACTGTACGTGGTGTCATGCAAGCATAGTTCCACCACTGTTGGAGGGCACTTATTAGATTTCCAGTGTCTTGCAATAATAGGTCTAGCAATAGCTAGGATTTTGCAAGTCAAAATTCTTTGTTTTGTGGGAAGGATTTCCAATCCTATCCCTAATAGTGCCAGGGCTGGATCGAGTGGTAAAGTGTGGTTCAGCATTTTTTGTATGAGTTCAAAGACTTCTGTCCAATATTTCTGTACTATGGGACATTGCCAGCATATGTGAATAATGGTCCCCCTCATGCCACATTCCCTCCAGCAAAGGGGGAATGCATTTGGATAGGCCTGATGTATACGATCTGGGATATAATACCATCTCATCATTAGCTTAACCGCGTTTTCAATGTGCACTGTGCATTTAAGTGTTGTGTGGAGAAGAATTTCCCATTCTTTAAGCTGTATTGGACGGCCTATGTCTCTTTCCCACAATCTGTAGGTGTAATATTTGTGTGTTTGATATTGTGAGGTTAGATGTGAGTTTAGCGATTTGAGACCTTTCGTTGGTCTCATCACTAGTTGGTGTAAGTGGGTGTCCCCACCAAGGGGGTTTAATGCTTTCTAGAAGATGTTTTATCCTCAGATAAGTGAATATCGCCGCAATGGGTAGTTGATAGCGCTTTTGAAGTTCATGAAAGATTTTCATAAGATTTTGTTTTGTTCACATAACTGGCCTAGGGTTTTCACCCCAGCTGTTTTCCAATGTTGAATCTGTAAGTGCATATTCCACCGTCTCTAGTTTTATGTCTGACAGTTGAACTGGGTTTGATTGGATTTGGTTCGTTTGATGAACACTGGCCCAGACCTCTAGCAGGTTGCGTGTAATGGGAAGTATTGATTTAGCTTGAGGTAAGTTCCAAAAGGATGCTTCTAGCAGACTATCTATGTTTGTGTTTGCTGCTAATGTTTTTTCTATATGCACCCATGGTAATAGGGGAATGGAGTGGAGCCAATGTGTTGCTTGTTGTAATATGGTGGCTCTATAGTAACCCTTAATATCTGGAACACCCAGGCCCCCTATCGATTTGTGTTTAGATAGAATCTTGCTAGAGACGTGAGGTTTACTGCCTTTCCAGACATAGGAGGACATGATACTTTGGGCTTTTGGCGAAAAAACTATTTGGGAGAGCAATTGGTAGCGTGCGGAATAGGTACAAGAGTCTCGGGAGTAGTAGCATTTTGAATGCCGCTATTCTGCCCAGCCATGAGACTTCTTTATTAAGCATCAATTTGGATTCTTTATGAATTGCGGCTAATAGTGATTCATAGTTTTCTGTGTAAAGTTTGGATGATGGAAATGTTACCTGAATTCCTAAATATTGAATGGTATTATCTCTCCGGTCAAAGGGGTATTTGTGTTTTAGAAAGTGGAGGGAGTCACGGTGTATGAATAATGGTAGTGCCTGCGTTTTTGTCGTGTTGAGTTTATAGTAGGAGATGTCCCCAAATTTGTGTATTAATGAGGTAACCGTTTCTAGGGATTCTTCAGGATTGGTTAATGTAAGAATGATGTCGTCCGCATATAAGGATATGACATGTTTCCTACCTCCCACTAAGGCTCCTTGTATTTTGTTGGAATGTTGGATTAGGGTTGCCAACGGTTCCAATGATAGGTTAAAAATCAAGGGAGAGAGAGCGCACCCCTGCCTGGTACCGTTGGTTATCGAAAAAGATTCTGACAAAGTGCCATTTGTATAAACCATGGCTGATGGGTCAGAGTATAAGTTTTTGATGGCGTCCAGGAAGGGGCCCCTCATGCCCATTTTGTCGACTACCGAGAAGGCGTACGTCAAGTGAATACAGTCAAACGCCTTCTCGGCGTCAAGAGCTAGAAGGATTGCTGGGGTTTGACTCTGTTCTAGGAAGTGTAATATGTTGATGACTTTTATAGTATTATCTGACGCCTGTCTCTTTTTTACGAAGCTATTTGGTTGTCGCTAATTAGGCTTGGAAGGCAGGTCATAAGGCGAGTTGCAAGAATTCTGGCATAAACTTTTGTGTCAATGTTTAGTAAGGAGATTGGCCTGACGTTTTGGGGGTAATCAGGTGGCCTACCCGGCTTCGGTATGGTTACTATTAACGTTTCCTGGTTTTCCCTAGGGAAGGAGCTAGTGTTAATCATGTGATTAAAAGCCATAGTCATGTGCTTAGTCAGTGTGTTGCCGTGAACTTTGCAGTATTCCCCAATGATCCCATCAGTACCTGGCTTTGTGAGGAGGCAGTTCCTTAAGTGCTTTGGACACCTCTTCGGGGGAATAAGGTTGATTTAATGAATTCAATAGCATATTTAGTTTAATCCCTTGCAAAAATGTGTCTATTTCTTGTGTAGATGGTTGGTAGGTGAAGGGGTCGTGTTTGAAATTATAGAGGTTTTCATAGTATTCTTTGAACCTGTTGGCTATATCTTTTGGGGTTATCAATTTCCCTTTTTTGTCTGCTGTGTGTATGAAGGGAATTTTCACTTTGAAGTGTTTGGCTTTGAATCTGTTAGCTAATAGTTTGCCTGCTTTATCACCCTGAGCATAGTATTGTGCGCCTGTTTTCAGGAGTCTCTTTTCATATACATGTAACAGTCTCAACTGTTCTCGTTTTTTGCTTAGGGTTAGAGCTAATTCTGGGGAATGGGGTATTTTTATTAATTGTTTCCTGTCAATTTCCTTTATAGTTTCCGATTCAGCTGCTCTTTGTATTCTGTCTGAATCTCAAGCTTAATGAATGTGCCTCACATATAAACCTTATATGCATTCCATAGTAAAACTGGATCAGGGACAGATGGTGTATTGAATCTGAAGAATTCCTTCAGGTCTCTTTCAAATATAGGTCTGTATTTGGGATGTTGTAGTAAGTATTCGTTGCATCGCCATATGTACGTGGGAGTTTGGTCCAGTGTTTCGGAGATGGTTAATGTTATGGCCGCATGGTCCGACCATGTAATGGTACCTATAGTAGTTTCTATAGCTCTTGACAGTAAATGTCTGCTTATTAAGTATAAATCTATTCTAAAATAACAATTATGAACTGCAGAATGAAAGGTATAATCTTTTTCTGTGCTGTGTTGGGCCCTCCATATGTCATATAGTTCTGACTGTCCTAAATCTTGGCTCAGGCTCTGGGGCTTTCTTAGGGTTGCTGATGAGCAATCCCCTCCCATGATAATTTCACCTACAGCGTGTTTTTTTTAAGATTCTTTGCATCTTGCAAAAGAAGTGAATCTGTCGCTTATTCGGAGAGTAAATAGCAAGCAAGGTAAATGTTTCATTATTGATTGTGCAAACTATTAGGACATACCTTCCAAAAGGATCTTTCAATACCTTATTTTCTTGGAATGCTAATGTGTTTTTAATCACTATTGCGACCCCTCTACTCTTGTTGCGAAAGTGAGATTGGTATATGTTTGGGAAATTAGGGTTGTGAAACCTATGTGCGTCTTCTAGTTTCAGGTGAGTCTCCTGGACAAATAGTATATCGCATAGTTGTTTCCTTGCATATTTCCATGTTTGGGATCTTTTGAATGGATTATTGAGACCCTTCACATTCATTGATAGTACCTTTATACCCATGGTTTTTCATATGTGTCTCCTACATCTAAAACCTTGTGAATGTCATTTGTTCTGAATGTCATGAGAAGCTTGTACTGTGACTTTCTAATAATTTTGTACATGTGACTGAAGCCTGTTTTAACAAAACACAACAATAAACATAAACATTTTGGGCTCCAAGGACTTTTGCCCATTTAGAACTCTTGCAGCATAAAGCTGCGTCAGTGGGGGTGAAAGTAACAGTTCGGAATTATAGTTACCAGTCCAGAGTTGGTAAGTTCGGACTATTCAGGTGTGCACCGTACCAAGTGTTCAACTTTGCTTCTTTGTTTTGGACCCGATCTTGTGCCATTCCTCTGTGATGCTTGTAGGAGGGATTCTTTCTTGAAAGGTTGAATCGGATATAGGTAAGCCCCATCTTTTCAATAGGTTTGCGCCTTCCTCAGGTGTTCTGACCATGGAGATGTTGCCATTGCGGGAGATCAGTAGCTTTGTGGGGAATCCCCATTTGTATGGAATCTAGTTTTTCCTAAGATTGGTTGTGATTGGTGTTAGCTGTCTCCGTATGCGAAGTGTCGCAGCCGAAAGATCTTTGTAGATCGTCCTTATATGGGTTTGGAAGAGTTCCTATTTTCCTGGTTTCAGCCATCAGACGTCGTAAAGAAGTGAATTCGTGCCAACACGTCTCACGGAATTTCCTCGTTTAGGTGTTTCGGGTGTGGAAGTCTGTGTGCTCTGTCAATTCTCAGATCCTGATCTGTGCAATCTGGGAGAAGTAGTTTAATAAATCTTTGTATGTAGGAAGTTAGTTCTGACTGTGTGACTACTTCTGGAATCCCCCGGAATTTCACGTTGTTCCGACGTGATCGGTCCTCTAAGTCAGCCAGTTTAGCATGAATTTGTTGAACTTCCTCTTCTAGCTTATAGTAATCGTCTATCAGTTCGTTATGTGATTGCACCACTTCCCCCTTTTTCTCTTCCACATGGTGGATTCTGTTACCAAGGGATTGGACCTCGTCTTTTATAGGTACCAGCATTTTGTTTATGTCACCTTGGAAGGCCCGTCGCCATACACTGAGCATGTTTTTCATGGAGCACTCTGTGAGTGTTTTGTCTGATGTTGGAAGCATCTCAAAGGCGTCTTGGGAGGCAGTCGAGGAGCACTCTGGGAGTGAGCTTTCATCTCCTGAGTCCCCGTGCTCTGGGGACATTCTGGGCCTCTGTTTTGCTGGACTGCGGCCTGTGGGGGAATGTAGCGGCGGCCATTTTGATGGCGAGTCGGCGCCCGTTCCCGCAGCTATGTCCTCTGTGTTCCCGTTCTGGTCTGAAATCGGGGAAGCGGGGGCAGAGCTAGAGCGTCTGTTTGCGTGTGGCACCTCATACCTTTTGCGGTTTCCCGGTGAGTGCTGTGCCTTCAGAGATTGTGTGCGCGGCGCCATCTTGGATTTGGTCTCCCGCTGCAGAGAGGTAAAAATCCATAATCTTCTGGGGTTTTGAGGAGTTCCCCCTCTTCTTAGTAGTGCTCCTCGTCTTGGAGACACTGTTCATGCTTCTTTTCTCGGGTCTCTGTGGAGTAAAGTAGCTTTGGGATTACTGCAGTAACAGAGCTAGCACCTCATGCGTCCGTGCAGACAGGCAGTCAGGCCACGCCCTTCGGTAGATACCTTTCTGATCCATTATAGTGCTTTAAAGAGAGTTATATGATCTTATTTTGATTTACTGCTTCACAATTTGGATCAACCTCTGTTTGGTTTCTACCATATTCTAGTATTTCCACCTGTTTCATTTTTTTGTCATTTACCTGGTCAGGAGAGGCTTTGCTCATTGGGGGGAGCTGGTGTTGGTCAGGTTGACCGGCTTTATCATATGCCAGGTCTCCCTGTAGGTTTACATTTGTGTGTAGTCCACACTTTTAAATGTTTTTAATATTTCTGTGTTGTGGTGTACTATGGTACAAATAAAATTTGTTTACTTTTTACTTTTGGGTCTCATAGCATACTTCCTTTTTTTCTTTGTGTATTTATAATTTATCACAGGTTTTAAACGTATTGGTGTCCTGAGTTCACTAATACAATAGAAAGATGGAGAAATTTGGATTGTAGCTTCCCCCCCCCCAGGGTCCCCTGAAAAGGAAGAATCAGGGGACCCAGAGCAGGAGCTCAAATGACAATTCATTTCTATACACACCTCCTGTCTCCTCCTGTAGTCCTGGCAGCCAAGGATGTTGCTTTAAAATAGTGCTGAGCATAGCACGTGCTGGGCTGTATTGGACCTCAAGAGAAAGCCTTGAGTGGTATCTGGCAAACTTTGGGTTGGGGTGAGTGCTTGGGTGCCCACAGAAAGGGCTCTGAGTGCCACCTCTGGCACCCGTGCCATAGGTTCGCCACCACTGACCTAAGACATTGAATGCCCCAGTTATTATTGACAACACGAGGAATAATAAGAAATGTCTAGTGCCCTTTCCACAATCTGCGAGAACAAAGCAAGGTTCCACCCTCCCGCTGGTTGATTATAGAAGAGACTAACACCATCCGAGACAAAAATAAAAACAGGAAACTGATAAAAAATTTCATACCATGATCTTACTGTACATGAAATTAGCCTCCTAGAAAAAGGATTATCGTTTTGTCCAGATAACAAGCCGAATACATTTAATTTATTTCTGGACCTTAACCAGTTTACAAGAAAACTAACAATCAAACAGCATTTCGACTTTAAATTGAGAAATAATAAATCATTTACAATCAATAAGGATCCTAACCTTAGACCAGACCACTATATTCATAAGGAAGTTCATTCCGTTTTCCTTCTATCCCCTTGAGAACCAAGGTCATCACATCAAGACCTTTCATGATATCGTAGCAAATGAACTAAACAACATACGAAAACGAAACGAAACACAAACAAGGAACTCAAAAAAAAGAAAAAAAAACATATCAATAAACTTAGGAATCTTAATAAATTTGAACAAATAGCACTCAAAAATCTAGAACATAATGAAAAATTTATCATTAGAGCAGCTGATAAGGGTGGAGGAACTGTTATACAATATCTGGAGGACTACGAAGAAGAAGCCCTTAATATACTTTCTGATCCAAATTTTTACACAAGGGAGAAGTGCGGTACGAAAACAGCAGGCTGTCTTTCTTTCCAGATTTTACGGCGGAAGTTCAGCATAAAAAGCGGCAATTCTCAACTGTCCGAGGTCGGCTCCGAGATCTTGGGTTAAAATATTCCATGTTATTCCCGACCCCGGGTTCAAGACGGGGACAAGGTCCTTTTCTTTACCACGCTGGAGGAAGCTGCGGACTGGCTCGACCACAGGCCTCGGCAGCCTTGTTAATGGCAGTGATGCACCCTAGGCCTTGTTTTACAATGTCTTTTTCTTATTGATGGTTGTTGTTGACAAAGGGACAGCGGGTGACCAGGCGTAGGGGGTGATCACTCTGATAGTCTCAGTTGCAGTTCACAGGTCTACAGTTTACAGGATTCTTATTTCACGTTAACCCCTCTCTACAGCAGGAATGTCGCTTCTCCTGACATGAGCTCTTTCTCCCAGATCTGATTGTAGGAAGTTATAGTCACTAGAGACACATAGCTAGTGATAGGGCCTTTAGCCAGGAGGTTTTTTTCCCCCTTCACAAGAAGGCGTAATTTCCTGGTTATGGTGTAGATAGCTACACCTCCCGTTTTAGGTTCACATATGACCAAATTAAGTTGTAGTTCAGGGGATCTAGGCCCGACCATGTTGGGGTGGTATGGACAGGGTGGGGGTGAGGAGGTTCATTGGATTCAGGTTGAATGTATGGTGTGTGTGTTGCGGGTGTCTGGTATGCCTGGCAGAAAGGATGTAGTGAGGATGGGGCGGTACGAGTGGGTATGGCTGTTGAGAGCTATTCTGTCCTCCGTATTCTTCTATATTCACACATTATGGCCGGATGTAAGATAGTCTCATGGAATGTCCGGGGTCTGAACTGTAAGATTAAGAGATCCCTTGTGTTTAACTTTCTCAAAACCCATAACCCGGACAGGCTTATTTTTCAGGAGACGCACCTGAGGGGTCAGAGGATATTGGCCTTTAAGAGACCGTGGATTGGAAACACGTACCATTCTGTGTACTCGACACATGCAAGGGGGGTGTCGATCCTAGTGAGTAAATCTCTTCCTTTCCAGCTACATGCGGTGCACCTAGACCCCTCAGGGAATTTTGGGGTCATCCATGCCTCAATTCGGGGAATCCCCTATGTGATAGCAAGAATCTATGTTCCCCCTCCCTTTGAGATATCAGTGTTGAGGAAACTGATGACTAAAATAGCATTATATCCTCAGACCCATATATTATTTTGGGTGATTTCAATGCTACACTTGACCCGTTAAAAGACCACCTCCATCCCCCTCTCAGACACGATAAATCCCTAGTACTCTGGGCACAGGCCATCAACTTGACTGAGGTGTGGAGGTGGCGGCACCCGGAGGTTTCCCAATTCTCCTGTTATTCACCCGCAACTCATTCACCATCTAGGATTGATCTGGCTTTCGCAAGCTGGGATCTCCTGACCCAAATTGCCGAGGTGAGATATCTTCCCTGGGGTACCTCAGACCACGCTCCCCTGCTGGTGTCGCTCTCACAGTCCCTTAGCGGCCCCGGGTGGATGTGGAGACTAAACCCATACTGGCTAGATGTCATACCAGTTAAAGACAGCTGTCAGAAAGAGAATGTTGCAAAGAAAGAAAATGAAGGGTCCTGTAACCCGCTTACAGAATGGGATGCATACAAGGCAGTCCTGAGGGGTGTCCCGCACAGGGAGTCAGTTGACTCAATCTGACGCTGATAGGGAAACATGGTTGGGGATAGAGAGACAGTACAACTTGCACTTGACGGAGTACACTACTAAAAAACTGCTGAACCAGAGACAGCGTATTTTCGCAGACGGCGACAAGGGAGGGAAGACATACCTATCTGGGGTTGAAACTCCCCAGACTGTAGTGGCTAGCATTTCCGACCAGTCGGGCTCCACAGTAACGGATCCAGCTGGTATATGCGCTCGAGTCGTTCAGTTGTATTCAGGGCTTTATGCCTCCAAGGTAGATCTTCCAATTGCCGCCACTGGAGCCTACTTAAACACCATGCCTCTCCCAAGACTGGCGGCGGACAGAGACTTTCTTGGTGCTCCCTTGACAGTGGAAGAGATTGCGCATGCAATTACCTCCCTGGCTCCCGGCAAAGCACCGGGCCCTGGCGGGTTCCCGGAAGAGTGGTACTGCAGGCAGGTAGAGGAGATTAGCCCCAGACTGCTTACAACCTACAGGTATACTTGGGAAGTGTCCGAGTTACCTGATACCTTCCATGAGGCCACCATAGTGGTCATACACAAACAGGGCAAGCCCCCCGACCTGTGTAGTTCATACCGGCCTATATCTTTAATAAACCTGGATGCAAAGATACTGGCTAAAGTATTGGCAATACGCTTAGGCATGGTCATATTATCAATTGTATCCGTGGACTAGTCTGGCTTTATGCCAGGGAAATGCACGGATATCAATTTAAGGAGACTATTTACCAACCTTCAGATACCCCATGACAATAGAGGGCAGAGAGTTATTGCCTCCCTGGATAATGAAAAGGCATTTGACTCGGTTGAATGGGGATTCATGTGGGAGGTACTTGATAGACTAGGCTTTCCACTCGGATTTGTCAAGTGGCTCCGGCTCCTCTACCACAGGCCCAGAGCTCGGGTACGAGTTAATGGGTATCTCTCAGAGTATTTTAGGCTAGGAAGGGGACTAGACAGGGTTGTCCCCTCTCTCCTTTGCTCTTTGCTCTAGTACTGGAACCTCTGTCTGCCCTAATCAACAGTAGTACAGCAATTGATGGATGGAACATTGTGGGGATCACTGAGAAACTCTCTCTCTATGCAGATGATCTGCTGGTCTATCTGGCTGACCCAGGCCCCTCGCTGGATGCCTTACTATTGGTGGTAAATGAGTTTGGGAGTTTTTCAGGGTTAAAGGTAAGATGGCACAAATCCGCCCTCCTTATGGTAGATGAGTTTGACTCATCTCTGATCTCACAGGCCTCAGGTCTGATGGTGGTTGACCAATTTGTTTACCTGGGAATAGTCATTCATAAAAGATGTTTCCAAATTTGCAGCCCTCAACTAGATTCCTGTCATGCAGTATATGACCGCAAAGCTCAAAGCATGGGAGAATCTGCCTCTTTCACTAGTAGGTAGAGTTAATATTTTTAAGATGGTCCTCTTGCCTAAACTCCTCTATCTGTACTGTGCATCACACTGTTTTTGCCCAGGTCCCATTTTCTAGCTATTGACAAACTCCTATTCCTTTCTTATGGGGGAATAGTCCGCCGAGAATCGCAAGAGAGACTCTGAAGGCCCCGACTGATAGAGGGGGGCTAGCATTACCTCACATGCAGAACTACTACCAGGCAGTGCAGTTAACATATGCAATGTGGTGGATTAGGGTGGACCCTAACAACCCACCTGTAGTCCTAGAGGCGGCACTTTTGGGCTCTTATGAAGCATTGGCCAACTTTGTTTACAGGGGAGGGAAAGTACATGGGCCTTATTACACATATAATATGGTGGCGACCGTATGGAACAGAGTAGTGGACTATCGGAGGGACACATCTGGGGCCTGGTCTCCAGTCACTCCCTTGTGGTTTAACCCCTTCCTGCCTGAGTTGAAATCTCTGCCTGAATTTGAATTCTGGGCACATAAAGGGATTAAATACCTAGTTCAGTTATACCAAAATGGGGTTTTTAAGACCTTCACACACCTTCGACAGGAGTTTGGCTTGGCTCCTACTGCCTTCTATAGGTACCTGCAACTACGTCATGCACTGGTGGTCCAATTTGGGAGGGAGGAGCCAAAGATTGAGCACAGCCCCATGGAGGCCATTGCCAGAACCAAAGACCTTGGGAAACCCACCTCCACCTTTTATAAGCAATTGATGGATTCCCAGCCCTCTCCAGCTGCCAAAAGCTTTCAAGTATGGCAAAGAGATATCCCGGACTTAGAGGACCATCATCTTAAAGAAATTACGCACAACTGGCGCTCAACAGCTATTAGTGCCCGGGACCAGTTGATACAAGTTAAGTGGTTACACCGAGTAACTTGACCCCCTTGCGCCTGCGTCAGATGCATAGACTCCCTTAGACGTGTGCTCTAGATGCGGGGGGGACACGGGTACTTTCTTCCACATGGTGTGGGAATGTCCGTCCATTCAGGATTATTGGATGGATATTCACTCCTACATTAATGGGCGACTGGGTCTTCCGGGTGTCTGTTCCCCTCGGGTGTGTCTACTGGGCCTAGTTGGAGACGTCCTCCAGGCGAAATTTGAGAGGGTTTTGTTCAGGCTGCTAATGTTCTATGGTAGGAAGGTTATCCTGCTAAACTGGAAACCTCCTAAGCTCCCCACGTTGGCCAAATGGATTTCACTAATCAATGCAGAACTTCCAATATACAAGCTCACTTACGCGGCTAGAGGTGCTCCGGATCGCTTCTCCTTTATCTGGGATGTGTGGGTGACTGCACAGACTGCCTCAGGAGAGGAGTAGGGATAGCTCTGTGTGTGTGTGTGGTGTGTATGGGTGCGTGAATGAGTGCTCTCTGCCTCAGGGAGAGGGATTCCTCCTATGAGGCAGTATATGGGTTCAGTATTGTATTATTGACTGACGTCTTTCTCATATATTGACATCTTTGTGCTGATAATCCTAATTTCATTTTGATTGTGCCTTATACTTCCCTGAGGCGGATGTTTGTTTTATTTTTGTGCATTATTGTACCTTTTGAAAAATGGAAAATAAAATCTTTAAAAAAAAAATATTTGCTAAGGTAAACAGCCTCACCAGCAACCTATCCCATTACATCGACTTATTTTTACAGCCCTACGTGGTTGATTTACCCAGCTACATCAAAGATTCAGGAGACTTGATTAATAAACTACAAAAAATACAATGGAAATATGACTATTAGTTAGTCACAATAAACCTAACAGGTTTGTGCATTGATCACTGGATCGGGCTCAGATGCATTAAGCAAACCCTAGAAAAGGATAGAGACATCACAAGTGAACAAAGACTCCTTATTCTTCAATGCCTACAATTTATTTTTCAAAATAATTATTTTATTTATAACGGTACAACTTACCACCAAACTCGGGGAACGGCGATGGGTACAAGACTCGCACCATCATACGCCAATCTTTTCATGGGGGCATTCAAAGATATCCACATCACCCCCAGAGAACTATACAAGGGAAACCTAGTGTCATATTATAGGTACATAGATGATCTATTCTTAATTTGGAAAGGGGATCTATCTTCGCTAGAAAGTTACTTTAACCAAATCAATAATAACAATTGGGGTAAAAAACTTACCCTTAATGTACAAAAAGAGAAAATTGAATTTCTAGATCTAGTAATTAATTATAAGGATACCTGTACCATCACAGAGACATATTTCAAGACAGTAGATATGAATAGCTACCTGTTGGAAATATAACATAATGCGGCTTGAGACAGTGTAAGGGTCTTTGTGGACAGAGGAAGAACTAACCAGGCAGGTCCGTGATACTGTTGTGGATAAGTTTATAGCCATATTTGGATAAAGTATTTCACAAACTTTAAACATCTAAAGGAGCACTATTGAAATGGAAGGAGTATCAGAACACACAGCTCATCTTCCTGAAAAAACCATCCCCACTGTCAAACATGGAAGAAGCAACATTATGGATAGGGAAGATGGTTAAAACTGATGGGAAAATGGATGGAGCCAAATACAAGACCATTTTGGAAGAAAACCTGTTGGGGTCTGCAAAAAACCTGAGACTGGGACAGAGATTTATATTCCAACAAGACAATGATCCCAAACAAAGCTAAATATACAATGGACTGGTTCACAAATAAACATATGCAGGTGTTAGAATTGCCAAGTAAAAATCCAGACCTGAATCCAATAAAGAATCTGTGAAAAGAGCTAAAAAAAAAAAAAAAAAAAACTGATGTTCACAAACGCTCTCCTTCCAAGCTCACTGAACTTGAGCTGTTTTCCAAGGAAGAATGGGCAAAAAACCGATAGAGACATACCCCAAGGGACTTGCAAATGTAATTGCAGCAAACGGTGGCGCTATGAACTATTAACTTAAGGGGGCCGAATAACATTGCAGGCCTCACTTGTCTGTTTATTATTTTATTACTTTATGTTTGAGGCCTGAAATGTGGCAAAAGGTAGAAATGTTCAAGGCCAAAAACTTTCGCAAGCCACTGTACAAAATAATGATGACTATAATATTGCCCCCTAGGTACAAGAATGTAACTACTATGATACTGCCCCCTACGTACAAGAATATAAATACTATAATTCCGCCCCTATGTACAAGAATATAACTACTATAAAACTTCATTCCCCCCTCCACAGACAGCTAATGGGGGCAGTGGCCGGATCCAAGATTGTGACACCCATGCTGAAACCTCACTTAAGTACCGCCTTCAAACTTAGAAGGCGGCAATTAAGGGGTTAACAGCGATTGGTGCCAGCTAACACCCAATATGTATGGAGTTGGCTCTAACAAAAATATTAGTATTACTGACAAAGACTCTTTTGAAGCAATCTTCTAAAATCAACAATCAAACTTTATGCAATAGTGAAAATAAAATAAAACAGTCTTACAGTTCTGAAAACAATACAGATATCATAGTTTATAAAGTTCCAAGCAAAGTGGACACTGAGGCTCCACCTCGTTCTTCATGCATGTGTAGTGTCTACACAGGTAAGTATAATTACACTAATTAACAAATCAGGTACTTTTGCTAAGGTTCATCCCAATATGTGTGTACTATACATGAAAACCAACATGTAAAACATGCAAGTAATACAAAGTAACACTTTTAGAAAAATACCATATATACACTCAAGTATAAGCAGAGTTTTTATACCCAAAAAATGTGCTCTGGGAAGGGGTTGGCTGGCCATATACTGGGGGCAGGGGCCGGCTGGCCATATACTGGGGGCAGGGGCCGGCTGGCCAAATCCTGGGGGCAGGGGCCGGCTGGCCAAATCCTGGGGGCAGGGGCCGGCTGGCCATATACTGGGGGCAGGGGCCGGCTGGCCATATACTGGGGGCAGGGGCCGGCTGGCCACATACTGGGGGCAGGGGCCGGCTGGCCACATACTGGGGGCAGGGGCCGGCTGGACATATACTGGGGGCAGGGGCCGGCTGGACATATACCGGGGGCAGGGGCCGGCTGGCCACATACCGGGGGCAGGGGCCGGCTGGCCACATACTGGGGGCAGGGGTCCGGCTGGCACAACTACTGGGGGCAGGGGGCGCCGGCCCGGCCCACATAATGGGGGCAGGGGCCGGCTGGACAGATAAGGGGGGCAGGGGCGGCTGACATTATACCGGGGCAGGGACGGCGGGCCAAGTACTGGGGGGCAGGGCCGGACTGGCCACGTACTGGGGGCAGGGGCCGGCTGGACCATAGATGGGGGCAAGGGCCGGCTGGACCATATGACTGGGGCGCAGGGGACCGCTGGACATATACGGGGCAAGGGCCGGTCTGGCCATATACTGGGGGAAGGGGGCGGCTGGCCATATACTGTGGGTGCAGGGGCCGGCTGGCCACATACTGGGGGCAGGGCCAGGCTGGCCTATACTGGGGACAGGGGCGGATATGCCCCATATACTGGGGGCAGGGGCCGGCTGGCCATATACTGAGGGCAGGGGCTGGCTGCCAATACGGGGGAGGCGCCGGACTGGCAATAATATGGGGGCAGGGGCGGCCTGCGCCTATACTGGGGGAAGGGGCTTGCTGGCCATATACTGGGGGCAGGGGCTGTCTGGCCATATGCTGGGGGCAGGGGCTGACTAGCCATATACTGGGGCAGGGTCTGGCTGGCTATACTGGGGGGGGGGGGGGGGGCGGTGGCCAATGGATTTCCAACCTTGGCTTATACAGTACATTAAAGTTGCACTGTTTATTCAATCCGAATGGACGCAAGGACTCCAATTTATCAATCCAAAATACTTCTTATTACAGTAAACTAGTCTTCATCATACTACTAATATAGTCTGGTAACTGATCTTATATAAGCAAACGTAACTCACACAATGATCTTTTTCTTTAAAAAGGTGTGGTGTGCCACACAGTTTTCATTTTTACAGACTCTCGTCCTCTTTTTAAAATTTTTTTGTAAAGAAATGATTTAATGCCAGATTTATGCTCATTCAGTCTAACCTCAATACTCTGTGTAGTCTGTCTGACATTACCACACAGACATTTTAACATTAAAGAGGACCTGTCACCCCACTTATCGGCACTAGGAGCTGCTTACTAAAGTAAGCAGCTCCTAGTGCTTGATCAAACGCCGTATTGTTAGAGTACAGAAAGTGGAAAAAACGGGGCTGCAAAATTTGGGCGCTGGAACGCCTGAGTTGGTGGGGTGCCTGCACCAGCAGAAGGATTTGACTGATTCGGCCCACACCAGACAATGTTAGGCAGTGGACTTTTTAGTGGTCGAGCCCGCACCCTCTGACCACCTTTGCCTCTCCTGACTGCTCTTAGATCAAGTCGACACCTTGCTTGGGTACCATTACTCTCCATCCTCTCGTTTAACCCCTTTGTGTCAACATGCTACACTTGTACAATATTATTTCCAGCCTTTCAAAGGGTCCTGAGGTGGTATAGTTCTCTCGGCATTTACAACACCTACCCGGTGATACGTGTCTGGAGTAGCAATATAGCCTTTATTTTATTATTGAACGGTCAGGCAGGGCCTTGCATTACTTATTTTGTTTTGGTCAGGAGGTTGTTTACAGTTCCCACACTGGGTGGACGTATTGTCATTCTTGTACATTAGTGTATTTTAATGATTTTAAATGTCTGTTCTCTGATTGCTGTCCTTGTCAAATAAATTTTTTGGAATAAACTTGGATTTATACTTTTGCATCATACATGAGCCTTTTGAATGCATTCTTTCTCTTGTTGTGTTTTCGGTTAATTAATTGTGCATTGGCTCTATTAATACTTGGTTGTGCTACACCCCCCCTGTTGTTATTACACATAACAGTGAATCTGTGAATCTGTGATGGACATATGTCCATTTTTCAGTCAGAAGAAGGGATCATTTCCCGAAACGCGTCACTTTTTTTGGACAAAACCATCACAGATTCACTGTTATGTGGATAAGTACCATTTTTTAATTTCTATTTTATTTATTTATTTGCATGTTTTCTTGTAATTGCAATTTTAATTTATCCATTAAAAAGTCCACTGCCTAACATTGTCTGGTGTGGGCCGAATCAGTCAAATCCTTCTGCTGGTGCAGACACCCCACCAACTCAGGCGTTCCAAGGCCCAAATTTTGCAGCCCCGTTTTTTCCACTTTCTGTACATTTCTACTGGTCCATCGGCCGATGGTACCAGTCACCAGGGGATCTGTGGAGCCGCAGGAACGTGTTGGACCTTAAGGATAACATTTCTAGAATTATACTCTGCATACCCCCAAGTGGTAACCAGGTGAGCAATTTTCACCTACTCCTCACACCGCTATTGTGACGGTATCACACGAGGCGCCGCCCTCCCGTTGTTCTTGTTTTCTTCTCATTACACGTATTGTTAGAGTGATAGCGTTACCGGAGTCACCGCCCCTAGTCACGCCCCAACCCCGCCCCCTCATGAATACGTCGGACAGCTTTGCGAGCTGTCCGACAATTACACTATACCCTGCCGCAGTGTTAGATAGCGTTACCGGAGGTTTCCGGTAACGCTATCACTCTAACAATGGGGCGTTTGATCGAGCACTAGGAGCTGCTTACTTTAGTAAGTAGCTCCTAGTTCCGATAAATGGGGTGACAGGTTCTCTTTAACACCACATTTTGGCTTGTCTATCATACTCTTCATCAGTACTACAAAGCTGACGTGTTCTAACAATTTGACCATTTACTATCCCCCTCAACATTTGTGGGGCATAGTGGCTCTCATATTTCAATGTATTATTCAGTTCAGTGGATTTTGTGTACATTGTAGAGCATCATTAAACGCTTTCCAACACATTTATCAAGGCTTTTAGGGCATTTTTTGCCATTTTTATGACTAGTTCTACAAAGGAGGCAGGGGCTCCCCAAAAGGGTGGCATGGCCCAGTGGAAAATAGTCTGTGGGACAAAAAAATAAAAGTGGGTGCACCACATTATGTTGCACAGTTTAGACCAGCTAAAAGCAGTTCTAAAAGTAGGGCTCGGCAGTTAAACTGCAACAGGTTCATCATCATAATGATGATTTTGTCACAGCAAAAGACTAGTGTTTTCGAGCTCTGCACTGTACCCAAGTAAATAATATACAAAGATTCAGTAACACATGATACCACATGAAGATAGAGAACATGTGGAGGAAGAGAAAGGGAATCCTAGGATTTCCTATTAGCTTAGAACACAATAAAAATCCGGTACAACTCATGTTGATTGTGACACTTGAAACAGGTTGAAACTATGGAATAAATATGCTTGATGGGCATTGATTCCAAGTTTCCAAGCCAGGAGATGAAAGGGAATCTACACCCACCTGTTCAAACAGTGGATTTGCCATTAAAATCAATGGGTACGCACTCGCTCTATTGAAAAGGATGTATCCCATCTATCCAAAAAGTCAGACTGTTTTTTTTTATATCAACTACATAAACACATATGCCCTAAGGCACACTTCACAAATTGGTCTAATAATCCTAAAAAAGTTAATTAAAAGGATAATCTTTATTTATGAACTCTATTAAAAAGTGTGGCAAACACACTACCAATTGGCAACAAACTACATACAATAAACAGTATAGTTAAAAACACAGCACAAGTGGGTGTTTCATTTGGACACTTTGCAATATAGTTGCAATGACTGAATGACAATAGATTTCTTAGTGATGTAGTCAGCAAGCTTCTGTTGACTTCACAGAAGCAAGCAGCGTATAGTTCTTTATTTATATTTCTTTATGTAGCGGTCTAAAACAGAGGATATATTTTTGGACTTGTGCCAATGTGTACCACACTAGCTCAAAACTACAGGCTAGCTCTATTTTTTAGAATCTTCGTTTTTTGTGACAGTCTACATAATATTCATCAGAACACACTTTCTTTCGCACCTAATTTCCTTCGATGTTTCACTGAGTCCAATCTGACTTTGCTAATTGGAATACTCCCGCCCTTTCGTAGGTAGAGGGCATTAACTCTTTAAAGATGAAGATGTTACATAAAATCTTGTACTTGTTCCACTGCTTCCCATTTCATGTACCTGTTAAGGTTCTGCAAGATATTCAGTAGGGTGTCTTTACTATACTATGGTCGGAAGGCTAGGATCAAGACTTGTTTGATACATTTACATAAAGGAGTTGGGGGAATTTCGGTGCCCCACATTTTCAAGTATTTTCAGACTGCTAGGTTAGCACAAATAATTGCACGGTAGGCCTCTGGCTCCCTTGTGGGTCTCATTAGAATCTTCTAACCTATTATGAGATAGCAGGTTCTCAGGGAGAGGGTCATAAGGACAACTTGTCTTTAAGGGACATTTCGGATCAGATCAAACAATGTTTTGAGGTCGTGAAAGAGGTTAAACAAGATCTGTCCGTAATGAGGAAAGATTTCTCAGTGATTGGGGAAAGACTACAGGAAGTAGAGACAAGATTAGGTAATAATGAGGATTGTACTACAGAGCTGAGAAAGGAACCACAGGAGGTTACACAGACCAATAAAATATTAGCACAGAAGATCTTAGACCTGGAGAATAGGTCCAGGAGGAATAATCTTAGGGTAGTTGGTTTACCCGAAAAGGAAGAAGGGGAGGATCCGGTGAAATTTTTTACTGAATGGTTCAAAAAGCTGGTCGACCCTAAGAAGCTACCAGAATGGTTTCAGATAGAGAGAGCCCATAGGGTCCCAATGATAAGAAGAGTTCCAGGGGCTATGCCGAGAGTTATCCTGGTTAGGTTCCTGTCAAGTAACGATAAGGATTTGGTTTTCAGGGAGGTTAGGAACCAAGAAGTAAAGTGGAACAACAATAAGGTTCTATTCTTCCCGGATTACCCAGCGGAGGTACAAAAGAAAAGAGTATCTTTTAAAGATGTTAAAAAACAGCTGCTAGAGAAGGGTGTCAAATATACTCCCTTATTTACCCCGCTAAAATGAAAATACTTTATGAGGGAGAATCTTATATTTGTGAATCGCCTGAGGAAGTGCTAGGATGGATCAAAAGCCATGTTAAATGATGTTGAACAGTGTTAACTTCGGGAGGGGGATGCTAAAGTGCCATGCTTTAGTTTAGGATCTACCTAAGGGTGGATACTTGTGGGTTTTTTTTTTTTCTTTTGTTTTGTTTGTTTTGTTGCTGTTGTTTCCTTCCTCTCCCGCGTACCTCTCCCTGCAACTCCTCAATGCTCTCTCTCTCATATATGTTTTTTGTATTTCCCAATGTCCTCTGTTCACAATATCTCTATTTGATGTTAACATCTTGTCCTAAAGCTAGTCTATGACTAAGGAAGTATTAAACATTCTGTCATGGAATATTAGAGGGCTTTCAAAGAGATTAAAGAGGTTAGCAGTGTTTAATGTTATTAGAAATTATTTGCCCGCTATTGTTTGTCTGCAAGAGACACATCTGGTTAAAGATAAGGTACAGGTTTTTTCTCAAGGTTGGATTGGAGCTAGCTTACACTCATACCACTCTTCATATTCCAGGGGTGTCTCTATCTTATTCCATAAAAATTTACCGTTGGAAATACACTTAACTAAAATAGATAGCGAGGGAAGATTTATTTTTGTTTTTTGTACTATTTATGGCAAGAAAATGGTTTTGGCCGCAATTTACATTCCACCAGATTTGGGTGTAAATGGGTTAATAGGGATTGAAAAGTGGCAAGATATCCTAAGAAGTTTACCAGAGGTTTCATTTAACCCACAGTTGAGGATAATGCAGTTTTTTATTGTTAATAGGCTTTACTATACTCCTTACCGACTCTCTAGGATGTACAAGGAACATAACTCAAAATGTACAAAGTGTGGGGAAGAAAAGGCAGACTTTGTCCATTTGTTTTGGAGTTGTGTTTATATTCAAGAATATTGGGAAGGGATTATTGAAATCATAAATTCAAGACTTAACCTACAAGTATTGTGTGATCCAGTACTATGTATATTTGGTAATCAGGGAACCTTTAAACTAGATAAGAAAGAAGGTAGGGTAAACAAGCTTCTATGCTGGGCACGGAAAGTTATTCTGTACAAATGGATTTCAACGGATCCCCCAAGGGTGAGGGATTGGATTGTTTACACAAAAAAAATGTTGTTATATGAAAAAGTCTACCTGGAAAGAATTAATATTTTATTAATATTAATCTTTATGGAAATATGGGAGGGGTGGGGAGAGGGAGATTGAGGAAAATTCTAATTAGTGATGACTAATGTTGGGAGAGTAGAGAGAGGGAAACAATTTATTTCTGTCTGTTTTTTTTTTTTTTTTTTGGGGGGGGGGGGGGGGGGGGGGGGGAGATAAGTATAGTATGGCGTATAATCTCTAGATATATGTATATGAAATGTAACATCTCTTGACTAAGGCTAGGATGTGTGATTCCCAATATGTATTCTGCTTTTGTTTAGGCTAGAGATGGGAAAATATATTACGTATGTGACTGTTATGTTCTGGATGTTATATGGATATGTATTGGAGATTTATATATGTGGATTATAAGAAGAAATAAAAAAAACTTTTAAAAGTTAAAAAAAAAAAAAGTAAATGGGGACGTGTGCTAGCTGTATAAAAGTTGTGACACAGCTAGCAAACAGAAAATATAGTTGTGTTTATGTGGCCTTAGTTTGCTGTGCTTTGTGCATTGATTTGCCTAGTAATCTGGATGCTTCAGGCCCCCTTTTTGCTGCAGTGAGCATGGTACTACTGTCCCTGTCTGTTGCAGTCATGTCCCTCTGCCTTTCTGGATGGTGTTGCTTCACAACGGCAGATTCTTGTGTTTAATTGCCTACATAGTCCAACAACATTTCTTGTACTGTGTTTTCCTGCTATCACTGTTTGGTTAATGTAACAAACAGCAGGTTGTGAACCCACTATGCGATCTAACTGGTTTGGCTTTGGGCCACACACTAAGGGTGTTATCCCTGGACCTCTCAGGTATTCACTCTTTTACCCATATACAGCGATATTGCAAGGCTGCTACCTCTTCTGGTGGTCCCAGTATAGATAGCAGCTGGCCCAACAGGCACAGAGGCACCGGTATGTGGTACCAAGGATTCAGGCAAGACAGGTAGTCAGTCAGTCCGAAGCTGAGGCAGGCGGCGTACAAGAAGAGTCAGGAGCAGGCAGTATGTTGCGGCAGCCAGCACAGGTTCAGAAAACATTGTGGTTAGGGGGTGGGGGTTAAATCCCCTCCACTATGTAAGATATTTGTTTGCACTTCAATGAATAGCTCAGTAGTCTTGGCCCTGTTTGGAGATTTGCCATGTGTATTATTGACTCTTGTCAGAGAACCGCAAAACTTGCAGCCAGCAACCCCTAAGCAGGATGCTGAGCACCCATAGTGCTAGTGAATGATTTACAGTGATGGCTGCCAAATTGACAGGGAAAAAAAAATCAAGAAAAAAATTATAAAACTATATTAAGATACTGGTCCATGTGGTTCTTTTATGTACAGGATAGAAGTTAGAGAGAAATTAAATAAAAATTTTAATTAATATACTATTCAGACTTTTATACTATACTTTTTATACTATTTAGATATTTTGTCTTGTTTTAATAATGGTACCTTCAAGATTAGAAGAAAAATATTCTTATTTTGTTTAAACATGCTAGTTAACCTGTGATTAACTCCCACACTGGAGTCCGATCACAGGGTACACCTACTCTATGGAGTGCCAAAATTTAGCCCTTAAAGGGGTTATCCAGGTATACAAATTCACTGAGGGCCAGGCTGTGGCAGGCTATTTGAAAATAAAAAACGCGTACTTACCTCCTCCGACAACGCCGATGTCCCGTGTCACGGCCCATTTGATCCGTACCCCTGTTTGTTTACAGGGGCACAGAAGCCGCGCACAGGGAACTTCCGGTCCAGCTCCTCTCATCCATCCCTATCTCTCAGCGTTGTAAGGGCTGGGAGATGGTGTCGGATGGAAGCTTCTGGACGGCAGGAAGCTCCCTGTGCGCCCCTGTATACAAACCGGTGCACAGAGGAGACGGACTGCGGCGCGGGACATCAGCAGCGCCGGACGAGGTAAGTTCATGTTTATTATTTTTAAATAGCCCTCTCTAGCCCGGTCATAATTAAATTTGTATACCCGGATAACCCCTTAAAGCGCCGCCCCCTTAAACAAAAGGCATCCTTATGCTAAATTTACTCCCAAGAACTCAGCATCCAGAACTACTCAGAATCCAGAACAACTCGACTCAAGATTCTCTCAGGCTAAAGTTAACACTTAAATATACATAAAAGTACAATATACTCAGAACAAACTTGTAAGATTAAAAGAAAAAAGTTACAAACAATATACATACAGTACAAAATACCCTTACTATGAGATAGAGAGAGATATCTTGGCTGGAGAACACAGCATTTAGAGGCCTGGCCAGGTTTCTAATGAATAGAGTTTTCAGAACTAATAAGGCATTCATCCAAATTCACTAAACCCGGTGAGTTTTTGACTCCCACCTCTTGGCTGTTAATATAATAATAATAATTCTTTATTTATATAGCGCACACAGATTACGCAGCACTGCAAAGCATGTCAAATTGGTCCATGTCCCTGTGGGGCTCACAATCTAAACAACCTAACGCTATGTTTTGGAGTGTGGGAGGAAACTGGAGTACCCAGAGAAAACCCACCCAAACACGGAGAAAACATACAAACTCTTTACAGATGTTGACCTGGGTAGGAATCGAACCCCAGACCCCAGTGCTGCAAGGCAGAAATGCTACTCTGTTAAGTCACAGAGGGGGAGATCTGCATTTACTCCTCCCTCCATAGAGGTACCTTCTGGGTCTGGGTTTTCATTAAAATCCCATAGCGTTTGATTGGAAGATGGCACATGCCATTGCTTCATATCATCAGGGTACTTCACCATCTCTCACCCCATACCAAACTTGGGGTGTCTAGGCCCAACATTAAGGGTGTTCTGCAATTGGAATGGGTTTTCATGCAGCTAAGCTTTTGATACTGCCATAAGGGTCTCTCGTTCCTTTAACTCTCCCCTGCAACTGAGGACCCATAATAATGAATTATGTCCTAGTATTGGGACAGGTATGACAGAGTTTTTTCTAGGTTTAGCTTTTGGCGGGAAAGCAACACACATGCCTTCTACTACTTTGATCTCCTCTTCTCAGGAGAGGAGCTTGCAAATGTGTGACTACTCAAATGTGTGACTTGGTGTAGAAACCGGGTTCCTCCCATCCTTTGGTCAAAAAGAGACTTCCTGGGGTGGTCTACCTGGCAGGCTATATAGTGTAATTATCATATGCTCTACCAAATGGAGTCTCATACCTGTAATTTACTTTAGTAATTAAAAGAAAAAAAAAATGGAAAAAATGTAGAGCTGGTGTCACATTACCTTATCACATTACCTCTCACTGGGACTTCAGTTTTTGGGGGAGTTGGGCTTGGCAGTCTTTAACACCCTGACATCTTTCTACTTTCTTTTTCACTTGACATGATTTCTCTATTACTGTGGCTTGGGATTCTTTGAGAATGACCATATTTGTCTATAACACTGGCTAAGTTTCCCCAGGGAAGTACTAATCTACTGGGGGATTTTGCATTTATACTTAGGTTTCACCACCAAATGTTATCTAATGAGGCTATGACCTCTGCTGTTGTTTTGCATCTTGCATTTTGATATACGCTATCAACCATGATTCTGTTGCGATCCCCGTCCGGATCGGGGATCGCGACAGGATCGGGTAAGTAAATTTGCCCCAATATGTACATAAAAGTGCACATCTTCCACAGTACACAGCTGACCAACAGTTAAGTGAGAAATGACGGGAGAGGGGTCAGCATTACTAGGAATCCCATCTCTATTTCCTGCCATCTACTTCAGCAGCTAGGTATTTCACCAATACTAATCTCATCGGTAGTCCTCACCTCAAATCATACATCTCCGATATAAAGGAAGTTTAACTACTCTTTTTGATAAAAAATAAGGAGTATTTATTTCATAACATTGTTAAAAAATATCAAACATTGACAAACATAGTATGTTAAAAATTGTCCCAAATATCAGGGGGACGGACCAGACTGTTGCAATTCGGTACTGAGCAATAGGTTTCCTTGAACGTTTTTATTACAAGACTCATAAAAAAATATAAGTTGCCGATATAAAGACCTGAAAATCCGTCTTATATACTAGGGTTCTTCAAAGTATCCACCTTTTGCTTTGATTACTGCTTTGCACAGTCTTGACATTCTTTACATGAGCTTTAAGAGATAGTCACCAGAAAAAGTTTTCATATTACAGGTGTGCCCTGCCTAGTTTAATAAGTGGGATTTTTCGCCTGTAAATAGGGTTGGGACCATCAGTTGTTGTGCAGAAGTCAGTTGGATACACAGCTGTTAGAATTTGCATTATGATGAAAAAACGGGTGGCCATCATTACTTTATACCAATTTTATATAGTTTTTTAAGTGCTTTAATAATACATTTTCAAAAATTAAATGAATGTGTAAAAAAAAAAAAAAATACCGGTACAGGGGACTATGTAGGGGATACTTTTAGTAGGGGTCATTGTGTGACATTTGGTGAAGTTTTAATAGTGTACTTTGTATAGGGAGAATTAATGGGGAGTCTTTACTAGGGGACATTTTATGGGACACTGTTGCCTGGTGCTGAAGGATGACTCCAGTGCCGACACTACAAGTGTTCTGTCAGATTCAGCCCTATACAGAACACTTGGTGGTCGGGTGGAGTGTTGTCCCTTTGACCCAACACTGATTGGCTAGGGCTTGGCTAGCAGCAAGCTCAGCCAACCAGTGTTGGGGGCAGAATTCGTGATGGGAATTACGTCTCTTTTTGCTCACAAACGGCTCTTTAGATAGAATTATGCTGGCACATAGTCCGGGGGTCTCAGGAGTTTCCAGGGCTGTATAGGTATGAGTATATGTGACAACGGTCACAAGAGCTTACAATCTATGAGGAGGAGGTGACAGTGCTTGTACAATGTTCACAAGAGCTTACAATCTATGAGAAGGAGGAGGGGACACAGGAGATGACAGCGCTTGTACAATGGTCACAAGAGCTTACAATCAATGAGAAGGAGGAGGGGACACAGAACTTTTTTACTACTTTTTAGACCCTCTAGGGTTGTATTGCAGTATATTACAATTTTGCACAGTATTCATTACAATGAGCCACTGGCTCATTGCAACGAATCTTCAGAAACCGGACAGCCTCGAGTGATCAAGACCTGAGGCTATCATGGCAACTGATCGCCGCCCCCGATGACGTTTGGGGGGACGCCGCCGGCAGCTTTGTTCATGGCATCAAAAGGGTTAAAAGCCTCAATCGGTGCAAGAACCGACCTCGGGTATTAGCGGTGGGAGTTTTCTGCAATATGCAACAAACCCCACCTGTGTATAAAGAGGGCTCATCCCGTGAGCACTCTTTATACACCCCCGCACCGTACATATACAACGCAGAGTGTGAAGGGGTTAAGAAATGAAGGTCAGTCAGTCCGAAAAATTGGGAAAACTTTGAAAGTGTCCCCAAGTGCAGTTGCAAAAACCATCAAGTGCTACAAAGAAACTGGCTCAAATGAGGACCACCCCAGGAAAGGAAGACCAAGAGTCACCTCTGCTGCGGAGGATGAGTTCATCCGAGTCACTAGCCTCAGAAATCGTAGGTTAACAGCAGCTCAGATTAGAGACCAGTTCAATGCCACACAGAGTTCTAGCAGCAAACAGATTTCTACAACAACTGTTAAGAGGAGATTGTGTGCAACAGGCCTTCATGGTAAAATAGCTGCTAGAAAACCACTGTTAAGAAAAGTCAACAAGCCGAAGATACTTGTTTGGGCTAAAGAACACAAGGAATGAACATTAGACCAAAATGTGTGCTTTGGTCTGAGATGTCCACATTTTAAATCTTTGGTTCCAACCACCCTGTTTTTGTGTGATGCAGAAAAGGTGAACAAATGGACTATACATGCATGGTTGCCACCATGAAGCATGGGGAAGAAGGGGCAATGGTGTGGGGGTGCTTCGCTGGTGACACTGTTCGAGATGTTTTCAAAATTGAAGACCATCATTTCTTTTTCAACAGGACAATTACCCCAAACACACCTGCAGGCTGTGTAAGGGCTATTTGACTATTTGAAGCAGAGTGATGGGGTGCTACGGCAGATGACCAGACCTGAAGCCAAGCAAGATAGTTTGGTGTGAGCTGGACTGCAGAGTAAAGGCAAAAGGGCCAACAAGTGCTAAGCATCTCTGGGAACTCCTTAAAGTCTGTTGGAATATCATTTCTGGTGACTATGTCTTGGAAATCATCAAGAGAATGTCAAGAGTGTGCAAAGCAGTAATCAAAGCAAAAGGTGGCTACTTTGAAGAACCTAGAATAAAATACATATTTTCAGTTGTTTCACATTTTTTTTGTTGAGAATATAATTCCACATATGTTAATTCATAGTTCTGATGCCTTTGGTGTGAATCTACAATTTTTATAGTCAGGAAAATACAGAAACTCTTTAAATGAGAAGGTGTGTCCAAACTTTTGATCTGCATGCATGTGGGTATACAGCATGTATAAATGTATATATGTGTGAAAAATGAGTGTGCATGAGTGTATATCAGTGTGTGCATGTAAGAATGTATAAATGTTTGTATGTTAGTGTAGGATTTTATACGTGTGTGTACATAAGTATATAAATGTGTGTAGGAGTGTTTCAATCCCCTAGTGTTGTTAACACAATAAATATCATTTTAACCCCTTACTTTACAATTTTACTCAGTTTTATTGGTGTTTTGTCTCAGCTGCTCAGTGCAAAATCCCAGGGTGCGGGCAGACACATTCTGACCCATCTAGTAGTTTTGCGGAGTGACAATATGGTTACATTATCAGGGAAAATGTGTAAATAAACTTTCATCTGCTTTCTGACATTGTACTAACACACTGACACATAGAAAGAGAGATGAGATACATCAGAGATGTGTGAGATTACACAGAGGCTGACAGAGCAGAGAGAGAGACAGAAATCTCTTCTGCTCGATCTCACACAGAAATCCTTGATGGCAGCCACCCGACCCCAAGTCAGAAGTTACAGGGTCTTGTCTACGAGAAACTGAAATTGTGTACAGCAGGACTAATAGGGAGAGATTGGACTTATATCTGTGAAATGCTGTATTTTTGCTAACAACAGGGAATTAGCGAATGTGTTATTTTGTTATCCTGAGTACTGTATTTATAAGAAACTTATCTATGTGGGAATACCCCTTTAATTATGAAAAATTAACAAACCTTTATCATTTCATCCATAATACGGACATCAAACCCCTCACAACTTCCACAGGGACTTCGGATCCTCCAAAGGTCCTAAGGTATTAGCAATAGGAAAAAATACAAAGTTAATTTAAATATATAAAACAAACATTGGCCATAAAATAATACAGTTAACATAAATTGCTTTGCAGACACAGGGAAGCAATAGTGGTTGTAAGGAGTACAAGATAACTGTAGCTTTCCAATGGCACTGCATTTAACAATTGATTGAAAAATATTACCCACCATGATCACTCCTTTTACTCACATATTTTCTGTTCTCTGAACCTTGATATGAGTTATGGCTCATCATGAGTGTTAAAAGAAGGTGAAAACTGTAATATTTAGCCAACACCCAGGGCTAATATCTCTGCCAATAACCACCCCAGCACTTTACTAGAGAAGAGCTGCGCTAGACCGAGGAGGAGTCTCTCCAATGATCAACTGCTAGCTTTAGATTTAAAGTATTCAACAAAGCTGGGAACTTAACAAAGGCATCTTCTCTCCGATGTGGGAGATGGATTCCAGGTATGAAACAAAAAGAGGGACAAGCGCCACAGATTCAAGGGTATACTTTATAAAATTGAGTTTTTATAAAAATAAGTATTAGGCTTACCTTGTAGTAAAATCCAGTAGGTGTTGGTTTAACCCCTTCTACGCCATAGGACGCAAGTTCCCGCACCTTGACATAGTATCACATCATGGCAATCACCCAGGCTCAGAAGCTGAGCCTGTGCGACCGTCACAGTATCCTGGCGGTACGCGGTAGCCGGGATTGCGACTTTCGTGTTCCCTCCTGTTTAACCCTATAGACGCAGCGGTCATGGAACGGAGGTGGCAATCATTGCCATGGCAACCCTGAGGTCCGATAAGGACCCCAGGGCTGCCTTCACTAGAAGCCTGTTAGGATCATGTTTACAGCACGATTTAACAGCGCTGATGTCAGCCTATGCAGAATGCATAGGCTGACTATGTAATATGCTGCAATACATTAGTACTGCAGTATATTACAATGAATACGTGATCAAATGATCATTTGTTCATGTCCCACCCTGGGACAAAATAAAACAGTAAAAAAAGTTAAAAAAAAAAAAAAAGTCCCTTGAAGTCCCATCCCATGCAATAATCCAATAAAACAGGAAAAAAGTGAAAATCACTAAAAAAAACTCCCAACATATTGGGCATCCCAAAGTCCGTTACAGCCCGTACAATAAAATAAAAATGGTACTGAACCCGTACGGTGAACGGCGTACAAAAAAAACACAAAAAAACCCTCACAAAAAACGCATAAAAAGTAATCAAAAAGTAACATTTACCCCGACATGATGCCAAGAAAAAGTACAGCTTGTCCTGCAAAAAATAAGCTTTAAAACTGCTCTGTAAACGAAAAAATATAAATGTTATGCCCATTGTTACATGACGATACAAAAATAAGCACATTTCTCACAAAATGAGTTCTATATTCTGCAAAACCATAAAGAAAGCTGTATAAACGGGATATCGCCTTAATCGTGATGACACATAGATTAACCACTTGTCGCATCTTGATGTGACTCTACGTAATAGGATGTGGATTTTTCCTGCACCTTGACGTAGAGTTGTCAGAACTTTGAAGTGTCACTGTCATGGGTAACAGTGACACAAAGTGCGCTCCCTTGCCGGCAATCGCTCTAAGCGCCCGCCAGAGTCAGTGAGCGCCCGCCAGAGTAAGTGAGCGCCCGCGAGCGTCTGCCCGTCAGCGTCCGTCAGTCTGTCAGGGAAATTTCAGTTCCTTTTTTTTTTTGTCAATAAACTAAAAAAAAAGTCCAGGGATGTGTGGTTAATGCAGAAGCAGTTTTTTATACAAAAAAAAAAAAAGTCACCCCCAGAAGAGATGTTTTGTCTGCTTTTAAAATGGCATACGCAAAGACGCGACATATGTGACACACAGTGCGACACATGTCCCTCCCACCCTGGTCTTTGTATAAAAAACTGCTTCCGCATTTACTGCACATCCCTGTACTTATTATTTATTTACCATTTTTTTATTAATTTGAATACTCTGAACCCCAAATCTATTTTCATCTATCATACCCCTAGATGAATACCAAGTTAATGAAGGCCTCAGAATCCTTGTGGCGTTCTATCACTTCCAGGCCCTGCCATGTGTCCAGGCAGTATATAAGGGCCATTTAGGTTTTTTTTTTTTTGAAAGCAGGAGAAATAACCTTATAAATGTCAGAGTATAATTTTCCACATTTATGCCATTGCATGAAAATTATGTCCTAAGTGGACATTTTAGATAAAAAAAAATGTTTCACACACGTTTTACAAAACGCAACCATTAATGCATAGTTAACACATGTGTTAACATCTCGGTTAACGCATGCGTTAATGCAAGCATTAACATTTGAGTTTTGTAAAGGCAAGTGTTAACAGCTGTTTAATTAGGCAAATCACTCTTCAGCTATTCCAATGAGGTTTTAAACGTGTGACCGCACCCTCAGTCTTCTTTCAATTCATATGAGACACTGAAAGAATTAATAAACTTTTCAAAGAATGTTCTGAACAGTTTGAGGGGTGTAGTTTTAAAAATGGGATGATTTGTGGGGAGTTCCACAAAATATAACTTGTAAAACCCTTTTCAATATTAGATGAACTCTAAAATAATTGGATCCTACATTTTCTTGAAAATTTGAAAAATTGCTGTTCTATTAGAAAGTCACCTCATGGCCAAATAAAATATTATAACACTTAAAAAAATGATGCCAACATAAAGTAGATTTATGGTAAATGTGAATTAGTAACCAATGTGGGTGGTTAGATTTACTGTACAATGGGAATAACATTTAGAAATAAAAAAATTGCTATTTTTTAAAAAAATTTACCAAATGTATCACTTTTTAATAAATTCAAAACATAACAACCAAAATGTACCACAAAAGTAAAGTACAAAATGTCACAAAAAACAATATAATGGAAAATATAGCCCATTTGCCATTTTGAAAAATATAAAAAATAAATAAATAACAAAATTTTGTACAGTCCTAAAAATTATAGCAATGAAAACACCATCAAAAGTCGCAAAAAAATGAAACCACCCGCAGCTCCGTACACCAAAGTATGAAAAAGTTATTGCCGCCAAAAGATGGCAAATTGAAAAAAAAAATTTGCACAGGTGGTTTTAATTTTTGTAACTGTATGAAACTATTATAAAACCTATCCAAATTTGGTATCCCCGTAATTGTACCGACCCAAAGAAAAAAGTAGACATGCATTTGTGGCGCACAGTGAAAGCTGTAAAATCCAAGCCCACAAGAAAACAGCGCAAATGCGTTTTTTTCACCATTTTCACTGCATTTGGATTTTTTTTCCTGCTTCCCAGTACACGGCATGGAATATTAAATACCGTCACCATGAAGTGAAATTTGTTACGCAGAAAATAAGCCATCACAGAGCTCTTTATGTGGAAAAATAAAAAAGTTTTAGATTTTTGAAGGTGGTGAATGAAAAATGGAAGTGAAAAAACTAAAAAGGGTCAGGTCGTTAAGAGGTTAACTGGATAAAAGGAGAAAACGCATCTATGAATATACTGTGCAGTCCTTTCCGTGTAAGATGATACCCCATACATGAATGTAACCCACTGTCAGGGCACATGGAGGGGCGCGGAAGGGAAGATGCCATTGAGCTTTTGTAGGGCAGATGAGTTTTCATATGCCATGACGTGTTTGTAGAGCCCCTAGAGCCGCTTTCACATGTGGCATTTTGGTTGTGCTTTGAAACACAATCTAAAGGTTCCACCTGTGATGAGGTGCATGTTGAGGTAAGATTGCACCTACTTTGCATTTAGTTAACGTGTTGAAAACACAGTGTTACCAAAATACATAATCATGAGTGGAGCCTTTGGATTGCGTTTCTAATTGCAACCAAAATACCACATGTGAATGTCGCCTCAGGTGCCACAAACCCTTATCCCAAATTATTTGTAAACTTTTGACCATGTGGTTTGGTACGATTACAGGGATCCCAAACGTATATAGGTTTTATTAGGTGTTAATAGATTTACCCAAAAAAATTAAAACCTTTTGTTACAAAAAAATTATAACCTTTATCATATTCTGACTCCAATAAGTTTTTCATACTGATGAGTACGGAGTTGGTTTAGGTTACTTTTTTTCCGGGACAAGCTGACGTTTCCATTGCTATCATTTTGGGGAATGTAAGACCTTTTGATCAATTTTTATTAAATTTTTCAATGTGTTGTGAAATGGCAAAAAAGTGGCCATTCAGACATCTGAAGGCATTTTTTCCATTATAGGGTTTACCGCTGGGAATAACCATTTTACTATTTTTATAGATTGGGACTTTTTTTTCACTTTTTTACCCTTTTTTTTATTATGTAGAAAAGCAAATATGGCTACAATAAAACATAACTTTTAATAATTCATAGATAAAATGGATAGAGTCCTAAAATCCATATTTCATACAAAATCTGAATGACGCCACTCAGCCAAAATTTTTTTTGTGTAGAAATAGAGAAAAAACGGGGTCAAAGAGTTAGACGCGCTACATCCAAGGTGTATTATTGATTATTTTTATTGGAAATGTGACTACGCGTTTCAATGCCGTAATGGCGTCTTCATCAGGTCAAACACTGTGGGGTTGCATAGTAAAGAACATAAAATATCATAGTTAATAGGTTAGTAAACATAAACATAGACAAACATAAAATGCGAATTTAAAACACAAAATGAATGTAAAAGGGTTAAAACAAGAGTTAAAGCCAGGGTTAGGATGAAGGAGGTGTGCATGTGTAAAATGTAAAATGTAAACCGGGAGTCTAGTTTGAGTACATGCCCACCGGCATGTACTCACCTCGTACATATTTCACATCTCCGCTCCGTAACCCGCGCAGGCGCATTGCCCCCACATCTCCCTGATCCAGCCGCCTACCAATCAATAAAAAACCGCGTGTCTTCCCGGGGCGTATTCAGTCCATCCCGCGCCGGTGACAGCACGCAGCCCTCTTCCCCGCCACACTGAACGCAGCGGTAAGTAAGCTCTTAGCTCTATCCTCCATCTGACCCCACCACTATCATTTATATATATATCCATATGTTCACCTATTCATTCATCACCAACCATTTAATTTACCCTTCTTTAGCTCATCTATCTCATATATTTATCTATTTGTTCATATATTTATATTTACTACTATTACCATTATGCTCATTACTAACCAACTATTTGACCAAATACCTGTCCAATCTCAAACTAGACTCCCGGTTTACATTTTACACATACACACCTCCTTCATCCTAACCCTGGCTTTAACTCTTGTTTTAACCCTTTTACATTCATTTTGTGTTTTAAATTCGCATTTTATGTCTATGTTTATGTTTACTAACCTATTAACTATTAACTATGATATTTTATGTTCTTTACTATGCAACCCCACAGTGTTTGACCTGATGAAGACGCCATTACGGCGTTGAAACGCGTAGTCACATTTCCAATAAAAATAATCAATAATACACCTCGGATGTAGCGCGTCTAACTCTTTGACCCCGTTTTTTCTCTATTTCTACACAACATATCTGGATCCACATCCAGCCCCGGGGTTTGACGCTGCAACTCCACTCCATTATCTCTCTCCCCCATTTTGTGCATACTTTTGGCGCCTGGCTCTAGACAAATCCCTCACAATTTTTTCCTCTCTTCCTCAAATTTTTTTTTGTGTTACTAATATAAGACACACAGGGCAGGTGTGTTGCCTGCAGTATGAATGTATGGCAATAATAGGGTATATGGATGTACAGATAGTTTGCACAAGTGACATTCATATAGCGAAAACAGTCACTGATATATATAACCACAGCACATAAAAAATAGGAAAATTGGAACAATCTCACCAAATCCTGCAGTATGCTTGGTCATAGTTCAGGTGATGCGATAGGATAGCCTGGGAACCTGTTGTCCTGACGTCTAAAACATCCCTAGTACAGCTGTACCTATCGCCCGATGGAAATGTATCTGCCCTGACAAGGGCGGTCCCCACACTTGCCATCAGTGTGGCTCACGAGTACTTCCCCTGGTATAGGTAGGTAGCCGCCCCACTATGACGCCCTCTATGATGCAACAGCCGTGCCTCTCGTCAGAGGGGTGGGCAGATACACTCTAAGGCTGGATTCACACTGCTGTTGCCCGCCGTACCGTAGCACGACGGGCACACGGCAGCACGCGGGGAGAGGAGGAGGTGAGAGCTGCTCGTCCCCCGCCCCTCTCCATAGGGACACATGGAGCACGGCGCCGTATGCAGTGAAAAGATAGGACATGTCCTATCTTTTTACAGGGCACAAAGCGGTATGGTGCCGCACATTTGCTGCACCGTACGCCCATTGCCGTCTATGGGGGACGTATATCGGGCGTATATACATACCCCATGCGGCAGTGTGAATGTAGCCTAACATGGGATGGACGTCTGACGATTTCCCTTTGCAGAGGGTAACCAATAGTAAAAATAGAGTCAAGAGTGCACAGAACGGAGTTTATTGGATAAAACAATATCATTGGGGAAATAGAAAGTCAAGTGCCACAGTATCCAGGCAGAAAATCAGACTCCTATCACATTGTAAAAGTTTTTTATCCCAGTTGCCCTCACATGTATGCCATGGTACTTTAGCACCTTCGTCCCTCCTCCATGTTGGCCATTTACATGTCTTGCTATGGGAGTTGGGTGCCTATTCTCAGCTAGAACCTGATGATCGCCTTGCCCACATACTTAATGCCACAATCGCATTCAGCTCTGTAAATGAACCCCTCTGATTTACAATTGATAAATGTCATAATGTCTATGTTTTCACTTGTGGCATTAGAAGTAAACATTTTACAAGTTTTAATAGGGGGGCATGAAATGCACCCATTACACCAATACGTGCCCTTGGTGGTATGCAGATCAAGCCAGGTGCTATGTCTATTTGGGATAAAATGACTATGGACGAGGCGATCTCTTAGGGCAGTGGTGGCGAACCTATGGCACAGGTGCCAGAGGCGGCACTCAGATCCCTTTCTGTGGGAACCCGGGCCATCTCCCCAGCACACCAGACAGAACTCAAAGAATCTTCCTGCAGTTGCAAGCCACTTAAAAGATGCTGTTTTCAGACATATTTTGATACTTACTTCTCTACTTCAAACTGTAGGAATAGGGAGAATGAGTAGACAGGGCTGAATTATCTTTGTAGGATTCTCTGTGTACAGTGGAACACTGGAAAGAAGCTAAAGTGATGCAAATTTTCCATCTTTCTACAGTGTTGCTGTCCTCAGGAGGCCAATATGATTGAAAGTTGTTGAAGAACAGGGAGCAATAACTTACTGTTTTAATTTTTGGTTGGCACCTCGCAATAAATAAGGGGGGTTTGGGTTGCAGTTTGGGCACTCGGTCGCTAAAAGGTTCGCCATCACTGTCTTAGGGCTTAGCCCATTCTGTATGTTATGAAGGGGAATGGTCCTATTACATCTTTAATGTCTGGATCCATACATAGGGTACCCCAAAGTTTAGTGACAATTTCTCGTGCTGCTAGTGCACCATTGTCAAAAGTGGTAATGAGTCTGATGTGCCCATCACTCTTTGGACATCTCTTTGTGTCTAAGGTCAGTGCGGTTTTGTGCCAAAGAAAAACGATAAGCTTTTCTCAGAACCCAGTCTGGATACCCTTGATGTTGAAATCTGAGTCGCAGGTCATCAGCCTGCTTTTTAAACACTTGGTCATTAGAACAGTTGTGTCTCAGACATAAATATTGGTCACGTGGGATGCCATGCTTAAGGGGGAATGGGTGGCTACTCTCCCACCTAAGTAACAAATTTGTGGCTGTTTTCTTTTGATAGACCTCTGTTTCTAGTGATCCAGCTGGATTTCTAGAGATCATAACATCAAGAAAGGCAGGACTTTCATTCTGGGTCTCAAAGGTGAGAGTGAGACCTATGGGGTTCTGCACAAAGTAACGAAAGGTCCCCTCTGTGCCACTCCGCACGAATATATCATCGATGTAACGCACACAGATGTCAATGGCTGCGCCACACGGGTTCAGAGTTTCAGAGAAGACCACAGCCTACTCCCACCAGCCCAGGAGCAAGTTGGCATTGGTTGGCACACAAGGCCAACCCATTGCAGTGCCCCTGAGCTGGTGGTAGTACCGACTGTTAAAGAGGAAGACATTTCTCTTTAAGCAGAATTCCAATGTTTTTAATATGAATTCATTGTGCCTTTGGCACTGTGTCCCTCTCGAGCGCAGGTAGTGAGCAATGGCAGTGAGGCCTGCAGTGTATGGCCCATGCCTGTGTGTTTTCGTTCCTGTCCCCCTTCCTCTTCCATCTCCTCACTTTGACTGCCAATATCATGCAATAAGCACTCCTGGGGGTTTCCTTTGATATTTGTGTGCCAAAATCTATTGATATAGTCTACAACGTGCGACCAATATCCTTGAATATCCGGGCAAACCAAAATACCATGCCACAAATCCAGCAATATTCTCCCACATTTGGGGCATTCAGTTATACAATCTGGTCTGGAGGAGGAAGGGAGAATATTTAGGCCATAAATTGCCCCATGCATCAATTTAAAATAGTTTTCTCTCCATCTTTCATTAATAAAATGCCCCTGGACCCAGGATCTGCAACCTATCCCCCACTTCTTAAATAGGCATGTATTTGCCTTCCCTCAAAGTTGTCTCATTACAGCATATAAAAAGGATATTGTGTAATGCCCTGGAGCGATCCTCAAAAGCCTGGTTAGAATGCATATACATTTTCAAAGGTTTTAAATGAAAAACAATGCCTCATTTTGCTACCTTGAAAGGCAGCCTTCTTAACACAAAGTATGACCTACAAGAAGTCTAAAATATGGTGTGGGATTAAGCCAAACCATTATATCTTTTCCAGAAGGAACAGACTCCACTGTAGACAGCACTGTTTCGAACCTGTTTCGTACAGCGTAGGGAACTGGATTGGCTGTGTGATCACTTCTAATCACTTCCTTGCGTACCCTTCAGAGGTCCGGAACGTCGCGGTTTCCTTCACATTGGTGGCACCAGTGGGATCGAGATAATAGTGTTTGATTGTGTGATCCAGACACTAAAGATTACCAATAGCACCGTTTGCATTGGGATCTTAAGACCAATTCAGTACTAGACACAGGCAGAGTGCAATTACAATAAGGTGTGAGGTACATCAAGTTGCAATTCTTTGTTAGTTACCAACAGCTGTGAGAATGGCCGGTAGAAACAAAGGCAGGAAGAATACTGCCACAGCTGTGGACATTACGGAGGATGATGCATTACTGCAGTTGGACCATGAGGAGGTGTGAGGTGCTATTGTTCAGGGCGAGGGGGAGCTCTCCCCAGACTCCTCAAGGAGCCAGTCGCCAGTAGTCAGTCCCTACTTCCCACCCACCCACATGATCTGATGGGCTCAGTGGCCATCTTGCAAGCTGCCTTGGCCAGTTTACAGGCGGGCAACCATGCTGCTGGAGAACCATGTGCCAAAGCTACGGACTGAGGACTTTCCCCTGCTGGATAAAGGTAGTGACTTGGGCACCTTTTTGCTGGCTTTTGAAAAAACTTGTCAACAGTACCACGTTTCTGCTGACCAATGGGTTTGGTACCTTACCCTTCGTCTCAGAGGGAAGGCCCGGATATATTTGGCTATTTTTCTAGTGAGACCACCCTGATTTATGAGGATATCAAGCAGGCTCTGGTCCGTCCGTACAACTTGACCCCGGAGACCTACCAGAAGACGCTCCAGATTTTGCAGCAGGGGTCTGCTGACGGCTGGACTGACCACATGAGGGCTCTTCTCTGAGCAGTGGACCTCAGAACTTACCACCTTTCAGCAGCTGAAGGAGCAAATCTCCATCAAGCAGTTTTTGAGGAATTGCCTAGAGGAATTACAGCAGCACCTTCGTGACCGGAAACCCAAAGAGGGTTTGGAAACAGCTGGCCTGGCAGATGAGTACAGCAACAATCTGACTCTGGAAGCCAGGAGACCTTCTGGTTGGAGAGGGGGTAAGACAAACTCCATCCCTGTTAACCCTGCCCCTGCACCCAAGGTGACACCTGCCCATGCTCCCCTCTCCACATCAGTTGGTGAAACCCTTCTGTGCCATTTTTGCAGAAAGCCAGGACACTTCAAGGACATGTGTCCACAGCGACAGAAAGGCTCAGGACCGTCCGTGACACAATCTCCTGTTTTGTTTGCGGTTGGGGGTGTTGGGAGGTCCCATGATAATTTGCAGCCAGTCACCATAGGCCAGGTCATGGCCATGGGACTGAGACACAGTGGGGCTGGGTTGACCATTGTACGCCTGAAATGGTTTCCCCACAGGATGATACCTGGGAAAACCCTCACTGTTTCTAGAATTAGAGGAACAGAACCGTTGTATTTGGACTGGGGTGTGGGGAGGGGCATGAGGGAGGTGGGCGTGTCACCTGAGTGTTCTTCCTTGGAGTGTTCTGCTGGGAACAGACTTGGGCCGGCTAGTGTCACAGTACATGACCCCAGAATCTGCAGGGACTGAGCCCAAAACCAACAATATCCAGCCTTCCGCTGTAACAGATACCGTGATTGATTGTTATGACAGTGATGTTGATACCTACCTGCTGCCAGGAATGTGGGGGTGGGTAGGGTCATGGGTCCCACGTTGCCCTTGGGGGAGGGGACCATCAAGCAGAGGGTCAGGCTACTATGGAAAGTGGCCTGTCAGCCTCTGGAGACCTGTTGTCCTCTGACACTCCTAGTGTAGGGAGAGACAGGGGGCTAACAGCTGCGGGGGGAAAAGCTTACAGTGGAGGATGGGAAAATACTGGGACTAGTGAAGTGTCCAGGTAAGGACTCTGTGCAGAGCTTATCCCCAACCGGACTGTCTCAGGACCGGCCCTGTCTGTCTGAATTGGCGACTGGGTCAGAGGCGGACAGGAAGTGGACGCTACCTGCGGTCATCTTTGCTGGGACACACAGTCGCTGAATTCCTCCCTTCTGATCAAGTGGCTGCCAGGTGAGATGGAGGCCTGGATACATATCCGGGGGAACTGGCAGAAGACGTGGGGTTTTTTCTACTCTCAACATGTCAAGTCAGGGGGTTCAGGTAAGAGGGCCTGCAAGTGAGGCTGGTAAGGGTCTTCCTGGCAAGGACCCACTGCAGGGCCCATTACCAACCGGACTGTCTCAGGACAGAGCCCATCCTTCTGCTTTGGAGACTGGGTCAGAAGTGGGGAGAAAGTGGACGCTACCTGTGGTCGCAGCAACCATCGCTGCCTGGTGTATTAATTTGTGCTGTGAGATTAATGTATACCCCCTTAAGATATGTAGGAAACCTCCCGTCTATTCCCATGCGGTCCAGTACCAGCCGCAGGCAATCCCACTTGACATTAGCAAATGCCTTTTGCTAAAGCAACGAATGTTGTTCTCTCCTTGCGGATATTAGTTACTGCAGCACGCTCCTTCACAAAGCCTACATGAGATTTCCCTGCTAGACCTGGCAGCAATACCGCTAGGTATTAAGACCATGAATGTAATAAATCCTTCCCTTGCTTAGGCAGTAATTTAGTATATGCATTTTTTGAGTGCCTCCTAACTACTCCCGTTTCCATCACAGAGTTAAAATACCTATGCAGAAGTGGTGTCACCTGTTCGCACATCCCCTTATAGAACTTGCCAGAGTAGCCATTGGGCCCAGGAGATTTCCCCCCGCTAATAACTGTATCGCGTTCTTCACTTCGTCCTCCGTTATGACCGTATTTAGATCCGCCCGTTGATTCTCACTTATAGAGGGTAATCTCACTTTACCGAGGAAATCCCTTCCCTTTCCCATCTCGCAATGACTATCCTGATACAGCTGCTAATAAAATTCCTTGAAAAGGGAGTTCATCTCCTGTGGTTGCACTTTAATCCGGCCTAGAGTATCCCTCAAAGCTCCTATGTGTGGGACCGTATACTTTCCTTTCGCCAGCTTTGCTAAAATCTTCAGTTTCCCTTTCCAAGCGATAGCAACCCTCCTTCAGTTCTGCCCAGTTTTCAAGTTCCCTTTTTGCTTGTCCCCACCTATCTTTTGCTGAATCCTGATGTGTCTGGGTGAAAATGCCTTGAGGAGCTGCTGGCTTGCAACAAGGAATTTATGATGGTTCGTTTTTTTGCTTTCACAAACGACATGATTCATCCCCTGACCATCATTTTGGCTGACGCCCCATAGAGACCTGGATCATCTGCATGCTGTTCATGTGTAGAACTAAATTCCTGCCACCACCCTTTGAGCAAGGACTGCCCTCCTCCTTAGAGAGGAAAATTGGGTATCTCCATGTTACATGAGAGCCCCTGGGGTGCTTTTCTGCGTACTGCACTTCTACCGGAGCATGGTCAGAGATAACCAAGTCTCCTAGATTTACCTCAGTTACACGCCTGCTTAAAAAGGTGGTTGTTAGTATATAGTCGATCCTTGACCTTGTACCATGAGCGTGCAAAGAATGAGTAAACCCTCAGGGTGCTGGAGTCTCCACGAGTATCGCAGATTAGTTTTTCCAGAAATATGGGCAGAATCCAGTCTTCCGCACACACAGAACCTGTCAACGGATGACCTGTATGCTTATCCTTTACCGTACTGTGGACGATATTAAGATCCCCCCCCACTATAAAGTGCGTTGATGTGGATTTAAGGATATCCTCCTCCAACTTTGTGAAGAAGGGAGCAGATTTACCATTAAGACCATACACGTTATATAGATCATAAGCTTCTCGTAGATAGGAGAAAGCCAGGCAAGATACCCCACTCTTCTGGTCAGAAGCATGTGATAATACCTATATGGGTAAATGTCAATTAATGTTAGGACCCCTGCTTTCTTATTTCTAGCTGCCGATCCAAACACTTTAACCACCCACATTGTGTGCATCCGTTCGAAATCATCCTCTTCCAAATGTGTCTCCTGCAATATCACTATATCTGGACGCATAGGTTTCAGATGGCGCAATATCGCCATGCGTTTTTAGAGCGTAGCCCTTTCACATTTCAAGTTATTAACTTAAACGGAGATTAAATTTAGATGCCAGTCTTGTTATTTTGTATGGAGATATATGGGGTGATAGCCTCAGACCCCTAGGGTACAGGGCAGACCGGATCAGCAGCCAGAGACAACACACCATGCCAATAGAAACAGAGGATCAGGGTATGTCTGATCCAATTGGCTGGCGTACATGACTTCTCTTTTTTTCTGCCATGTGTATACTGCTTCCCCCTCCCTCACCTCGTATTCAAATTGCCACAATCCCTTTTCCCCCTGTGGGGTATCACATCCCCCCCTAGTAAGTATTCTTTCAGCCCGAAACAACTAATACTACCCCCTCTATGAGACCCAAAATTACAAAGACTTGGTTCGGTTTATCTGTCTTCAGTCCCCCCAAGTAGCTTGCAGAGATTTTCCTTGTCATCTTCTGGATTCCCTTTGTTCTTTGGGCGACACTCCTCTCTCCTCCTGCTGGGATGATGATGTTGCCGTGCCGCTTGTCCTTCTCTCCAGGCTATGATGATTTGAGGGCGAGGTGCAGTTCAGAAGAGCGGTCAGTGCCTTCTTTGCCTCCTCCGGTGAGTGGAACACTTGAACTTGAGCAATATTTAAAGAGTTCCCTGAGGGATTAGAAGATTCTTCCTCTTGACATTCCGTATCTAAAGGGGTAAACCTAGATCTTGTTTTTATTTCTTTAGCTGTTTTTTGTGCATTCCCTAGGGTAGTTTTAAAAAATTTCTCAATCTTAGGGGGATTTTTGTCCTTCGGGGAACCAGTCCCCACAGATTTCCTTGGGGAACCTATAGCTGGCATCTTTAGGCGACTACCCAATTCATGCTAAAAATTAAGCCCTACCTAATTGTCGTGTTTTAATTATTACCACACCGTTCCTAAGACTTATTTGGACTATGCTGGTGAATAGCTGTAATACTTTGTACTGAATAATCACCGTATATTATGTGTCAACTAAATGGTTCACTGCTATAATCCTAAGGTGAAACAGTGTTATTCAGCATTACTGACAATGATATTTAGACCTTACTCAACAGGCCAACCCATCAAGTCCAGTGAATAGCAGGTTACAACCATTCAAACCTGCCAATGTTTTGTGTGCACTAGGAGGTACACTGGTTTAAGACAATTACATTGGTCCCTGTTGCATCTGCCTTGATCAACAATATTCTCAGGGACCTAGTGAAGCTATGTAATCACGTTACGATTTACAATTCTAAATGAACCAATAGCTAATAACCATAATTCTTAGTTAGTGATTACTGTATATACCCGAATATAAGTAGAGACCCCTAATTTTACCACCACAAACTGGGAAAACCTATTGATTCGAGTATAAGCAAAGGGTGGGAAATGCATTGGTCACAGCCTCACAGTATATAACCAGCCAGCCCCCATTTAGTATACAGCCAACCCCCATGTAGTATAGAGCCACCTAGGCCCCATGTAGCATACAGCCAGCCTGCCCCCATGTAGTATACAGGCAGCCAGCCCCCATGTAGTATACAGCCAGCCAACCGCCATGTAGTATACAGCCAGCCAACCGCCATGTAGTATACAGCCAGCCAGCGCGCACTTTGCCAAGCACATAAAAAAACAAACTTACATACTCACCTTCGGGGGGTCCCGATGCCCGATGCAGCTCCCAACGCACATCCTCTGTTAATTGTAAATCAACAAATGATGTCATAGTAGAATTTTATTCCATAGTGAAAATCAAATTAAAGGGATTTTCATTTATGAATTCAAGAATTGTTTTCAGATGTACGAATGTCTCCCTTCTAGATTAGGAGACATCTATGTACATCTACATCTATGTATATTCCATACCATATGATATTATGGAAGGGTTCACATGCCTGTACAGAAGAATTTCTAACTAATGTGCCATACACAGATTTGCCAGTGTTGCCAAAAAGCATGCGCTCAGAGGGTACCCTTTGTTTTTGTAGATAAAATTTATTATTGTTGAAGAAAAAATAATTGTTAGACAATAAAAATTGTAACAGTTGTGGTATGTATTCCTGCAATATTGGTGTATAATTGTTATATTTTTGCATATGGAAATTCACTGTGCACTGGCTTCTCAGTGTGGGATGGACACGTAGATCGATATGGCATTGCATGTGAGCCACATATTAACCGTTTCCCATTCCATTTTATCCATGGTTTTATATATAGATTTTGAGTCCTGGATATAACTGGAAATCTTTTCACCAGTGATTGCAATATTCTATCCAACCATATACTGAATTTTTCAGTGATCGATCATATTCCTGAAACTATAGAGTGCAGGTGGAAAATTCTTCCATTGGGTCTAAGGGATTATATAGAATTATGGACAAGTGGCATGTTGTGGTATTAATTGTTCTATAGCAGATTCTGAGAAGATGGCCAAGTCAACCACTTAAACCCATTAAGGACATAACTTGTTTGTACGTTAAGGTTTAGCCCTATTTAAAAAAAAAAAAAATTGACCAGTGTCTCTTCTTGTGGTAAATAACTTTTCCAAACTGTTACATGGCCCTGTGATTTTGAGATAGTTTTCTTGTGAGACATTGTAGTTTATTATTGTAGTATAATGTCGCTGATCAGTTACTTTTTTTTTGGGGGGGGGGGGATAATTCACTAATTTAGGAAGGTTTTTTGTAGAAACCGTTTGCCATTGGCGGTCTTTTTATTCTCATAATTTGTTTTAGGTTTCCTTTCTTTTTTACTGATGTGAGAAGGTTTAAAAAGGTTTAGTAGCAACTTCTCAGATTTTCAAGAGATTTGAAAAATGCTAAATTTTTGGTGAGCAATTCAGTTTGGAAGTTCCCTATGAAGGCAACATTTGGGAAGTCTGTTAATCCTTTAACGCCTTACCGACATGTGACGTAATAGTACATCACATGCCGGGTGCTCATGGACTGAGCCCTCTCCATACCCAGTAAGTCTTTGCTGCATATTGCAGTCGGGGCTAGCACAGATCGGCAAAGCTGCCGACGGCTTTGAAAAAATGGCGGAGCATGGGTGCCGCCATCTTGGCAAGGATCATCGCTCCCTGTAACGTCATCGGGGAGCGGCAATCTGTCATGACAGCCTCCGAGCTGTGTCGTTTTAACCCTTTCATTGCAATGTGCGAAAATCCAGTTAAAGAACCCTAGGGAGTCTGAAAAATAGTAAAAAGAAAAAATTCAAATTCAAATCACCCTCCCTTTCCCTAGAACTGATATAAATAAACAGTAAAAATCATAAACACATTAGGCATCACCGCATCAAAAAAATGGCTGATCAAAATATAACTGTTTTTCATTACGTTTAACCCCAAAACGGAAAATAGCGCCCAAAGTCAAAGAAGGCACTTTTTTGCCATTTAAAAAAATTTAAAAAACTCTATTGAAAGTGATCAAAAAGTCATACAGTCCTCAAAATGGTAGCATTGAAAATGTCATCAAAAGTCGCAAAAAATGACACCATTCACAGCTCCGTAGACCAAAGTATGAAAAAGTTATTAGTGCAAGCAGATGGCAAAATCTAAAAAAAAATTTTTTGTACAGGAGGTATTAATTTTTTTAAAAAATGTATGAAAACATAAAACCTATATAAATTTGGTATCCCTGTAATCATACCGGCCCAAAGAATAAATATGACATGTCATTTGGGGAGTACAGTGAAATCCGTAAAATCCAAGCCAACAAGAAAACAGCACAAATGCGGTTTCCACCAATTTCACTGCGTTTGGAACTTTTTTCCCTCTTCCCAGTACACAGCATGGAATACTAAATACTAAATACCATTTAGAAGTGCAATTTGTAATACAGAAAACAAGCCAGCACACAGCTCTGTACATGGAAAAATAAAAAAGTTATAGATCTTTGAAGGTGGGGAGTGAAAAATTAAAATAGCAGAAACGGAAAAGGGCTGCGGCAGCAACAATCAACCAATAATGGAAATTTAGAAATTTAAATTTTTGTATAAGATTATTCTCATTTAGCCCTGAAATGTACACATCCTGAAGGAATGTGAGGTAAATATATATGCCAAAATCTTCGGCCTGCTTCTTCTAAGTACGGCAAATACCTGACAAGTGGATGTCAACTGCTGTTTTGTCGCACAGCGATGTCCAGAACAGTTAGTGCTATTGGGTTTTTGGCAGGACAATTTTGCTACAAATGTTTTGTGGTGGCACTGTGTACCACAGTGAAGAGCCCCTGAAAAAACAGTACAAAAGAAACCCCCAAAAATAGGAAACTATAACGCTAATTTAGGGCTTAGTGAGCATTTTAACCTCCAACATGCTGTAAAAAATGTAATACAAAGTAAATGGTGCAGAGCATATTTTGCAATTTTTTTTTCTCAAATATGTTATTTTAGTACCAAATATATTGTGCTCAACTCAAGCCACTTTAGACAAAGAACCCAAAAATCATTCTGTGGGTTGTCCAGAGTACGGCAATACCCCAAATGTGCCAATAATTGACAGGTTGGCCACACAGCAGGACTGAAAAGGGAAGGAGAATTTGGAGCTCCGTTTTCAATAAACGAGTGTTGGGGTTCCCTTGTGGTACCAGTACAATAGAAACCTCCAAGACTTGACCCCATTTTAGAAAAGGGCACCCCTCAAAGAATTTATCTGGGTTTGTATGAGCATTTTAACTCATAAGATCCTGGCTCAAATGTTATAGAAAGTGAATAATGAAGATTAATAAATACATTTTTTTTCTCAAACATGCCATGTTAGTGCCATTGTATTTTGCCAAACTCATGCCACTGGGGATAAACAACCCGGTCATGGCAATACCCCATATGTGCCAAGACAAGGCTAAGTAGGGAACAAGCAAATTATAGCTTTTTGAGCACCATTTTCACTAGACTGACATTTAACCCCCCAAGATGCTGGCCAAAATGTAATACAACTTGAACGGTTTAGAGTAAAAATAGCATTGCAATTTCTCAAATATCCCATTTTAGTGTCAAAAGTATTATGCACAATTTTTCCCACTAAACAAACACCCAAAAAATCATTATTTGTGTCAATCTACAGGATGGGTACACAGCAGAGCTCCGAAAAAAAGAACTGCAACAGATATTTTACATATTTTTTATTTTCAGCATCATGAAAAATTTGTAGATGCTCTTCGGGATCAGTACAGTAGAAACCCCTGAGAACTGACCCTATTTGAAAACTACACCTCTCCATAAATTAATCTAGGGGTGTAGTGAGCATTTTAACCCCACAGTCGGACCCCAAGGATAATGCATAATGTGTATAGTAAAAAATATCGATTATGTCATCTTGTGCCCAGCTCCTGCCACGGAAGACAAACACCCCAAAAATCATGATGCGGGTTCTCCCGGGTACGGCATTATGCTCTATGTGGCAATCTACAGGCTGGGCACACGGCAGGGCTCAGGAGGGAAGTTGCAGCATGATGTATTAGATGTGGAAAGTGCATCAGCGTAAATAGTTCAGGGTAAAATTATATATCAAGAGAGGTGTGATAAATCCTATAACAATCCGGGGCACGAGTCACACTGGTAAATGGTTTGTTTCTTCATGCCCCTTTTGGAGCAGACCTTTTTTGTGTCCTTCCATTGCTGGCAGTTTGGGGAACTTCTCCTTGAATGTATTACATCCAAAAACTTGGTTGCCCCATGGGGGCTAGTTTCTCGCCCTCGTTAGCGAATCTTTATATGGCTCTATGGGAAGAACATTACTTATTTTCACCTCTTAACCCCTTCTCTTGTCACATAACATGGTACGGCAGATACATTGATGACTGTCTCCTGGTCTGGAATTCCGACCAGGAGACAGTCATCCCCTTTATGGAGTACATCAACAAGAATCCCTATAATCTAAAATTCACATATGCATTTGAGAAACATACTATTCCATTCCTTGACATTACCCTAGTTGGAGACAATATAACAGGCCAGGTTCAAACATCATTGTTTCGCAAAAAAACATCTGGAAATACTTTGTTACACTCCACTAGCTGTCATGCCCCCCATACTGTAAAGAATCTCCCCATTGGGGAATATGTCAGGGCCAGGAGAGCATGTACCACAGAGTCAAAATACAAGGAAGAATGCTACACCATTACTAAGCGCCTCAAAGCTAGGGGCTACTCCAAAAATTCCTGCAAAAGGGCCATGCACATTGTCAATAAAAAAACTCGATCTGAATATCTACAAACACTACCCAAAAATAAACAAGATAGTCCCAAACTTACATTTAGCTCAGAATTCAGTTCACAATTCTATGACATTACTAACATCATTAAAAGACATTTACCTCTCCTTAACCGTGACCCTACACTCAGGAAGATTTTAGACAATGGAGTCTCATTTGTGTCCACAAGAGCTAAAACTCTAGGTGACGTCCTATCTCCCAATACTTTCACCAACACTGTACAGAACAAAACATGGTTGCAAACTACAGGTAGCTACTGTTGTGGAGGTTTGCGCTGCAACGTATGCAAGTATATTAACAAAACCACACAATTCTCCTCTATTCATAACAATATCATTTACAACATAAGAACTTACATGAATTGTGAATCCACACATTTAGTCTATCTCATCCAGTGCTCCAGATGTTCGCTACAATACATAGGATGCACCATGAGAAAGCTCAAAGACCGTATCAGCGAACATGTCACAGGGGCCAATCCTAAAACTATTTCCAGCACCCGCAACCTGTCGGGTATTTCAAAACACTTCAAAGAAGTGCATTCAGGCAACATGAAGGGCATGCTAGTGACTGCTATTGAGCAAGTATCTCGCCCCATGAGAGGAGGCGATTGGAAGAAAAAGCTTCTATCTAAAGAAGCTTATTGGATTTTGAATTTAGACACTCGTTACCCCAAAGGGTTAAACCACAGACAGGATCTTTTGTATTTCTACTAAAACTCACATAGTGTCAGTCAGCTCGCTACACTTCACTCCCCCCCACCTTTGTGGGGGTGTGGTTTCTTTCCCCACACCGGAAGATACGTTCACACACCCATTAGTTACTCTACTTAACTCCGGCAGGGATTAGAAGTTTGACAGGTATGATTAAGGACTAAGACGCTTACAAAGTCCGAAACGCGTTACCTCCACCACATTGTGCTGTGTTTCTTTTGTCTGCCTGCCTCTGTGTCCATATCCTAGCATGTTGGCTAGTGATGTTTTTAACTTTGTTGAAATAAACCTTTTTGGAATACTTTTTTAAGAAGTCGTTTACCCTTGGACATTCTTGTATGGCTGCCGGATTCCCGACCTTTTTTCCTTCGTTTTCCTTTCTCCTTGAATGTGTTGCCCTTGGTACAATACGTGTTGTGGACTCGCTTTCAGAAGTACTGGCCCTCCCTTTTCTCCAAAAATCAAATGCTTGACTACCACCAATCTTAGGATTTCAGGAAAGTTCCCCACTGGCCTGCACATCGATGTAGCGCGTAAGCATTATATAGTGCCATCTGCAAGATGTGCACGGCAAGCTTCTTGTACCACACCCTCGATTTCCGCATGGCTGAAGCACCTGGTCAGACAAGTCAACCCCTCCCCATGTACTTGTTATGGTACTGGTGTACCCATGTATTGTTTTAACATATGTATTATATTAACATACAAGGACATCTCGCTTGTCCTTGTAGATAATGGAAATTTGCCTATGAGGTTTTTTTTAGCTTAAAGGGGTTATGCCACTAAACAATTGACTACAAAAAGCTGTCAACTTTTTTTTAGAGGTTAAAATATTTCAAAAATCTATTTGTAATGGTTACCTGGAATTAAAGACACCTTTCTATTTGTTATTATGATGCTTGTTCAGCCTCTATTCTGCTCCACACAGAAGCAGATGTGGGAGGGGCCTAGCCAGGCACATGCACAGCACTGACAGCGGCAGTTATTGCACAACTCAGTGCTACAGAGCGCTCAGCCTTCAGAGTCTCCTTCCACCTGCTGTGCTCAAATAGTCCCTGCATTTACTGATCCAATAGAATTGTGTCATACGCCCCATGTTAAAAGTGCAACAAAAAAAGTTGGTGCAGTCTGTCGGGGCAGTGCAGGGTGCACCAGATTCATGAAGAACATGCGCCAGAAATCCTGAATCTGGCGCCCCCTGCACACTACACACATGTACTATGTATTCTCACAGCATCATGGTCGGTCAGGCTGACATACATGGCGGAAGTCTAGGTGGGTGCAGGGGAGGCAAACCCCACGTGTATTGTCACTCCAAAGTGCCACTTACCCCTGAGGAAGTCACTTCGAAGTGAGGATATGCATGGAGTTTGCCGTCCCTGCATTTTTCTAGACCTCAGACATATTTACACGTTACTGTCCGCCTGACCGACCATGATGCTGTGAGAATACATTGTTTTGCTCTACTTGTATGCACTGATTGTACAAAATTAGGTGCATTAACATGGACCTTTTTAGTTGTTTTTATGACTTTTACTAATAAACTTTAGTATTTTTGTATGTTGATATGTGTGTATTTGGTAAGGAATTGCAACTAAATCACTAGGTAGATAGATATGAGATAGATAGATAGATATGAGACAGTAGATAGATGACAGGTGATAGATAATAGGACTTGGATAGATAAATAGGTGACAGCTTCTCACATTTTACTGATCTTTAGCTACTTCCCTGCTAGTCAGGGACAGGGCCCCTTTGCAGGACACCAGAGTAGCATGGAGGGACAGTGCATGGAGGAGAGTACAGGAAGAGGACTGCAGGACAGCAGGGTAACATGGAGGGACAGTGAATGGTGGAGAGTACAGGAGGAGGACTGCATCAGGAGAGGTCAGAGCTCAGCCTGTTACTTGTGTTATCTCAGCAGCCTCCTGTGTGACCTGACTAATGGTGGAGGGAGGAGAGGGCTGCTACATTGCCATGATCCATGTTGGGGGTGGGGGAGGACTCCTCTGAGGAGCAGATATCCATGTCTGTCTGGCTGCAGTTACCTTGTATCTGCTGCTGTAGGCACCTGTGGAGCTGGTAAGCAGTGGCCATCACAGCACAATCTCTGCCCCTCCTCCTCTCTCAATTCCTATTGGCTGCAGTGTGTCAGCTGATCTCTCAGTGTGAGCCCGTGGAGTGATCTGTAGTGCAGAGCAGCTGCTGACTCCTTGTGCGCAGACTTGGCCAGATCAGCTGTAGCTCAGGACGGGACACAGCTACCACTAGGGGGCGCCAGCAACCAGAACAAAAACAGTTATCTCAGTAAGGTTGCAGATTTTGTAATAAGTGTAAATGGTGAAAATACTTGTCACAATGCATTGAGCCGAATTACAGCCATTTGCTATGGTGACACAACCCCTTTAAGGCACTTCCTGGTGGGCTCTGTGCTGCTGATCCTGGAACATATTGTGGTTAGGCACAAAAAACTTTGCTTCTATCAAAAAAAAAAAATACTTTACATGCTTTTAAATGAAGCTCAGGCGCTACCTCCACATCATAGCTTACATTTGTCAGTCTGCTGAATCATAATTATGCACACATCCTCTTTCGCTGGCCTCCTCCCCCTGCCTCTGAGAGCCGGTGACGTCACCCGGCTCTTGGCAGTTCTCACACATGCGCATTATATACTACAATCCCTGCTGAACAACTAGACTGTTTATTATCCGCAAAACAAAATAAACTGACTGTGCTCAAGTAGGATAAATGTAGTCCTGATTGTCTGTCTGTGCTTCTAAAATATGTAAATACAGGTACTGTTGCATCTGCATTAAAGGGGTGTTCCAACTAAGACACAATTTACACAAATACAGCATTTCACAGATATAAGTCATTCCTGAATCTATCAGTCCTGGTGTACACAATTTCAGTTGCCCCTAAACACGACCCTGTAACTTCTGACTTAGGGTCGGGTGGCAGCCATCTTGGATTTGTATGTGACAGCTTGGAGCTGAGATTTCTGTGTCTCTCTGTGTGCCTGTAGCCACAGAGCTTACACTGAGGCACACTGATACACAGACACTTCCTACCAGGACATCGTGAGCAGAGAGCAGCTACAAACTACAACCTACAAGGAGATAAGTGATTCGGGGAAAGGGGGATGTAGGCACATATCTGTGAGATGTAGCGGAAAAAATTTAACAATGTAATAGTCAGTCATGCCTCTTTGTAATAGGCAAATGTAAACAGAACGAAAAAACAACGAGAGGACGGCGCCTCGTGTAATACTGTTGGGATCAATGGTTGGTGAGAGAAGAGAGTACTGCTCACCTGAAAGCACCTTGTTACAGTGCATTTTGTAGACCACCATGGGGAAGGGTTCCGGATCGTATGGCTAATTGAAGCCAATAGCAGGAGTAGATGGATGGTTTGTTCTAAGCAGCTCCCACAGCTCCAAAATACCCGGACCTTGAATGGAGGCCAGTATAGACAGTAGAGTAAAAAACAAAAAAAAAAAACAGGAGAAAGAAGCTATCGTGGGGCGCTAATAGGCCAAATCGTATCTACAATAGTGATAAATAGCTAGAAATAATCTGTATTGAAAATCTTTTATTATAAAAAACAACAAACAGTGATAAAAATAATAATAATAATAATTAAATTAAAAATAAAAGTCTAGGCTTTTTATTTTTATCACTGTTTGTTGTTTTATATAATAAAAGATTTTCAATACAGATTATTTTCAGCTATTTATCACTACTTGTGATAATAATATTACTCCTCCACAGTTTGTTATATATATATATTTTTTTTCTTTCTTTGTGTTTCATTCTGCCTGTTATAAATCATTAGGCTCCATTTGTTTAAGACCAGCCAGAAGATGAGCCTGGCAGGGTGGTTATAAAACCCCAGGGAGTCTATGTTTGATCAGAGAAGCATGGTCTTCTAAGTGGTAAAATTAACACCTTTCGGCCAGAGTAGTCTAGCTAGTGGGGAATGAAAAGAAGCCACAGACTGCATGTTTTTCCCTCCAAATTCAGACAAAGGGGAATATCATAGCTGTCCATAACTGGGACGTAATTCATAATTATAGGTCCCAAGTTACACAGGACAGTTATGGGGTCTAGACACACTTCTGGACCGAAAATCAGAACATTAGCTGCAATGAAAGGCAGCCAATAGCAGAACACCCCTGATATTAGGCTAAGACACCCCGAGTTTGGTACGGGGTTAATGGGAATAACATGCCCGTTTGGTTGGAAGCCATGGCACAATTGTGCCATCTCCCAATCAAAAGTTATGGGGTTCTGATAAAAACCCAGACCCAAAAAGTAGCTCACTGATGGGAGGGGGAAAGAAAAATCCCCCTCACAGTGACATCACAGCCAGGGGTGGGGGTCAAAAAATCACCTGGGCTTAAATTAATGAAGCAGCCACATAGTAGTGTTCAGTCTGGGAGACTCTATGACAATAGAAGGCTGGATCGATGCTTATGCCCTGTCCTCGGGCCAAAGAATTTCTTCCTATTCCACTAGCAAGAATTTTTTGTTTCATCTTCCATACTTGTGCTCAACACTACGTGTGAATCTTAAGTTATTGTATATTTGTGTCGCGGTCTGTCTGTGAAATGATGTACTCTGACTTATCTCATTCAATAAGTCCTCGTGCCTACAGAATTCTTCCTATTCCATCTAGCAGAATTTTTGTTTCATCTCCATAACTGTTTGTAAGATTGTATGTGTATTGTTTTAATCCTTTTTTCATTTTATCTGACACTTGTAACAACTCTTTGAGTGTCCTGCATTTTTATGTAAATTCAAACTTTACTAGCCTCTCTTGGAGCCGTAAGAATCTGAGTCTCTGAAGGTAAATCAACGTACCAGAGTCATTATTAGCCATAGTCCATGTAGTAAGCAGATTGCATGTTCTGTGTAGTTTAAATTGTAATGTAGTGTAGTAGTGAGTTCATGTGCTGATTTATCATCAGGGTGCTTGTCTGTGTGGTTGAGTGCCTACGCCTTCTTTGCATAAGTAACTCGTGGGTGGTGGCAGTTGCGGATTCTTTGGAGTAAATTTAGTCGTAATTACGTCCATTGTGGAAGTGGCGGAGCTTAAGGCTAAATTCTGGGACTCATAGAGGTATTCATCCCAGTGTGTGAACTCCGGTTAGTCGGGTTCATGACAGATATTGTGTCGCGTGGGATGTGTATAATTTTTTATTACCTGTTACGCTGTAAGTGTTTGGTTTAACAATTAACCTTTCACTTAAGGGCTGAATTATTCCTAATACTACTCCAGAAAACAAGCAAGAGACTCAGTGCACTCAAAACTTGTCAGTCAATATACATACGTGCAAAACAGTTCCCCTCCTCCCCCTCTTTTCTTACTATCTTTTGTTTGCTAACTTAGGCCACTTCTAATAGCAAGGTATACAGAACAGATCCCAGGAAGCGTCTGCTGACTCCTGTGCGGAGAAGGGCAATAACAACGGGCCCCACCAGGCGGATATTCAAATGCTGGTGGCATGATTGCATTCCCATCCTTCTGCAAACTGGAACCATGGACCTCCAGCCTCAAGGAAGCCAATAGAGATGTCCTGCAGCAACCGGCTGGCATGGCGGCGCCAGCGGGATGGACACTTCTTTTTCTCTAATTCTCCAGCAGATCGGTGACTGGATCCTAAGCCTTAGGATACAGCTGTGGATGCACTAACGGGATAGACAGCAGCCCGAAAGCTGCCATAAGCTGCCTCAAGCAGAGCGTGAATTTGCTGGAATGCCAACAGCGCTGTGAAGCTGTCCGAAGCATGAGGGTGGGCTGGCTGAGGAACGTAGCTGAGTTTGCTGAACGCCAAGCTAGCGAGGAGCAATGATCTGCAAGATTGGCCCAGATACAGCCCACACAGCAAAGAACTTCCCCATCATCACATAGTGATTCCGTTGACGGTCACTTTTCGTAGGCCCCGCCTGGGTCGTTTTCCTGTCCTGGAGAATGATGGGGGGACCTGGATTTATTTTTGCAAGGATTTGAGCGGGTCTGCAGGCATTTTATTTAACTCCGCCTGCTTAATGGGCCCGCTACCTTACCCCTGGCTTAAAGGCAAAGCACTGGGAGGCGTTTGTAGTGCCCTTAACCTGCCTCTTGGAGCATGAGTATAGCTATCAAAAGGGCTCTGATACAGTCGTTTTACCTCCATCCAGAGTATACAGGAGCGTTTCCGTACTGTCAGGCGGACAGCTACGCATAGCTCTGCCGAGTTTGCCAGGAACTGCACCCTGGTTGAACATGGTCCCGAGGATGGGGGTGCCACTCTAAAGAGGAGTGGATGACCTTATCCCATTGACAATGTATTCACAACACCGGTACAGCGGAGGTTGCGACAGTCATAACTAGAACGTGAGCCAAAATCCCTTGGAAAAGGCTCCCAGCTGGCCGATGTGCTTTGCTGCCAGCAGAGTAACCCTATGCACGGAAACCTGCAGCTGCATGGGGGATGGAAGGGGGGAAGCCCCCTGTTAACTCTTCTACAGTGTTCCCCAAAGCTTCTGGGGCATCCCTTCTTCGTCATTTAAGCTAGCATGGTAGTAACCGAACTCAGGTTTTTGTTTGCAACCGTCGGGCAAATCATCATACATCCCAGAGAGAGGAGGACCCCCCTTTTGCCCAACCAACATCGTCTTCACCACTTTTGTTTGTGTGTGGGAGTAAGAGGGTGGTTTGTGACAACCTACGGATTCGTGGTGACAAGGTCACATGGGGTTGAGGGATACCGGCATAGAGAACCCTTGGTGCAACCCCACACTTGGGGGGTCAAGAGCCGGAGGATCTCATCCCAGTAGGACTCTTACAAGTTCGGGATTTGGACGGCTCACCCCTGTCATTGCCCATGGCCCCGTGGTACCTGGATTGGGGGGCGGAGAGGGATGACAGACGTGGGTGTAAACGCATAATAATTTCCCATTCCACCAAGGTGTTGCTGCTGGGACGACCCTGGGGCGTCTGGTCTCTAGATTGTAATCCAGGATCCGATTAGGACACAGCACCCTGGTTCCCACGTGAGTTAACATCTATATTGTTGGACTATGCCTACTGTAGACGGTGACGATAATGCATCATGTGATATTTTGATGTGTAGTAACCATTTACCGTTTCCTAACCTAGCTTCTAATGCCATAGACCATGAATGTAACATAGTAATGATGTAGAAGTTTAACTGTTTCATAATGTGGCTCGAGTGGTAGTATGTTAACACCACAGCTCTGCGCCAAAAGCTCTTGATGAGTGTGGTGTGTCCGTTCCGCTGTAACTCGCAGTCGGAGTCTTCAGAAACTCACCGTTGCTATCCTGAAACCTCCTTCTTTCGTTACAGAGGAACAGAGCAGACTGATACCTGTCACCAGTTGCTAGACCAGTCAAGGGTACCTATTACCAAACAGATCAGAGGCGTCGCCATTCTGGACGCCCTGCACTCAGATGAGAGTCCTACTACAGCTTCAGAGAGGGCTGGGCATACCCTGGGGAGGGGGACAAGATGTATTACATGGGACCGAGGGTAGGCTTATAGACAGAGCCTTCACCGACCCCCAGCAGGGCTGTATCCCTGATTTGCACTGGTGGTACCTGCCCTTTCCGGAGCAGCTTTTTGAGGTTGCCCACTGAGATACCACTATCGGCCATCTGGGGATAAGTAAAAACCAGAAAGTCGATTCAAGCAGAATTATCTTTTGGCTCCAATATGGTTGAATGATGTGGCGGAATATTGCCGTTCCTGTAGAGTCTGTCAAAGGGTGGGAAGGCCGGCCAGGTCCACGCACCCTCTCATCCCTTTACCCAAATTGAGGAGGCTTTCCGAGAATTGCTGTTGACATGTAGGCCTGTTAATGTCACCAGCAGCTCAGGTAAAGCTTCATCCTGACGTTGTGATTATGCCCACACGTTACCCATAGTCCGTGGCATTGTCATCCATCCGGGCTACAAGTGGCAGTGCGCTCCTCACTAATTCTCTCTGTGGGTTCCCCAGAGAGATCTCACAGATCAGGGGACCCAGTGTATGTCTCACCTATGCAGTGTCCCTCTGTACAACTAAGCAGTGCACACTTCGTAGCCCGTCCTTCCACCCCGCAACCATGGCTCTGCGAGCGGTTAATGGGACCCTCAAACAGATGCTCCGGACTTGCGGAATACCCTGAAGGGGGTGGGAGGGACTGGGATCTTTATCTACCAACACCGCATGCGCTTACAGAGAGTCCCGCAGGCATCGACTGATCTCTCCCTTTGAGCTTCGCTATGGCAGTGAAGGTACGAGGCCCCTAATCTCATAAGGAGTCATTGGAGGGAGAATTAGGGTCACCAGAGTCTCTGTAGTTAGTACTGATTGTTTCTGAAGTTCAGGGACAGACTGCAGGCATTGTACGGATGGTGCAGAGAACCTGCTCAAGCCAGGCCGACCAGAAACGTGACAGTATGACAGCACGCCAGGGAGAGGTGTATGAGGTGGGCCAGAAGGTGCTGGGTTCGGATCCCCACTACCCAAAACAACTCACAAGCGTGCCCTGTGGGAAGGCCCATATCCCCATCTCATCACGCCTAAATGACTTGAACGATAGTCACGATCACCATATTCGCAGAAGCCCAGATGTTTTCATGTCAACATGATCAATCACTCATCATATAGGGACTGCGTTCCCTGCCAGTTTTGCATGGAGACCAGAGGAGGGAGAAGGGAGGCCTTGCCTGACTTTTGTGGCCATCCGCACAGGAGGAGGGTCCCTTGAGGATGCCATATCCAGCGCCCATTGTCTGGATCCAGAACCAGCTGATGAGACACTCCAAACCCAACCTTGTACATTTTCACGGAACCGAAACCCCAAAAAAAAAAAAAAAAAAAAAAGAGAAAAAAAAAACACAACAAACAAGAAAGAGAAAAAAAAAGAACAAACAAAAAAAACAAAAAAATCAAAATAAAGGCCTCTCATCATGGAACACACGGGGGAACACCCCCCAGGTCCTACAGGGTGCAGATCGGGTTTCTACAGAATTAAGGGCTGACATAAGAGGAGGTGAGGAAATGCGGGACTGGGGGTGATCCAAAGTCTCAAGTAGTTGTGGCATACATGTGGTGCTTTTCCTCTCCAAAAAGACAAGAGCCACACGCTCTGTTGGACTACAGAGCTGAAAGCATCAAAGTTATTGATACGCTACCCAATGCCCCCGCATTAGATGAGCTTTTGGGGGGAGCAACTCGCCACGCCCAGTATATCCACCATCATGGATGTACAGTGCGGGTATTGGCAGATTCCCATACAGTGAGAGCGCAGGAAAAGTCCGCCTTCACCCCCCCTTTGGACTTTATGACAGTTATATATGCTCGTGCTCTAGTTCTTTTTAGTTTTGTGTTCTTCTGTATTGGGGGATTTTCTCTTTTTTTGTTTAGCTTGGGGGGGGGTTTATTCTTTTCTTTTTAGTTAATTTGCACAACCGCCTACATTCTCTTTATTGTACATTTTCTTTGTTCTAATGTTGTTTTTTTTTTTTCTTTTCTTGATGTTTGTCTTATTCCCTGCCACCTTCCACTCTGCGTGAAAATGTAAGTAACTGAATGGGATGCTCGTGCAACCTGATTATATTGGACAGTAAGTCTTTAGCCATACTTGGGAGAGCAACGTTTGCCCATCACCACAGGGGCTCAAGCGCCGCCGGAAGCCGTCTCACCATCAAGACTCGCGGAAGTGACACGATAGCATGTCTGACGTGCATACCTAGAACCCTGGTAGGGGGGGGGACACGAAGCCCGATCCAGGGAAGGTAGAGCCATTGCAAATTGGCCCTAACCCCCAAAACGAAGAACAGGTTATGCATTCTGAAACAGGCTTGGTAACTAAACGAGTCACGTTCGTCCCTAACTACATTACCCGGCAAGCCCCTACACAGACCTCACAAAGAAGAAACTACCACAGGTATTCACTGACTGCCGAGTTGTGAGCGGTCCATGCGGCTCTGACAATATGGCTCTGACTAGCTCTCCATCTTCAGATTCCAGATTTCAGCGAAAGTTCGAGTCCAGACTGTGACGCCAGCTCCTATGGCTTGGGTGCGGTACTATCCGGTGTCAACCCAGGGAGATGTAGCACCCATCCTATACGTAAGCAGGAAACCTACCCAGGGATGGTCGCCTATGCACCATAGAAAAGAATGCCTTGCCATTGTGTTGGCCCTACAAGAAACCTAACAGCCCAACTTTATTCCGAAAGTTCTCACCGTGGTAACGGACCAACAACCCTTCAGTTGCCTTCACCGGTATCTGAGGGTAACGGAAGCGCTGAGATGGAGCCTAGGACCCTCAACATAATGACTTTAACCATCACACAAGAAGGGCAGTGAACATGGGAATGCGGGTTGTCACGGCAGGGAGAGCCGGCGGACAAACTGTCTTGGGATTATTGATGTAGAATATCCAAATCGCCATGCACATATCTCGTGGAGGGGTGTGATATATATTACTCCTCCACAGTTTGTTTTTGTTTAATATATATATTTTTTCTTTCTTTGGTTTCATTCTGCCTGTTATAAATCATTAGGCTCCATTTGTTTAAGACCAGCCAAATGAGTCGGGCAGGTGGTTATAAAACCCCAGGGAGTCTATGCTTGATCAGAGAAGCATGGTCTTCTAAGTTGGTAAATTAACAGACCTTTCGGCCAGAGTAGTCTAGCTAGTGGGGATGAAAAGAAGCCACAGACTGCATGTTTTTTCCCTCCAACATTCAGACCAAAGGGAAATCATCATAGCTGTCCATAACTGGACATATTCAAATTATAGGCCCAAGTTACACAGGACAGTTATGGGGTCTAGACACACTTCTGGACCGAAAATCAGAACATTAGCTGCAATGAAAGGCAGCCATAGCAGAACACCCCTGATATTAGGCTACCACCCCGAGTTTGGTACGGGGTTAATGGGAATAACATGCCCGTTTGGTGGAAGCCATGGCACATGTGCCATCTCCCATCAAAAGTTATGGGGTTCTGATAAAAACCCAGACCCAAAAGTGCTCACTGATGGGATGGGAAAGAAAATCCCCCTCACAGTGACATCACAGCCAGGGGTGGGGTCAAAAAATCACCTGGGCTTAAATTAATGAAGCAGCCACATAGTAGTGTTCAGTCTGGGAGACTCTATGACAATAGAAGGCGGGATCGATGCTTATGCCCTGTCCTCGGGCCAAAGAATTTCTTCCTATTCCACTAGCAAGATTTTTGTTTCATCTTCCCATAACTGTTGGTAAGATATTGTATGTGTATTGTGTTATCCTTTCATTTATCTGACAATTTAACTCTTTGAGTGTACTGCCATTTTATGTAATTAAAACTTTTTATAAGCCTCTGCTTGTAGCCTTAAAATCTGAGTCTCTGAGGAATCACGTTACAGAGGTCATTATTAGCATAGTCCATGTAATAAGCGATGCATGTTCTGTGTGAGTTTATATTGTAATGTAGTGTAAGTAGTGAGTGCATGTGCTGAGTTATCATCAGGGTGCATGTCTATGTGGTTGAGGTGTCCTACGGCCTTCTTTGCATAAGTAACTCGTGGGTGTTGGCATGGGATTCTGTGGAAAATTTAGCGTAAGGACGCCATTTTGTGAAGTGCGGAGCTTAGGTAAATTCTGGACTCCCTGAGTAGTTATCCCAGTGTGTGAACTCCGGTGAGTCGGGTTCGTGACACTACTGTAGATACGATTTGGCCTATTAGCGCCCCACGATAGCTTCTTTCTCCTGTTTTTTACTCCTCTGTGTAATAGGCATCAGGCATCTCATCTGCCTCATCTCTCTTTCTGTGTGTCAGTGTGGGTGTTCTTAAGTAGGGGACCGCCTATACAACTGTATCAAGATAATTTAACTACATTGTCACCCCACAGAACTAGATGAGTCTTAATGTGACTGAGTCCTGGAATTTTGCACTGAGCAGCCTAGGGAGTGATAGGAGCTAAAACAGCAATAAATATCGTGTTAACATCAATAAGGGATTGAAATGTGAGTATTTTCTTTCATGGAAAACCCCTTTAAGTACTAGGTCAAAGTAATTGTGCAGGCACCCTGCTATTTCTTAAAACAAGTCAACAGAACAGATATATATATATATATATATATATATATCCAGGAGACCTGTATGAGAGGATTTGGGGCATTTTGTTACTTGGGGAGTTGTGACCAATGCATTTCCTACCCTAGGTCTATACATGAGTTAATACGTTTTTCCAGTTTTTTTAATGTAATTTTAAGTGCCTCGGCTTATATACGGGTTGACTTATACTCGAGTATATACAGTAATTTCAATATTTACATCGATCTTCTATAATAATTAATTCTTGTTCCTGGTATAGCAACTTGTTCGGTTGTTATAATTGTAAAGAACAGTTGGATAGTATATAGAAAATAAGTTCTGACCAGAGCTCCCGATTCCCTTGCTTCCGTGTGTCTTTCTCTTCCAATATGTCACTCACAAAATAGAGCAGTTCACACTCCTCCAGCACAAATTCCTGAATCCTCCGATAAGAATATACCGCTATTCAGACCAACACTCCTGCGTTTTTCTTGTGACCTCCTCCGTATGCAACATATGTTGGGGTAGATCGCTGGAAGAAATTCACCCGCAGATAGCGTAGTACAGTTTACACTCAGGATTTATTTTGGTTAAAAACATACTCACAAAAGAGCGATTAAAATGAGCATATAAAACTCCAATATGGGACGCCAGCTGCACGTTCTCGCCCGACCCTGGGTTTCGCCCGGTTTGGCTTCTTCTGGGGCGTTGCTGCCCGGGCGAAGCCAAACTGGGCGAAACAGCTGGCGTCCCATATTGTTTTATATGCGCATTTTTATCGCTCTTTTGTGAGTATGTTTTTAACCAAAATAAATCCTGAGTGTAAACTGTACTACGCTGTCTACGGATGAATTTCTTCCAGCGATCTACCGCAACATATGTTGCATACGGAGGAGGTAACAAGAAAAACGCAGGAGTGTTGGTCTGAATAGCGGTATATTCTTATCGGAGGATTCAGGAATTTGTGCTGGAGGAGTGTGAACTGCTCTATTTTGTGAGTGACATATTGGAAGAGAAAGACACACAGAAGCAAGGGAATCGGGAGCTCCGGTCAGAACTTATCTTCTATGTTTTACAATTTGGGTTTACTGGATCAACCCTTGACTGTTTGTAGCTCCATGAGAGAGGTGTGCAGCACATAGCTGTTATTGCTGTATTTTTTGCTTGGATAGTATATAGTTTCATCTTTGAATTAACTCTTCAGTATTTATGGCTTTGGGAATTCAATTTTTAGCAGTTTGAAGAAGGGAGCCATAACCATCTAGGCCTGGTGCATTATTACTGCAGCAAGCTCATCTTAGCTGAAGGCTCGTTCCAGGGTGGAGATGTCCAAAGCCGTAAGACGTGGGAGCCTTGTTTGCTAGGTAAGCATTCATCCATAGTAAGTGCTAATGCACAGTTGAAATAGGCGCCTCTGGCCTTGGCCAAGGTTGAATTTCAGTTCATGGAAAACTCTTTTCAAGTCGCAAAAAGAATCCTATTGTAGAGATTGTTTATGTTTAGACTCTAGATGCTGAAGGCCAGAAGCAACTACTTTTACGTCAGGTTCCATTTGTATTCAGCTTCTTTGCATTAATGGAAGCATTGTTATGGGTGGGTTTTATGATGTAACAATTCTAAGGATATGCTCAAAGAGACAAAGACATATCTAGACACCCAAAGGAATAGGGTCAGGAAGAGGAAGATGTGAAGGAAAATGTGATGTTTTGGACCCCTGAGGGGAATGCAAGGTCAATTTATTATTCTTTTACTCCCAGAACGCATGGGTTGTGCAAGGTGCCGGAAGTGATTTAGTGTTGTCCACACGAAATCTGGATATGGTACAACAATAAATCAACCCTGAAGGGCTGAAAGACCCCTTTCAGTGAAACAGAACCTTATCAATCCAATAAGCTGCCACCAGTTCTCCTATAATATAAGCCCGGTCCGTAACAGGATTATATAGGGTGAGTAACCAACCCGGTAGCATGTATATAACCTAGGATTCATGGAGTTCAAAATACAAGGTTAGGACTACCAGTATCAGCATATCGTATGTTAGTTACCTTATGTGTAGGCCTAATGGAAACTGATCGTCCATACCTAAAGAACACCCAGCCAAATAGCAGCAACTCCAGGTGCAACAGCAAGTCTAAGGAGCCAGTGCTGAACCTGGTGAATGGGTGCCACAAAGGTGCAAGCAACATCTCACGCATAGTCATATAACAACAAATGTAAACAGGAAAGAACATCAGAGCATCACTTAAATGGCTAAATACATTACGGAATCCATATGGATATACATTTAGTCCTTTTGGTCTATGGAAAGCTGTGGAAAGCTCTCTTTTGCTGTGGCCTGGGTGATCCCATATGAAGCGCATTGTCCCATCAACAGCAGGAGTGGGATCTATAAAGGGGGCGTCCCAGTCAGGGAGTGAGTCTCTGGATGGGACAACATGTATTGGTGATCCCCAAGCATCACATAAAGAACAAGAGGAAAGAGAAAGAGTCCAGGTCAACAGAAAGAGTCCATGTCAAACACCCGACCCTGCAAGGTCGCAACTTCCTTCTGCACTGGTTTTAGATATTGACACCAAGCCTTCTTCAGGTCGATTCCTATATGGTCCATATCAGCTATAGAGGGAGGAGCGCTAGCTGCACTTGAAGTTCAGGGTGAAAGTGAGGTATATTAGCCAGTTCATCGGAGGGTGGTATCACCGAATGCTGTGACTTTGAGTTGATCTAACATGCTTGCGCTTTCGGACCTTGATTAGGAGAGTCCGAGTTTGTGTCAGCTTCATGCTTCCTGTGAGATCCCTGTCAGGGGTTTGAAGTGGAGCCAGGCAAACTGACATTGTGCCCCTTAGATGGAGGGCTGGAGAAGCCTGGTTGCTTGGCCTGCGTGCTGGGCTCAGTGGTCGAGGCAGGCATTATGGCAGGCTGGGCATCAGAGACTGAGCTCTCTCCAGAAGGGCAGAATGACAAATACACAGAAGCCTCTGAACGCCCCTGCATACACAGTACCCCTGGAGGGAGAAGGCTTGTGGTGTCTTGTGGCAGGATTAGGTCAAGCAGAGTCTAGAGACAATCCAGCCACCCTTCAGGCTATGGCAGAGGACAGAGTTCCTCTTCGGTATGACTGGTCACCATTTTGGTTAGGACATGTCACCATCAGATGCAATTTTTGAAGCCAAAAGCAGGTGAGGATTTTGAGGACACTTGAAAAGCAGTTGTGAAAAGCATGCAGTTGGTAAGGTCTCAAAAAATCCAGTGGTATGTTTTACATGTTACCATGTGTTTGCCTGCTCTAAAAGCATTTTTCTTCATTGTTGGAAGTGTAAGCAGCTGTGTTAACTCTTTCACAGCTACATATACTTCCAGTAATGAAAGAAAACACATTTTGTAAACACTAACGTTAATAGCAATTTAATTACCGTATATCCTCGAGTATAAGCCAAGGTACTGTATATACTCGAGTATAAGCCAAACCCCCTAATTTTACCAAAAAAAAAAAAAAATTTGAAAAACTATTGACTCGAGTATAAGCCGAGGGTGGTAAATGCATTGGTCACAGCCCCCCCAGTATATAGCCAGCAAGCCCCCAGTAGTATATAGTCAGCCAGCTCCCAGTAGTATATAGCCAGCCTGCCCCCATGTAGTATATAGCCAGCCCCTGTAGTATGCAGACAGCCAGCCCCATTTGGTATCCCACCAGCCAGCCCCCAGTACTAAACAGCCACCGCCTAGTAGTATACAGCCATCGGGTCGCTGGAGGGCGAGTATGTAAGTTTTTTTTTTTTTAATAGACCCGAGTATAAGCAGAGGGGACGTTTTTCAGCACATTTTTTGTGCTGAAAAACTCGGCTTCTACACGAGTATATACGGTACATAATTTTAGCACAAAAAAAAATATATAAACCTATATTTATATATATTTATAAACCTAGGGTGGGAAATGCATTGGTCACAGCCACCACCCAGTATATAGCTATTTTACCCCTTGTCCCCTAGTATACAGCTAGCGAGCCCATGCCCCAGCCCATGCACGCTAATATATAGTGAGACATTGAAGGGGTTAACTGTGGATGACCGGTATGTTTCCCCTGGGTTTTCCTACTATGCAAGGCCTTAGTGCTGAGGTTGTGCTGTCCAGCACCTTGGACACAGGTGGTGGGAGCAGCCTAATCAGGCTGCATAAAGCTGCCGAGCAGGGCTGAGAGTGTTGGCTCTGACAGGAGGCTGACCCCTGTGTCTGGAGCAGCGACGTCTTTTGTGTTTTAGTGGTGAGTTAGGGGAACTCTGTTTAGTTAGCACCCAGACGTGTAGGATTTTGTTTGTTTGATGCCTGAATGTGAAGGCTGTTTTATTTTGTTCCTGCTGCTGGAATAAACGCAGGCGAGACCTTTTTTGGACTGAATCTTGGTGTCACTGTCTTGAACTGTATTACGAATCTCCACTACCATGGTCTCTACTGGGCCAAATCTCCCACTATATATATATTTTATATATTATATATTTGGGGTTTAGGGGTAACTTAGCATCAAAGGTAGAAGTCCTGACTTCTGTGTCTGGAGCAGCGACATCCGTTATGTTTTAGTGGTGAGTTAGAGGAACGCTGTTTAGTTAGCACCCAGACGGGTAGGATTTTGTTTTGTGTTTGGATGCCTGTATGTGAAGGCTGTTTTATTTTACAAGTGCTGCTGGAATAAACGCAGACGAGACCTGTTTTGGACTAAACTTTGGTGTCACTGCAGTCCAAGAGGACTGCATCACGAATCACCGCTACCATGGTCTCTACTGGGCCAAATCTCCCACAATAGCTACAAATCCATGTTCCCAAGTGTATAGCAAGCCTGGCCATGTGCCCAGTATATAGCCAGCAGCCCCTGCCAAAAGCATATCCAGCCTATTTAAAAAAATAGACTCTGTACTTACCTTTCCAAACGCCTTCTCCTGCAGGTACTTTTCTTTCTTCTGTCACTCCAGCTCCTTGGCATCGGCACACACACTATGATGGCAGCAAGTGGCTGATGTCATAGCGTGTGTGGGCAGCAATCAGGTAGCCAGAGCATCGGAAGAATTAAGAGAACCTGTGGGGGAGGAGGGGAGTCGGAAAGGTGAGTACAGAGTTTTGGTTTTTTTTATAGACTGGAGAATAAGCAGAGTTAGGGTTTTTTAAGCACACGTGTGAACGTATCTTCCAAGCAGGCAAACTCATGGTAACATTCTGATGCATGTGTCAAGACGTATCCCCAAAATGCCATTTGTGAATGCACCCACTTGTTCCCCCATTCAGTTTTTCAGGTGAAGTGTTTGACCAGGATTGGAGAAGGAGTAGCACCTTTCAATGTTCTCATTCTTTATGATCCTCAGTTGCTTTTGCCTTAAAAAAAACATCAAAAAAGTTGATTGCGGGAATACACCCACATAAGATAAAACTTAACAACTGTGGAGGGGCAAATTGACCAATGGCAACACATTAACATTGAAATACAAAAGACCATGGCAGAGACAGTAGCAGATTATATTCATGGCGGTTTGGGCAGGAGCTGGGGCCCTAGCCTTATAGGGGGCCCATGGCCACACAAACCACCCACCCATGAGATCCTTGCACATCTGTTCAGGCACAGATGTATACAAGAGCAGGACCTCAAAGGCCCTCAAACCGCAGGTTGAAAGCAGGCAGTAGGGATGCATCATCTAAATATATCATATTTAAAAAGTAAAATCCAAACTTGTAGGGGCTACAACATTCATATAGCTCAGGGTCCATGGCAGTATCAGTCTTTAGACCAGTGAAGACCAGTAGACAAACTAGACAGTTCTCTGCTGCGCCAGATTAATGATTGATGCTGTATGATGGTGCAGTATAAGACTGGCGAGTCATACTTTGCACCTCCAATTAGCTGGTCTAGTTTGCTCAGCTACAGTATAAAATTTTTTGAAGCACAGACTGAAGTTTCTGGCAAACTTGAATTCTTCTGTCCAGTCACTCCCCTTAGTAACAGAGGTCAAAGCCATTTTTTGGAAAAGTGCCTAAAAATAATCTAAACATTGAATAAATGTGTCCGCTGCTGAAAATTCATCACTGTGGTCAAACTAGACAAACTTATAGGCTGCGTTCCCACATGGAGTCTTGCATTGCGTTTCAAAAGTCAATACTACAGCTGGGGTGAGGAGATTTGCCTAATTACATTGCTGTTAACATTTGTTTTACAAAAAGCTTTGAATGTGATGTTAACGCATGGATTTACCCCTTAAGGACGCTTAAGGCTCATCCCCATTTTTGTATTCTGACGTGTCATTTTATATGGTTATACCTTTTGAACACTAATTTATCAATGCGATTATGAGAATGTTTTTTCCTCACATGTTGTACTTCATTTTAGTGGTAAATTTTGGCTGATAAGTTTTGCGCTTATATACAAAAAGAAAGGAAAAAAATTATGAATTTTATAAAAAAATGTGCCATTTCGAAATTTGAAATCATTGCGTTTTCAGGCAGATAGATTTACCACCTAAATAAGTTGCTGAATAACATTTCCCATATGTCTACTTTACATTTTCATAATTTTTTAAATGTCTGGATAATTTATTTTAATGTCACACGGCTTACAAATCTAATATTGGTTTCTGTAATTTCAGAATTGACTATTTTGGGCATAATTACGGTTTTGAGTGAAATTTTAAATATTTAACATTAAAAACTCCCTACATAATCAACCCATTTTCACATCTGTACCCCTCAAATTGTCAGATTATTAATTCCTTGGGATCTTCATAGTAATTAAATCAAAATGGAGGTGAAATTTAGAACGGTCAAATTTTGTCGGTTATACGTTCATTTAGCACTAAATTTTACACATTTCCAAAAGATAAAACGCATCTTAAAATTTGTTATACAATTTCGCTAGAGTACAGGGACACATGTGGCCGTTACTTTTGTTTTTTGAATATTTTTTCTTATGCCGTGCTCCGAATGGCATAACATTTTAACTTTTTTGTCTACAGGGCTAATCCATAGCTTGTTTTTTGCGGGGCATGTTGCACTTTGCAACAGTATCATTCTGAGTACATATGTTTTTTTAATCACTTTTTACTGCAATTTTTGTGTGATTAAATATGTAAAAATCATAATTTTTGGCGCTTTTTTATGGCGTTCATCGTACGGGTTCAATAATTTACTTTTATTTTACGGGTTGTTATGGATGCGGTGATACTATTTATGTGGGGTTTGTGTTGAGATTTAGACTTTTTTGTGCACTATATGTTATGGGTCTTATGGGCATTTTTATTAGTTAGTTTTCTATTGAATAACATTATTTATTTATTTTAACTTTTTTATTACTTCCACCATGGGACATGAACAAGCAATCATCTGATTGCTTGTTCATGTTAATACTATGCAATACTGATGTATTGCAGCGCATTAGCTGTGTCTGCCTATGCGTGTGCTTTTAAGATGATGTTACAGACGCAATCTTACAGGAACTGCCTGTAGACAGTCTTGGGGTCATGATGTGGTTATAAGCTCAGGGCTGCATAGGGGGGGGGGCATCATGGGGCAGGGACTCCCAGAAGGCATTTAACAGGTTAAACACCCACGATCGGTGCCCACTCCAATAGTGGGCGTTACACTGGGATGTCGGTTGTTAGTTACAGCCGGCGTGTGCCCCGATGTCGGCTCAGCTCAGATCTCCAGCTGAGCCGGCATCAGCTCAGAATCCGATGTATCAGACGCTGAGCAATAAAGCCCAGCATTCTGTGTCCGGTATATCGGACGCAGAGCACTAAGAAGTTAACAGAGTTAATGCGTGTGTTTTGTTAATGTATTGTTAGCGCACAATAACTGAATAGCGTTAACATTGCATTTTGTAAATATATGCAATGTATTCACACATATTATCCTATTCCCAGCGGTTTCATTACGTTTCAATGTGAACAAAGCCATAGGAGGTGCAAAGTACAACTCTCATACCAGATTAACCCATTGACTCTGAAGCTAGTTTTCACCTACGTTCCTAGGGCCATAAGTGGTTATAACTTTGGAATGTTTTAAAATATACAGGGGATTTTGAGATTGTTTTGTTATAATACATTATACTTTATGTTAGTTGAAAAATTTGGGTGAAATGTTTTGCATTTGGCTATTAAAAAAATGGAAATATGAATAACATTTTAAAAAATTCTCTATTTTCAAAGTTCAAAATGTTCAAATGGTCATACCGCCCAAATAACATGATAGAATTCATTTACCAAATGTCTGCTTTATGTTGGTACGATTCTTTATATGCCCTCTTATTTTTCTACGATATTATGAGGCCTAAAACTTTACATGGAATTTTACACATTTTCAGGAAAAGCACTAAAACGTAACTTTTAAATGACTTTGCACGGTCCAAATAACAGTAAATCCCCCCAAATTTCTTAATTATAGAAACTATACTCCTTAATTTCATTTGTTTTTATTAAAGTTTTTACAAAAACATTTCTTACAAACACAACAAATGCAGCAACTTAGCATAAGGCAATACACTTATAACCACATTAGTAGGTTAGTAAAGGCTTCCCACATACACTTCCTGTTTGCATAATAGAGTTATTTCCCTAAAATATTCATATTTTACATGCATAATGAGTAAACTGTAAACTGTGGGAATCCTCAGAGGGGGAATCCCTATGCCAGTGATGGCGAACCTTTAAGAGACCAAGTGCCCAAACTATAACCAAAATCCACTTATTTACCGCAAGTGCCAATATTGCATTTTAAGTAGTAAATTATTGCTACCTACTCTTCAACATCTATCAATCGTATCGGCCCCTTAAGGCCACCAATACAGTTGAAAGAAGGATGGCATATTCAGCCTATCATTGTAGCTTCTCCCCAGGGTCTCTCTTTACAGTAAGAATGTAGGGTCCAGTGGGATGACCTACAAAGATAATGCAGTTCTATCAACACTTTCTCACTTTTACCGCAGTTCCAAACAGCCAATGAAGTGCCGTTTTAAAATAGTGCTGATTGCAACATCTCTTGCATGGGTCTGCAGGAAGATTTGGTGAATTTGGTCCTGTTTAGTGAGCTCTGTCTTGGGTTTAATGGCCTGAGTGCCCACAGAAAGGGCTCTGAGTGCCACCTCTGGCACCCGTGCCATAGGTTTGCCACCACTGCCCTATGCTGTGCTAGCAAGTATGGATGCTTGGTAATATGCTTTAATATCGGGCATCCCCATGCCTCCAGTGTATTTGTGCTCGGTCAGAATAGCTTTGGCAATTCTAGGTCTACAACCTCCCCAAAAAATTGAGAAGCCATTGAATGAGTTGGGTACCGGTACTGATAATGTATGAAATAGTATATAGTAGCCTAGGTAGTAACAGCATTTTAAAAGCTGCTATCCTCCCAATCCATGCAATCTCTGTTTTTTGAATATGTGTCACTCCCTGCTTAACTTTAGCAAGTCAGGTCAGCTTTAGGGTCAGGTAATTGTTTTTGTACAATTTGTTATGAGACCTAGTAACCTGAAATCCTAAGTATTGGATGTGTTCCATCTTCCAGTCAAATGTATATCAATGTTTTAGAGTGTCAAGAGAGGGTTGTGGGTTGCATATTTAATTTATAATAGGATAATTTGCTGAACTTAGAGTGCTACCACTGCTTGTCCCAATGAGGTCTCTGGATTAGTAATGGAGAGTATGATATAGTCTGCGTAGAGAGATATGAGGTGGGAGCTACCACCCACCTTGATACCTTGCATATCTAGGTGCTTTCTTAACATAACTGCCAATGACTCTGAGGAGAGAATAAAAACTAGCAGAGACAATGGACACCTTTGGCCGGTTTCATTTTTGATTTGTAAAGGTTTCGATAAAGTGCCATTAGTAAACACTCTGGCGGATGGCTGGGAGTAGAGGAGTTTAATAGCATGCAAAATGTTCCCCCGGAAGCCTGTAGTGCCGAGAAGACTTACGACCAATATATGTGGTTTAACACCTTCTCGCATCCAAAGCCAACAAAATGGAGGGCATCTTTTGGGAGTCAATGAGTTGTGTCAGGCTAAGGATTCTCCTTGTGTTATCTGCTCCCTGCCTGCCCATGATGAAAGCAGTTTGGTCCGCTGTAATTAGGAAGGGGAGAAATTTCATCAGTCTGTCCTCCAAGATCTTGGCATAGATTTTAACTTCCACAATGAGTAGAGAAATTGGCCAAAAATTTTGGGGCTGGTCTGGCATTTTTCACGGTTTGGGCAGTGTTATTATTAATGCTTGCTGATTTTCTGCTGATAGGAGATCTGTGGACATTGCCATAGCAAACACCTGAGTCATGAGTGGGGTTAAAATATGGGAGAATGTTTTATAATATTCCCCAGTTACCCCATCAGGGTAACCCACTTGTTAGTGGGTGACAACAATTGCTAGCATGACATCTTCCTCTAAAAGGGGAGCATTAAGTTCTCCTACCGGTGTGGGAGTCAAGCATTTGAGACTCTGGGCCGTTAGGAGATCTTCAATTTCCTGAGGTTCAGGTTGGAAAGTGAAAAGATCGTCTTTTAAATTATTAAGAGAAGTGAAGTAACTCTTTAAACCTGTTGACTATGTCCAGAGGGTGTGCAAGTTTCCCATCCGTATGCGGGTGTTTGCTAGGGAAATTTGGACTTGAGATGTTGTGCTTTCAATTGGGAAGCCAAAAGCTTCCTAGCTTTATTCCCTTGTGCGTAGTAGAGGGCTTTGCTTTTTTGCAGACGTCTCTTGTATGAATATAAAAGCATTCACTGGAGTTTGTCTCTTAACTTAGTGAGAGTTTCTGCAAGGGCTTGTAATGGGGTAGACTTATTTTGCGAATCCACTCTACGAATCTCATTGATCGTCTCCATGGTTTGGGCTAATCAATCTTTTTTAATTATATGTCTCAATTTTATTCCTGTCTCAATTTTATGCGCATTCCAGAGAGTGCTTGGACGGAGGGGAAAGAGGTTGTTGTTCTGAAAAAATTCTAATAGTTCAGACTCTAATGTTTGCTTGTGGGTGGGGTTTGATAATAAGTAGGGGCTGCATCTCCATAGGTATGTGGGGGATTGTGAGTAGTCTGGCGCATAATGGTCAGACCACATAATGAGTTCAATTGTACTATTGGTTGCCTGAAGAAGGGCAGGGGAGTCAACTTTGAACATATCTATCCTTGTAGAGGAATTATGAACGTGAAAATGAATGTGCTGTGCCCTCCAGACATCATAAAGGTAATTTTTCCACCATATATCTCCTAGCCCTCTAGTGTGGTGCCTAGATGCAGAGGAGCAATCGAATTGAGGATCAGAAGTTGCTTTAAAACTGTCATCTATTATTAGTATTCCTTGCCTATGCTTGTCTGCTATGCGTACAATTTTACTGGCAAAGCTAGCTTGTTTGCAATTGGGTGAGTAAGCATAAACTAAAGTGTAAGGTGCGTTGTTAATTAGGCATAACACAACAATATATCTAATCATAGGGTTAATGACAGATTTGATCTCCTGGAAGGCAAAAGAGTTTCTGATTGGTAGCATTACCCCGCTACTCTTTTTAAAGTAGTGCGACCAATATATATGAGGAATAGAAGCGTGTCTGACCCTAAATGCATCACGCGCCACCATGTGCGTTTCCTGGATAAAAACAATGTCGCATGCCTCTGCCCACAACCCAGATCTTTTATATGGGATATTTAGGCCTTTCACGTTCATAGACATAAATGTTAACACCATAACCACGGGGAATAGGGGATGCTGTCTTCAGCTGCTATAAGGGGAGAATCTATGTATCTGCTTCCAGCTTAGTTGTAGCTATCTGGAACCCCATAGAAACTACTTGAATTGGATAAAAGCTAGGAATTATGAAACATGTGAGAATCGATAATAACAGAACCTTCTAGTATGCATCAACTATGAGAGCAGTGTAAGTTCGTTCTACTCTAAGTGCAGGGGGATAGAAAACGTCCTGTTTGTCGGTCTAGCGGATCCAAGATTAGCAGGTACCTGTTATGGAGAGGGAACCACGGTGAGCGAGCTCGTGCATGGGACCCTGTTGGTAGGAAAGTCAAGTGTCTCTGCTCCTTCTTTACCGAACTGTGTGCCATTCATCTTCCACTCAGTGTCGTTCTTGAGATGGTGCAGAAATTTCCGGAATGAATATTCCCCAAGGCCCTGCAGAGTTTGCAACCTTCTTCTATGGAATTGATGACGCGGGTTCTTCCATTCCGGATGAACAAAAGCCGAGTAAGAAAGCCCAATTTGTATGGGTATTTGATTCTCTCTCAGCATAGTAGTGACAACTGCCTGCGAGCCCACAGGGCAGGAGCAGACAAATCAATGTATGGAGATATTTCTTAGAATGGAGGTGGTAGCAGGTTATTCTTACAAGCCAATACCATCACCTTTTCTTTTGTCTTGAAAAAGTGGATCCTGGTGAGAACGTTTCGTCAAGGTGTTTGGGTGTAGGCAGTCTGTGGGTCAATTTTCAGCTATTGAGCAGTACAGCTAGTGACCAAGGCATGCATTAAGCCTTGTAGATAATCCGGCAGGTCATTTGGAGAGATCAACTCTGGGATGCCTTTGAATTTTATATTGTTTTGGCGTGACTTGTCCTCTAAGTCCACCATTTTAGCTTGCATACGATGTATGTATCTTCTTCTAGCTCATAGTGGACATCTATTAGGGCACTATGTGAAGATGGAAATTTCGCCCATTTTATTTTCCACTTGAGAGAGTGGGTTCAATAAAGAAGTCATGTCCTTTTAAAATGTCCACCGTAGTGGCCCCAGCATGCGTTTCATTGCAGCCTCGGTCATTTTGCTATCTGAGGCAGGAATATGGGCAAAGGCATCCGGTTCCTTCTTCCCCTCACTACTGTCAGTGTGCCCTGAACCCTGTGCCCCCATAAGGGGTATGTATTAAGTCACGGACGCTGTTTGGTAGGACTTTGTGAGGGGGAATAGTCATCCATTCCCTCCCCATGTTGCGATCCAGCATGGTGCTGCGAGCTGTGCCGCTCGGGCAGTAGAGTCGGGGACCCTTTGGACTTGCGTGGGCTGGCATCACTGCGGAGCGGCAACGCTGGTGCAGAGGAGCATCTTCTCAGGTGAGATGCCGCTTCTCTGGCTCTCTGTGCCGTAAGTGTGGCACGCTGGGAGGAAGGGATCTTCTCCTCGGTAAGGTCATCGCCATCTTGGCTGCGCTCAGAAAGTTGGGCTGTAATAGAAATTCATAAGTTTGTGTGGTCGGATGCCATTTTTCGCTTCTTAGTAATCTTCTAGATGTGAGGACCCGGTATTAGTCGAGGCAGAGAGCTTTCCTGGCAGAGATAGCTGTTCTTAGTCGCCGACTACAAGGTTTAGCACAGGAGCTCTGTCCTTACATGTCCATACAGCTCAGCAGCCCGGCCACGCCCCCAGAAACTATACTCCTTTACGTATGTACAAGAGCTTTTAAGAAGTTTGTTAACTTTCAGGTGTTTCACAGGGTTTAAACAGAATAGAGTTGCAATGTAGAATTTGTAATTGTTTTTAGAAATTACATTCATTTTGGCCCAAAAATTATACATTGACAAAAAATGAAAAGCTCTAGAAAGTTTGCTAAGCAATTTTGTAGAGTGTTGCAATACCCCATATGTGATGGTAAATGTATGGGAATAAATCAGTGCATAAAACGGAAGGAGCGCCATTTAGAGCAGATCTACATTGTCACAACGTATAGATTATATAATTTTTTAAAATGTACACATTTGAGGGTTTATTTTTTGAAGGATCAGATGTCCTATTCAGATTTTGAGTTTCAGTTTATTTTGAGGTGTTTACAGCTTATTGGTGAGATTTTCTTTTTAAACTATTGCTGGGTGGAGGACAATATTCATGATCTTATACTTGTTTAGAATTTTCGGCTTACTTTTTTCCCCGCTGTTCACAGTACCATAAAAATAATATTGATTCTACGGGTCGCTCTGATGGGAATAACTTATTTACATATTTTTTATTTTATCCAATTTATTAGAATAAATAATAAATTGGAGAAACTAGAATTTGCTCAGACACGCATGCAAGTGATTCTAAGGCCGGCCCTGGCACTGAGGTATAATACAAACCTATGCCGTGCGGCATCTTTAACACGCAGCAGCATGGTGATGTGAACGTGGTCCTGCAAGTCTTCGGGCAGCTACACAGGAGGACACCTTCATTGGAGACTGCGGGCAAGTACTGGTGGGAAAGGGGGGGGGGGTGAGGAGTAGGTCCTTTCTAATGGTTTACTGGGGGGAAGGTGCAGTCATTGCTTACTGAGGTGTGGGGGTGGGGAAGAGGCCCCTTCTAACGGTTTACAGGGCCTTATCTTAAAGAGGGGGGCATTTAACGGAATACTGAGGGGGGCTCCAATGGTCTGAGGCACAGTGAACTAGCCCACTGTGTAAAAAGTTTGGGGACCCCTGCATTAATACATGGTAGCGCACATACAGTAGCGGCGGTGCTGACACTTTGCAGCAGTTTACCCACGACTAGAGCGCATGCTCTCTGTCCCAGGATTAGTATCTGTTACTTGTGGATAATATTCATTTCCCTGTGTCTCACTATATTCCGAGAGCCATATAATAATATTATTATATATAAAGGAGATTTGCAATTTTTTTTAAAATTATTTTTATCCCACTAGGAAACTTGGGGTGACACGATCCCCAATACTTGTATCACTGTACTGCAATGTATTGTAACTGCTAGTTTTAAACTGACAGGTTGCATATTAGATACAGTCTATCATTGCAGGATGAATATGCTCACTAATTAGGATGAAAATACTCTTTCTGAATTCTAAAGTAGTCAGAGGATATCTACCATCAAAATCAAGTTACCTGAGCACCCCCATGTTCTGTCTTAAGAGACTGTGCAAAACCACGTCTCCCCCTCAGCACTTCCCCCTCTCTTTGCTTGCTGTAATGTCACAAAGTTAGGGGGAAAGGGTTTAGAGCCTAGCAGTGATATATAGCTCATATTAGCGTATATAAAATCAGATTATACAGAGGTTTTATGAAAGTGGAGGAGGGCTAACTGAACAGGAGCTCAGTAGCAGCTGCTAGATCTCTACTCCCTAGCTCAGAAAGAACAAAAAAAATAAATAAATACAATACAGATAGAACACTCCTAAGATACAGTTAGGGGCGGATTGTCCATTAAGCCCACTGGGGGAAATTCCGATGGGCCAACTGCTTTGGGGCTGCTGCAGGGACTTTCTGAAATTAACAAAAGCTGGACTCACATTTCGACGCTCCCCGCAGCTCGATACTTTTCCATGACCGACATCAGTGCATATGACATGCAAGCGCGTGATGTGACAGTCTGTTCGCCCACCAGAGAACACGAAGCCGCTTGATGTGATGATAGTGCGGAGCTTCGTGGGCCATTGAGCGCCGGATAAAGCTGTGAGTACAGCGTTATTATTTTTATGGTCAAGCAGGGGGCGGCGTATATGAGACGGGTGGTTGCTAGGTATAGATGTAGTGACGAGCGGGCTGAGTAGGGGCAGAAGCCCGTGGACTGTTCATACTGAGGGGGGGAAGCTGGCGTGAATACTGAGGGGGGCAAGCCGTGTGCTATACTGAGGGGAGGGCGAAGTAGCGGTGTTATACTGACGGGGGCGGCCGTGCTGTTACTTCGTGTGGAGGGGGAGCCGCCCGTGTGCTGTATACTAGGGGGCAGGCCGTGAGATGTGCTATAATGAGGGGGCAGAGCGTGCTGTTATCTGTGGCAGAGTGCGATATTCAGGTGTGCTTTCTACGCGGGCGGCCTGTATACTAAGGGGGAGGTGGCTTGTATATAGTGGGGATGTGACTGTATACCGGGGACCGGATATAGGGGGAGGAACGTTGATATGAGGGCAAGGAAGCACGGCTAAACTGCGGGGGGACTTGGACTGGATGCTATATGGGGGGGGCTGGCTCTATATTAAAGGGACTGGCTATATACTATAGGGGCTACTGGTGTTGTAAATGGATCTAGTATTAATAGTAATTTTATTCTGTATTGTTACATAGGGTTGGCCAGTGTTTATAGTAATACTTTCTGTAACATAGGGGTGGCGAGTATCCAATAGTTATATGTTATTGTAAACCTAGGCGGCGTGCTTTGTAGTTATATTAGTATTACACAGGGGAAAAAGTAATTTGCATTGGGGGACAGTCTTATAGGGCTTATATTATTCTGATAGGGACAGTAGTCTATGTAGTTATATGTTTCCTGGTGGGACGAGTATTATAGTAGTTAATGTCTGTTACCCATAGGAGAAGCTATATAGTAGTATATCTATAAGGAGTTGATATATATAGCCGTTCATAGCTATTATAGTAGGTATATTCTTGCACATAAGGGTACCCACCATCAGCTCACTTGTGTCCCCCTCTCTTTGCTTGTGTAATGTCACAAAGTTGGGGGAAGGGTTTAGAGCCTAGCAGGAATATAGCCTATTTAGCCGGTATACAAAAATCGCTTATACAGAGGTTTTATGAAAGTGGAGGAGGGCTAACTGAACAGGAGCTCAGTAGCAGCTGCTAGATCTCTACTCCCTAGCTCAGAAAGAACAAAAAAAAAAATAAATACAATACAGATAGAACACTCCTGTACAGATACAGTAGGGGTCGGATGTCATATAAGCCCACTGGGGGAAATTCCGATGGGCCAACTGCTTTGGGGCTGCTGCAGGGACTTTCTGAAATTAACAAAAGCTGGACTCACATTTCCGACGCTCCCCCGCAGCTCCGCTACTTTTTCCAGTCCGGCCATCAGTGCATATGACATTGGCAAGCGGCTGATGTTACAGTCTGTTCGCACCAGAGAACACGAAGCCGGCTTGACTGGATAGTAGCGGAGCTTCGGGGGAGCGCCGAAAAGGTGAGTACAGCGTTTATTATTTTTATGTGTCAAGCAGGGGGCTGGCTGTATACTGAGAGGGGGTTGCTGTATACCGAGGGGGTGGGGTTACCAGTGAGGCTGGCTATAGGAGGGCGGCGAAGCCTGCTTGTGCGTACTAATGGAGTGGCGCTGTAACTGGCTGTATACTGAGGGGCAGGGCGTGCTAGATCGCAGACGGGGGAGGCGTTTGCTGTACGGTGGGGCGAGGGTGCCTTATATGAGGGGAGCGACGTGCTTGTATCGTGTCGGGCCAGTCGTGGCGTATACTGAGGGTGGCAGGCTTACCTCTATAGGGATGCTATACTAAGGGGGGCTGCGACTCGTATAATCTGGTGGGACTGGCTTGTTACTAAGGGGGCAGGAAGGTCTGAATGATGAGGAGGAGCAAGACGAGGCAACTGGGGGGCTGGCCTGGTTGTATACGGGGGGGGGCTCTATATTAACGGGATGCGCTATATTTTACAGGGGCAACTGGCGTTGTATAAATGGCATCATATATAATAGTAATTATTCTTGTATTATACATAGGGGACAGTGTTATAGAGCTATTTCTGTACATAGGTGGTAGGTATTCTTAGTACGTTAGAGTCTGTACATAGGGGCAGTGTTATGTAGTTATATTCTTTTAACAGGGACCATGTATCTTATATGTGTAGTTATATATTCTTGCATAGGGGACCAGTATCTAGTCGGTTTATTTATTCTCTATTTACATAGGGACGTATTATAGTAGTTATATGTTCTGGACAGCGGCCCACGTAGTAGTAGGATTATAGTATCGTTATAGCTCTTATACACTAGGGGACAGGATTATAGTAGTTATGCTTGTAAATAGGAACCGTCCCTTAGATGGGTGTTCTGTACGCATCGCAATGAAACATAGGCACAGTATTGCTAGGTTATTCTAGTAGTTATATTCTTGTCAGGGGCAGCAGGTCCTTTAGTAGTCATATCCTGGATAGGCGGGGCCAGTATTATGAGGTATATTCTTGTACATAGGGGGTATCATAGGGTATAGTAGTTTATATCCCTCTGTACTTATTCGGGGGTATGGTATAGTATTATAGTAGTTAGTATTCCTGTACATAGGGGGCAGTATATATAGCTGTATATTCTTGTACAGAGGGCAGTGCATATGTCAGTACAAGGGAGTATTATAGTAGTATATTCTTGTACATGGGGAGCCTAGATTATAGTAGTTCGATTCTCTTGTACAGGGGGGCAGTTTATAGTAGTCATAGTCCTGTAGATGGGCGCATATTATAGTAGGCCTACTATTTCTGCTACTAGGGGGCAGTTTATCAGTAGTTATCCCAAACCTGTACATTGGGTTCTGGTGTACTTAGTAGTAATTCCTGTACATAGGGGGCAGTATTATAGTAGTTATATTCTTGTACATAGAGGCAGTGCATATGTCAGTATTAAGTTGTGTTCTTTTAAAAAAAAGAAGTTTTATTCCTGTGTAATAGAGGCATATATATGAGTCTCTTTCTCTGTGCTGTACATGTTGATTAAGACCATCTATCAACAGATTGTGTGGAGTTCAGTAACTCCACCCACATTATATGGCCACGCCTACTTGTTTTGACTTCACCCACATAATGGGGCCACTTTTAAAGTTTTTTTTCCAGGGCTTCTTTAAATTTCCAGTCTGCCCCTTGAATACAATGCTGAACAGACTAACTTGTTATTGGAAAGCAGTAATATCCATGAAAATGTCACAAATTATTGAATCTGTTGTCTATGTTTAGTATCCTCATCTGTTACATGCATTTTATTTAACTTGGAAGTTCACACTCACCTTAAATTCCACAGCTAACACAAATAAAGAGGCAGACATAGGGAGTACAGTGCAGTCCTTAGTCAGATTTTCAGAGAGAGCAGTACGAGAATACCAAAAGCATAAGTTGTGCCATGGTAGAAGACTGGTAGTGAAAAATGGCTCCCCAATTAGAGTAGTTACCTAAAAATCAAGGTTGATATTGGTAATATACAGATCACCAAGGCTCTGTTCACACTATAATCATTCAGCCAGTTCCAACAAAGCATTAACATACTGTTACAGTTGTTTTCTATTATAACAATTTTGTACCAAAAAATAAGGGGAGGGATCTATACTTGGCAGGTTTATTACAAAATTTCCAAACAGGGGCTACAGTACAGCCCAAAGATACCGTATTCAAGCATTAAAACTTAGCTTTTATTATGAATATATTTATAAAAGAGTGAACAGGAGAAGATGTTGTGACTTAAAACACAGGGTAGCCACTAATGGTGTGTAACTGATGCGTCTATCATTGGTTTTCCCAGGAAACCAATCCAGCATCTTTCCCAGAGTTGTATATATGTGTACACAACACTATGAATTTTATTATGGGGCAAATCGTAGTAGCAATGGTGTCTGAGCCACTTTATGTATATACTGTAGTAAGGTGCATAAGAAATGCATTCATCCTGCAGCAACGGGAGAAATTCTTTGCCGAAGATATAGTAGGAGACTATAAGTCTCCAAACTATAATGTTGGCTACAGGGATGTGCTATTACACTCTCCTCCCAGATCAACAGGGTTTATAGCTAATACTCAGAGAGGCTACTAAGGAGTTATTTACTCCAGAAAAGGTGTGTCATGGGCTAACCCTATAATGTTTGTAACAGGGTAGCCAAATTCTCATGCACTGAATCAGTATAATGACCTGCACTGTCAGCTGGTCATAAGTGGTTAGGTGTCTCATACACTGGTGGTCTTGCTGACCTACACTGCCAGCAAGAATGAGGCGGTAGATGTCACCGCACGGAGAGTCAAGTTGTCAGACTTTTATTCATTAAATCACACACACACTCCATACACAACTACCGTAATACCGACTGGGACTCCCCAGAGTTGCTAAATGCTAAAGTTCAACACAAGATTTCGGCTTCATCAGGGGTCACGGGCTTAGCTGTTTTATAAATATATTGATAATAAAAGGTAAGTTTTTATGCTTGGATATGGTATCTTTGGGCTGTACTATAGACTATTATAACACTTTGCTACATTAAAGGGGTAGTTCATATCAGCATTCTTGGTTTCAAGAACAGAAGAGCATAATGTAAACAAAATACTGTACTTTTACTAGGTTGACTATAATAGAAAACAAAGATGGTTTATTGTATTTGCGAAAATAAAAATATACCGCTGAAAAACTGTGCTGCTTAGAAACCTTTCAGATCAAAAAATATACACTGAAGATCAAAGTTAGAGAACAATAGTTTCATAAATGTCAAGCTCATTGTGTAGTTCTATGTGAATATATTCTAACATGAGTAGAATAGCAGTAATTTGAACTCATTGCATATTCTAAATCACAAAATAAAATGTAAATGAGATAACTGAAAAAGAACACTGATCATAATTAGAGAACACTTTCAGGGTGAAATGTGACATTTGAATTGCGTTTACAAATGCAACACAATGTTTTGCATTATTTATAACATAACTGTAAAGTTATTGAAAAAATAGTTTTAGCACAGCTAATAAGAGCTTTAAACAACAATTCCAATGATACCTGTATCATGCTGCTGGCCTCTTCCTATCCTGAGATATAGGGCTAATAGATATATGAGGCCATATGTTAAACCCCCTCAGCTTTTCTGGAAGTAGGCGGGACTACCTGGTTGAGGCATCAGCTATGGGCAATGATGCCAATAGCACTCAGCCCATCAGGGTACAGAATCAGTGTTACTGCTTATACAGACATCTAGTGCAGGGCAAGGTAAGGAAGACACAGAGCAATGGACCTCTGAATCATAAGCATAAGGACAACTAAGAAGAGGAGATTTGTCTGATTACATAGCTGTTAGCATTTGAATATACAAAACTATTAACAAAATGTTAACACAAGTGTTAGCATAGTGTTAACATATGTTAAAATAGGGTTAACAAAGTGTGAACAGCCATTTAATCAGGCAAACCTCCTCTTCTGAGCTGTTCTGCTGAAAACTCATGCGTTACTGCCACGTGTGAGCGCACCCTAAACTACGTCCACCTATACTATAAAACATATGTATATGAATAAAAAGATGAACACATGGTAGATTCACAGTATGTGTACATATACAGTACAGACCAAAGTTTTGAACACCTTTTCATTCAAAGAATTTTATGTATTTTCCAGACTATAAAAATTGTAGATTCACAACAAAGGCATAAAAACTATGAAATAACACATGTGGAATTATCTACTAAAAAATGTGAAGCAACTGAAAATATGTCTTATATTCTAGGTTCTTCAAAGTAGCCACCTTTTGCTTTGATTACTGCTTTGCACACACTAGGCATTCTGTTGATGAGCTTCAAGAGGTTGTTACCAGAAAAGGTTTTCACATCACAGGTGTGCCCTGTCAGGTTTAATAAGTATGATTTCTTGGCTTATTCAACTGCAACGTTTTTACTGTAAAAAAGGCTATCCTATTTTGGTATTACTGGAGAGAGGGTCTGAGTATTACTGTGTGACAAAACTACTACTACTACTCATATCTTCCTTCATGATCTCTTCCTGTTTTTTGAGAATTCCTTGTGTGATCACACTTGTCATCCTTTTATTTCCATCTCCTGTCTGTCCATTCTGAACTCAAAACACACTTTTCAGTGCGTTATGATAGCGGTATTCGAGGCGCCAGGGGACTCCGACGGGAGAGGCACATGGGTAGCCCCAGATAATTATGCCATACACGTGGTCAGCAAGGACATTCTGTACCACACCCCGATGTTTTGCATGGACATGAGTAGGATGCACTTTAAAGCCATCCATAAGTTTTTCATTGTGCCAACAACACGCTGTGCCCACCCATAGATTACCTCAGTTGTATGTCTACCCCTGAGGATGTCTCTAGTAGGAGACGGAATCCCTCGACCCCCTATTTACTCGCTACCAACCCCAAGCTGATGCATTGATGCTTACTGATACATTTCCTAACAAATTGCTAAGCCTGTAATGTATAATAGGGACTTTTAAAAGGAATTTTAAAAGCTGTGGTTAACTCCATAGCTAGTAGGGTTGAGGGCCTGGAAAGAAGTATTTTACAGTCGCAGCAGCAAATACTGACCCTCTGACGACCATGAGAATAGAGGTCATAGGAACAATGTGCGGATCAAAGGGACCTTAGAGGATGGACCCCGGGAAGATCTTACAAGTTAAGACTATTTTTCACATGGTCACTGGTAACCCGATGGAGGCTACCTATGAAGTCCAGGAGATCCAAGAGATGTGTTGTGCAGGTTGCACTATTTTAAAGACAGAGAAAGAATAGTGCAGGCCACCTGGCTGCAAGGGACTTTTACATTTGAGGGCAGCCAGATAAAAATTCTCCCTGATGTATCAGCAAGGACATTGTATATGCGACGGCCATTACAACCAGTGCTTGTAAAAATTAAAGAAGCTGGGGGAACATACAAATGGGGGCATCACTTTCATTTCATAGTCAAATTGACAAATGAAACTTATGTGGTGAAACATCCAAGAGACTTGTCGGGACTCCTTTCCCTCCTTGATGTACCCCCGGTCCAGGTAGCGAATTGGCTTCAACCTCTGGAATACGGGTTGGACCATGGTCAAAGAAAGCAGAGGCTGAACCCAGCAGAAAATAGAGAAAGGGGTAGGAGGGATGAAATAGAGCAAACCCAACCAGCTTTGGAACATGTTGGAGTGCCGTTTGGACCAGAAGACTTCCCTGATCTTTCAGTGACATTCCCACGGGAAGCTTAAAAGCCTATATCATTATGTTTATAATTTATAGGGGGGACTTGTACTCCTACCTGGGCTTGAGGTGATGAATTTGGTGGAAGGGGGGAGGATTAAAGTTTGGTTCTTGGGTGATTGATGGGTTATAGAGTAAGAGGAGAAGGGATTAATATGAGAACAGTTGGGTATCATTGAAGGATGTAGCAATAAGTGTTAAATAATGGTCACAGTTCACATCTAAAAATATCCTTGGTCTTGTTGTTGAAGAATGTCAATGGTCAGGCAGGGACATAGAGTAAAATGATGGTGCACGGGGGCGTGGCCTAGCAGCCGATGGAGTAGGAAGTGAAGTGCCAGAGCTCCGTGAGCATAATCCTGATAACTCCTGCCATACCTGTGCTGAGTGGAGGTGAAGGGGCACAATTTGCGGGGAAATACTCCTGGAAGGTAACCAACCTGTTTCCATGACAAGATGACTGGGAACAGGCGGCAAAAAATGGCGCCCGGCAGTCGACAGGAGGACGCACGCCTAAAAGGCTGAGTGCAGAGACTACAGCACGGCTCAGAGGCTTTGCGAGATTGTCGGCCATAGCTGAGAGACAAGACGTGGAAGCCTATGCAGCACATAAAAACACTGCCAAGTCAGTCACCGGGCTCCAGATTTGCTGTGCAAATGCCATTGCTGGGAAGCCATTGCTTCCCACCTGATCTTCATCTTTGTCTCCCTCCTCATCAACCATATCGTCCTCTCCTGACAGGGCTTCCTCCAGCACAGCAAATCTGGAGCCCGGTGAAGAGGAGGCCGCAGAACCTACACTGGCAGATGTACTGAGAGCTGTAAAACATAGCACATCAACTCTGCTGAAGATTACAGGTCGTGTAGACAGTCTGAAGGGAGACATTTTATCAATGCACCACGACCTTCACAGAGTAGCTGAGAGGGCTAAAGCAGTAGAAAACAGAGTACAGGAGGTGGAAGGAGTATTGCCCCCCATAAGACAGGAGATGCGGGAGCAATCACAGGCAGTGATGGCATTGCAGGCAAAAGCTGACGACTTAGAGAACCGGCTGCGCCGAAATAATGTCCGGATAGTCGGGATGCCAGAGAAAGTGGAAGGTGCGAATCCTGATGAATATTTTGAAAAATTGCTAGGCCAAACTACTTGGTCTACAGGAAACACACCTTACACGGGACACGGTACAAACGCTTAATAGGGGTGGGTTTGATATTGGTTATCATGCTTTCCATGCCACTTATTCTAGGGGAGTAAGTTTGTTGATTCATAGATCACTGCCTTTTACTTGTTACTCTTCTGTGTCTGATCCAGAGGGTCAGTATGTGGGTATACACTGTCAAATCTATTGGTGGGAGTGTATAATAGTAGTGGTGTATATCCCGCCTCCCTATTCTAGTATTCCCCTGAAAAGACTCCTGGAGAAGTTGGCAGAATGGCCTGATGTTCCCTTGCTCATTATGGGAGATTTTAATATGGTGTTTAATGAGGGATTGGATAGGTTTGGATATAGGGGAAATAGGGCTGACAATAATTTAACCTCCTTAGGGAGATTATGTAGAGAGGTAGGGCTGCGCGATCTGTGGCGGGAATGTAATGAGGGAGTGCGTCAGTACACATGCATTTCTTCTACATACGGGTCCTTATCACGAATTGATAAGATGCTAGGGTCAGAGAGCTTGATCCCGGCAGTATTTGATGTTGCCCATTTCCCAAGGGTGATGTCGGAACATTCTCCGTTATTGTTAACATTGCAATGTGGCGGTATGCCTGTCCGATGTAAGGGTGGATGGAGAATGAATGCTTTCTGGTTAAAAGTGATGGACAAGATGACAGTGAAAGATAGACTGAGAGAATATTTGGAATTCAATGAAGGTTCAGTGCCTTGAGTGGTGTTATGGGATGCAATGAAAATGTTTTTACAATGGGCTTTGGCGAGAGAAATTCAAAACAGATCGAGGCAAGTGGGTAGGGTAGCGAGTGTGGTTGCGGCGGAAGAATGTCATATTAGAAATGGTACACCTGAGACGGAAAAAGTATGGGTGGATGCCCAAAAACAACTTAATGCACACATGATGAAACAGGTAGATAACAAAAGAAAGAGCAGTATTATGTGAAGGGAAAGCAGACTTGGATATTAGTGGCCAGGATGGCACAGGCTAGGAAGGAAAACTCCTTTTTGTAACGAGGAAGGAAGAAGGGTTGTTTCAGATACAAGAGGGGTGCTAAGAGTATTTGAGAATTTCTATACACAGTTGTATGCTTCTAGAGCAGAATACACGAGGGTCCAGTTGGAGACATTCTTAACCCCTTAACGCTGAAGCCACTTTTCACCTTCCTGACACGGACCATTTTTTAAAATCTGACATGTGTCTATTTAAGTGGTTATAACTTTGGAACGCTTTAACATATCCAGTTGATTTTGAGAATGTTTTTTCGTGACATATTGTACTTCATGCTGGTTGAGAAATGTAATCAATATATTTAGTATTTATTTATGAAATAAATGGAAATTTGGCAAAAATTTTGAAACAAACAATGTTTTCCAAATTCAAAATTTTCTACTTTTTGGAAAGTTGGTCATATCACTAAAATAACTTGATAACTAACATTTTCCATATGTCTGCTTTAACTTGCCATCATTTTTCAAACATCTTTTCCTTTATTTAGGATGTTAGGAGGCTTATAACTTTAGGTGCAATTTTTCAGATTTTCACGAAAATCATCAAAACCTACTTTTGGAGGGTCAATTTAGTTAGAAGTGACTTTATAAGGCCCACATGACAGGAAACCCCCACAAATGACACCATTTTAGAAACTACACCCCTCAAAATATTCAAAACAACCTTTGGGAATTTTGTTAACCCTATGAGCGTTTCATGAGGGTGAAAGATAAATGAAAGTGAAATTAGAGAAATGTAATTTTATCTTACTATAGATTCATTGAACACTAAAATTTGCACCTTCACAATGGGTTCAAAAGGAAAATGCATTTTACCATGTTTAGGGCAATTCCTCCTGAGCATGCCAATACCCATTTTGTCACTGTACCCTGCTGTACGGACACAGGGGGGCACTTGGAATGGAAAGAGCGTTGTTTTGTTTTTGCAGGGCAAATATGGCTGAAAAAGTTTTCATGTGTCAGGATGCATTTGGAGAGCCATAATGGTACCAAAACAGAGGAAGTACATAGAGTCCGCCATAACAACCTCCTGCGGCAGAGAGTTCCACAGTCTCACTGCTCGTACAGTAAAGAACCTTTGTCTATGGTGATGGTAGAATCGCCTCTCCTCTAGGCGTAGAGGATGCCCCCTTGTCCTGGTCACAGGCCTAGGTATAAAAAGATCTTTGGAGAGATCCTTGTACTGTCCGTTCAGGTATTTGTACATTGTAATGAGGTCTCCCCTCAGTCGTCTTTTTTCTAATCTGTCATTGTATTCTAGTTCCCCCATTCCCCTAATAATCCTGGTTGCTCTCCTCTGCACCCGTTCCAGCTCGACTATATCCTTTTTATACACTGGTGCCCAAAACTGTAGATTTCCTTTAACACTGTCTTTGAAGTTTGAAGTCTTAACTTTACACCCACTATTAAATTACATTTAAATTACTAGTGATTTATGTGCACATAGAAGGTCAAGTTAGGCAATGTCTCTTTTGGTACAAGTCGTGAAAGAGTAATGCACGGGGGAGGCAGGAGGTAGAAAGCTCTGAAGTGTGCAGACAAGAGAAGCTATTCATTACCATAGAAGATTTACGGTCGTATCCAGAGACAACCAAAATTATATACACCAGGACTGATAGAGACAGGTTGGAATTAAATCAGTGAAATGCTGTATTTTTGTTAATAACATTAAATTAGAGAATGAGTTATTCTGTTATCCAGGGTATATTTAAGAATCTTGTCTTCATGGTAATAGCCCTTTAACTATGTGATCGGTTGGGTCGCTCTCATAGAGTTGTATTTGTACATTGTAATGAGGTCTCCCCTCAGTCGTCTTTTTTCTAATCTGAATAATCCCAAATTATCTGTCATTGTATTCTAATCTCCCCATTCCCCTAATAATCCTGGTTGCTCTCCTCTGTACCCGTTCCAGCTCTACTATATCCTTTTTATACACTGGTGCCCAAAACTGTACACAATATTCCATGTGTGGTCTGACCAGGGATTTGTATAAGGGCAGAACTATGTCTTTATCATGAGAATCTATTCCTCTCTTGATACCATAATTTTATTTGCTTTAGCAGCAGCTGCCTGGCTCTGGTCACTAAAATTAAGTTTACCATCCACCAATACCACCAAGTCCTTTTCAGCTCCAGTTTTACCAAGTAATTGACTGTTTAGAACATAATTATACTTTTTGTTTCCATGGCCCAAGTGCATAACTTTGCATTTATCTACATTAAACCTCATTAACCATTTATCTGCCCACTCCTCAAGCTTCTACAAATCCCTCTGTAGTGCTAAACTATCGACTTTAGTATTTATTACTTTACACTTAGTATCTGCAAATATTGAAACTTGACTGTGTAAATCCACTACAAGGTCATTAATAAAAATATTAAAAAGAAGTGGCCCCAATACTGACCCCTGTGGCACTCCACTGGTAATGTCAACCCAATCTGAGAATGTGCCATTAATGACGACCCTCTGTTTTCTATCTTTAAAGAATTCGGAGACATCCTGTTGCTTCAGTGGTGGGAGACACTAAAGGAGCGTTTTGAAGAGGTTAGCCTACCCCCTTCATGTTATGAAGCCTTAATTGTGGTCTTGTTGAAGGAAGGAAAAGATGCGCAACTGCCTGACTCCTACAGGCCGGTGTCGCTTCTAACTACAGATATAAAGATACTAGCTATAGTATTGGCTAATTGATTAAACCCGGTAATAAGATCAGTGCTGCATAGAGACCAATCAGGCTTTATTCCATCTAAGTCTTCAGCTATCAACCTCAGGTGGCTGTTTTTATATCTGCAAGCGGTGACAGAGAATCGGGATGAGGCGGCGGTAGTTTCTCTGGACGCCGCTAAGGCGTTTGATAGTGTGGAAATAGAGCTATATGTGGGCTGTTTTGGAGAAAGTGGGTTTTGGCCCCAAATTTCATAAAATGGATCCGCTAGCTGTATCGAGCCCCTATGGCTAGTGTAAGAGCAAACAGGGCTGTGTCTGAGTAGTTTTCTTTGCAGAGGGGTACGCGGCAGGGGTGTCCTCTATCACACCTGTTGTTTGCTTTGGCTACGGAGCCACTGGCATGTTGGGTACATCAGCATAAGGGGATACTTGGGTTTAAATATAATGGAGGGAAGGAAAAGATTGCATTATACGCAGACTATGTGTTACTGTTTATCTCTTATGTCCAGAAGTCACTACCAGTTGTGATTGAGGTTTTGGAGAGATATGGGGATTTCTCAGGTCTCCGCATAAATTGGACGAAATCTGCCTTAATGCCGTTGTCTCAGACTGACTCATTAAGATATGATAGATGGGGAATAACGGTAGTAGAGGAATTTACGTATTTGGGGGTTAAGATCACTATAGGTCTGTGCTGGATTATATAACTTTGAAGCTGGCACCATTACTTGTGGAAATACAGGACTGCATACAAGTGTGGAAGAAACTCCCCTCCAGCTGTTATATATACTTCACAATGCCCCTGTGTGGATTCCGCGATATTGGTTTAATAAAATTCACAGTTTGTTTAGGGACTTAATTTGGAAACAGGGAGTTCCTAGAATTAAGTTGACAAAGTTGCAGCTACCTAAATTTAGAGGGGGAGTGGCGGTACCGGATGCGTAGGCATATTATATGGCGGCGCAATGTCAACATTTTGGTGGTTGGGCGTTAGAAGGTGAGGAATCATGATGACCACTGATAGTTAGACACTCCTGTGGCAATGCTGGAGGCAAGAAAGTTGGGCAGTAGGGCGAACTAGTACCCAACATTGACACTGATGCAGAAGGTGTGGCGGCTGTATAAGCAGGTGGTCGGGATTGGCCCATGGACAAAAAACACTCCTTTATGGGATAACCCGTGTCTAGGGGAAGTATATATGTTGGAGGATATTAGGGGCTGGAGTCAGTGGGGAATAATTTATCTGAATCAGCTCTATACTGAGTCGACGTTGAAGTCGTTCCAACAACTGATGGAGGAATTTGAGATCCCCAGGCACATGTTTTATCGATACCTGTAGTTGCGGCATAGCCTTCAGGCGCTGTTCGAGAATGGAAAAATGATTATTTCCTCATTGGGAGTGATGCAAGGAGTGGTCCAAGCTAAAAATATGAGAGGGCATATATCCTTATTGTATGGGAAAATTAAGGATAAAATATTGGGGGATCCGATGACAGAGGTGCGTGGCAAATGGGAGGAGGATGTGGGAGAGCTGTTAGATGAGGAATAGGAGGAGGTACTAGAGGCCCCAAGCAAGTTATCCCTGAATGTAGCACAACGCAGATCCCAGCTGTTCCTACTCCATAGGGCCTATCGTACCATGGTCCTGATGAAAAAAAATGGGTACTCGAGGGGATGCTAGATGTTTATCACAGGGGGCGGATCTCATGCATATGTTCTGGGCATGCCCGATGCTGAAAGAACTGTGGGGTAGAGTGAGTAGGTTGGTGGATAAAGTATATGGAGCGGGTGTGTTAAATGATCCAAAAGTATTGCTGGGGTGTGTAGGGAACTTAGAGATAACTAGAGCAGAGCAGCTAGCAGTAGCTAAAATACTTTATCAGGCCCACAAGACCATTGCCAGACACTGGTTAGATACTGCCCCACCAAGACTTGGGGAAATTAAGAAAATGTTGAATGCCATGCTTCAAATGGAGTTGGGAGTAAATATGAAACGAAAATCACTTAAGAAGTATAACAAACAATGGAGTAAATGGTTGGAATGCCCGGGACTGGGAACAACAGAACTTCTCAGGAGATGGGAGAGATTACGACTAGTGTAGACATCAGGGACATGAGAAAAGTAGGGGAGATGTGGAGAGGTATGGAGTCCTGCATCTAAACATGGAGCCTATCAATCAGGATGGTGAGGGGAAGAGAGGGGAACGGACCGTAAGGGGAGGGGGGGGGGGTTGGTTGGGTAGGGGTTTAGGTTAAGAAACAAATAATGTTTTATTTTGTTAATGTATACATTTATCATACAATATTTGTATGCATTTGCTTTAATAAAGTTTATTTGATTAAAAAAAAAGGATGGTACACTATTGTAAATAAATTGGTTAGTAGGAAATAAGATCTAGGAATAAGTGGATTCTGGTGTTTTTGGGTTGGATTTGTTACTCAGTAATAATTACTTAATAGAAGACAGTAGAAATAATATATTGAGGTTTCTCAAAACATTTACACCGTATGTACACTGTTGAAACACTACTTATTGCACTGGAATACAGAATTTTTTTTACTCAAGGGTGAAATACTACAGAAGACGAATAAGGAATGTGATCCCTATTTACATCAAACCATCAAAAAAAATTGACCTTTAATCCTAATAAATATGCGGGTTCTCATATTGAATCCTTTTATACATTTGTAGAGAATGAATTACGTGGGATTAAGACTAAACAATCTTTCTAATCTAACGCTAAATGAAATGTCAGCCCTAACTGACGTATATATCTAAGCAGCACTGAGATACAATCCTATAAAAAAATAAAAAAAAAACATTGACAGCCTACAATCATCTTATCAACTAGATGTATAATGTCAGGATCTGAGGTAGTGGATCCTCCGCGGACGATGAAACAAGCCAACACCTGGGACCGGAATTTAACTGGCACCCTGTCTTCACCAAAGCCTGACGCAAAGCTGCTGTGTGGTACCACCAGGTCGTTCTACAGGCGTGACTTGTCTGCGGTGGTAGCCAAGGTCGAGGTACAGGAACGGCAGACATTCTCGTAGTCGCAGACAGGCAGGAGGTCAGGACGGGCAGCGGGGTATCAGAGTCGGGATGTAGCAATAGGTCAAAGAAGGCAGCTGGAGAGCGTAGTCAGGAATGGAACCGGGGTCACAACAGGAAATCACAATAATAACGCAGGGTATCAGACAAAGCTTTCTCTAAGGCACAAAGATCCAGCAGGGTGTGCAGGAAGAGGCAGGCTTATATGCTATTCTGAAAATGGCCAGCGCCAATTAATGGCGCACTGGCCCTTTAGATCTAGTGAAGCTGGTGCGCGTGCAAGCCCTAGAAGTCAGGAATACGTCAGCGGGGGGAGAGGGGAACGGGTGAGCCCACCCATGACATATAATGACCAAATTATTAATAAACAAGAAAAAAAAAATCTTAGTGTCCCATCCTGCTACACCTATTTTTATCACCTCCCCAAAAATCCTCCTGGACGACCCATAATTTCTAGGATTGGATCTTTACCAAGCTCCCTCTCACTTTTTCTCCATTTTCTTAAGTATAAGCCAACCCGAGTATAAGCCAAGGTACTTAATTTTATCACCAAAGACTGGTGAAAACCTATTGATTCGAGTATAAGCCTAGGGTGGAAAAACCATTGGTCATAGCCTCCCTTGTATATAGCTAGACAGCCCCCAGTAGTATACAGCGAAGCAGCCCCAAGTAGTATATACATAGACAGCCCCCAGTGGTATATAGACAGCCCCCAGTAGTGTACAGTCAAGGCGAAAAGTTTTTAGAATGATACAAATGTTAATTTTTACTAAGTCTACTGCATCAGGTTTTATAATGACAATTTGCATATACTCCAGAATGTTATAAAGAACTTCATTGCAGGCCTGCCTTAAAAAGAGCAGCTAACATAGTTTCAGTGATTGCTCCATTAACACAGGTGTGGGTGTTGATGAGAATAGGGTTGGAGGCAGGTGTGAGTGCATCTGCATGCACTGTGAGGCAGAGACTCTTGGAACAAGGCCTTGGTGTCAAGGAGAGCAGCAAAGAAGCCACTTCTCTCCAAAAAAAAACATCAGGGGCAGACTGATATTCTGCAAAAGGTACAGGGAGTGCCTGCTGAGAACTGGGTTAAAGTCATTTTCTCTGATGAATCCTCTTTCCGATTGTTTGGAACATCTGGAATACAGCTTGTATGGAGAAGACAAGGTGAGTGATACCACCAGTCTTGTCTCATGCCAACTGTAAAGCATCTCCGCCAAGGGAATCGGCTCTCTCACAGTCTTGCCTAAAAACACATCCATGAATAAAGAATACCAGAATGTCCTCCAAGAGCAACTTCTCTAAAGCGTCCAAGAGCAGTTTGGTGATCAACAATGCATTTTCCAGCATGATGGAGCACCTTGCCATAAAGCAAAGGTGTCTATAATAATATTGGAATCCCTCCGTATGGTGCCCCCGAAATGTCCGGGGTAACTCAATAGCAGAAGGGGATAGGAAAGGGAGAGAGGAACAAACAGGCGCTTTCCTAGTGTATTAAGTTGGTACAAAAAGTACAGGTGTATGGGGTAAGTATCATGCGCTCACCTTATAGCGCTAATGTTAGCGCTTATATGCAGAGTTGTCCTATGTGGCTTGCCGGTTCCTCCTTCCTCACAGTTGTCTGCTCCAAGGATCAGAAGACGCTGTGGTAATGTGTAGAAGAGCCCAGAGATCTGGATTACGGAAGGTACCTGGTGTCGGCGCTCATGGACGGACTGCTCCGCGAATAGTTGACTACTTAAAGTCGTGTTTTATTGAAAATGCAACGCGTTTCGGCCCGGGAAACGGGCCTTCGTCAGGCATAAAACATTATGAAGTACACACATTCTCAGTTGTATATATACATATATCTGCCCAGTGACCGGAAACGGTCATAAGGGGGGCACGTTAGAACTGCCAGTCAAACGTTTTCAGTCTAAAAAGGTATTAAATACATTAAACATAAATAAATATAAAAAATAATAAAGTTACTGGTTGTAAAAGACAATTAACTAATCATAATTAGTAAAAATGCAAGTCTAAAAGATGTACCGGATAGTTGAGGTCGCTTGAGGTTACTTGAGTCGTCCGGCTTCCGGTTTGCCGATTGACTTCCGGATAACCGGCGTCCCGTTGCTAGGCAATGTGGTTGTTACCTGTCGAGCTCAAGACCTTCCGGTATACGTTTGGTTGCGGGGCAACCCTCATGCTGTGGTATAATCAGCAAGGGAGGGAGAAACAGTGTGGACACACAGTGTATTTCAGTAGGTAATTTAAAAATATCAAAAGATTAGTGGGTAATAATGGATCGGGAAAGGGGATAAATGTGAAGAGTTCTTATTGTGGAATCAGATCTTTTTCTAAAAGTGCAAATATAATTAAAATTAAAATAATGATAATAATAAATATAAGGAAAGATAAATGTGGATATAAATAATAATTATTTTGTTATATTGTTTCGAGTTTTTCATTTAGACCATTAGGCGTTAGGGTATTTAGCTTATATATCCAGAATGCTTCTCTTCTATTGAGGGTTTTAGTTCTGTTGTGCTGATGGACAGAAATCTGTTCTAAAGGAGTCACAATGAGGGTTTCAAAGGAACAGTTCTTTTCTACAGTCAGGTGCTTGGAGAGACTGTGTTTTAAAAAGCCCGTTTTGGCTCTATGTCTATGTCCGTTCAATCGGACTCGAAGAGATTGCACCGTCCTCCCCACATACTGGAGACCACAAGTGCAGTCTATTACGTATATGACGAAATTAGAACTGCAGGACAGATTCTGTTTGATCATAAACCTTTCTCCCGTGAGTTTTGATGTCAGGTGTTTTGCTCCCACGTTAATGTTCTTACAACAAAGACACTTTGGATGTCCACATTTCTTCACTCCGTTAGATATATTCTTGATTGTTTGGTTCATTTTGGTCTTTCTTAGTTTGCTAGGAGCTAAGATATTTTTGATAGTTGTTGATTTCCGGAAGGTTATTCTGGGTTCATTGGGGATAATTTCCTTCAGTAAGGGATCCCTTAGGAGTATACCCCAATGCTTGTTGAGGATGCTCCTAATTTTCTTGTTCCCTTTATCGTAGGTTGTAATAAAGCTTAGGGTATGGTCCTTGGTTTCGGTTGTTTCCACAAAATTCTTTCTCCGCGGTTCCAGGATTTCCTCTTGTCCTCTGTTGAGATTTAATTGATAGGCTTTTTTAATCAAGCTTTCCGGGTAGTTTTTTTGTAGAAAACGTCTTTCCAGGATCGAGGATTGTTTTTTATAGTCCTGTGTTTTACTACAATTTTTGCGGATCCGATGAAACTGGCTGAACGGTACGTTTTTCAGCCATTTAGGATAGTGTGCACTTTTATATTCAAGATAACTGTTGGTATCTACTGGTTTAAAATGCGTCCTTGTAATAAATTCATCATTTTCATGCGTAATCTCCAGATCTAGAAAGATGATTTTATCACTTTCCAGACTCATAGTGAATTTTAGACCCCAGTCATTCATGTTCAGGGACTCCACAAAATCCATGGCCTCCTGTTTCTCCCCTTGCCATAGAAAGAATAAGTCGTCAATATAACGTCTATAGTATTTTATGCAGTGTGACCAATTCGGGTTTGTTTGTATGAATAGGGACTCGAACCGCCCCATAAATAGGTTGGCATAGCTCGGGGCGGCCCGAGTCCCCATTGCGGTACCCTTCTTCTGGAGGTACCATTGGTCTTCGAAGGTAAACGCATTATGTTCTAAAATGAACTTAAGACCTTCCAATAGGAAGGATTTTTGTGCTTCTGGTATTCGACCATCTAATTCTAGCTGCCATTTAATTGACTCAAGCCCTTTTTGGTGTGGTATATTTGAGTACAATGCGGAGATATCCAGAGTTAAAAACCAAAGGTTTTTCTCCCATTTGATCTGTTTAAGATCACGAATGAGGCTGGTAGAGTCCCGTAAGAATGAAGGAAGCTTGGAAACTAGGGGTTGCAGGAAGAGATCAATGAAGTGAGACAAGTTGCAGGTTAGGGAATCAATTCCCGATATTATGGGGCGCCCTGGTGGATTTCTTTCATCTTTATGGATTTTCGGAAGGTGATAAAAAATGGGTGTCGCAGGATGGCTTACTGTTAGAAAGTTATTTTCTTTTTTATTAAGAATTCTTTTTTCCTTTGCTTGTTTAATAAGTGTGTTATATTCCTCTAGGTGAGTTTTTAGAGGGTTAGTCTGGAGGGGTTCGTAGAATTCATTGTCCCTAAGTATATTCAAGGCTTCTTTCAAATAGTCTTCTCGATCCTGGATGACAATACCCCCTCCTTTATCTGCCGATCTTATGACTATCGAGGTGTTTTCTTTCAGGGTTTTTAGAGCTGTTTCCTCTCCCTTGGTAAGGTTTTTTCCTTTTGTTTGTGAGGTCTTGATAGTTTTAAAGTCATCGGTGATTAGTGATGCAAAGGTTTCTAGGTGATGTCCTTTGTAATGCACCGGATAAAAGGCAGATCTCGTTTTTACTTCTTGGTGTAAAAAATCATCTTCTAGTACAGTTTTATAAACTGTTTCTTTCGGTGTTTCTGAAGGAATGCCTTCCTTACGTTCCTTTTCTTTCTTTGCAAAATATCTCAACTGTGTGAGCTTTTTTATAAACAGGTTGGCATCGACAAATAAATTAAAGTCATCAGTTACTTTGCTAGGACAAAAATTCATGCCCTTCCTAAGTAGGGATTCCTCGTTTGAATCCAGAGTGTATTTCGATAAGTTAAAGATCCGTATTGTTCCGGTATCTTCTTTTTGTTGTAGTTTGTTTTCTATTGTTTTGTTGGCGGTCTTTGGTGGTTCCCTCTCTTTGTCCTTTTTCCACTTCGATTTGTTTCTTCCTCCTCTACATCCTCTTTTTCTTCTTTCTTTCTTTTCTTTTTCTCCGTTCCCGGCGTATTCAGTGGGATGAAATAATTCAGGATATGATTTTTGCCCATTAGGATGTATTTGCTTAGCAAGCCTCCTGTGTATCCGTCAGGATAGCTATAAGTCGGCTTCTCACCGTACAGTTTTACCAAAGTAAAGCTCTGGTTATTGAACCTGGTCATATATAAGTATTGATCTTCTGTGTGGTTGCTAATAGTTGGGAGTTATGTAGTGAAGTCATCAGCCATCATTTGTCTCATTAGTTATTATACCACCATACAGGCTGATGAAAGATATTTCCCCAGCTAGTGAAGTCAAATATCCTGCTGGAATATATATCAAAAAGGAAAGTAACAAAGATGAATCTGTACAAATGTGCACCGGCCAGACGGCTAAAGTTTGTCGCATACATCCATTCATTTTTCTAGGGAAAGTTTCGCCAAGTGTTGCTCTTAATTCAACGACCTAAAAGCGCTGGACCCTTTTGGGGACGAAAATCAATTGCTGTGCTTGTGTGTCTGTGACCGCACCTCGACCGAAAACCGAATAGCGCAACCATCTGACAGAGGGTAAGCCAACAACCCCAGGTCATGACAAACGCAAGGCGAAAGTTGTTGGCTAGTTCCGCACAAGCCGCCACCAAACTTCCCCGAGCACCGTGGGAGTGCAAGGTAGCAGACATTGTGATACGGGGTATTCTGACAGTCATGAGAGTTAAATTATCTGCTATTGGGAGGGCTGGCAGTCTTGTAATTGATGAGCCGAATAGACAGATGACACCAGCAGGTAATGACATGGGTGTGTTGTGTGGGTGGTGGGGGACGACCACCGTCCAAATAATGGTGGGGCAAACGATGAGTGTCGAAGATGTATGATGGCTGCCAGGACAGCCGGCCGGGTGTCTTAAAGAATGTACGCAGGGGGCGCGGAGTCATTGTAACCTCCGCGAACCGTGCTTAAACAAACCCTTGACCGGAAGTTTATTTGCACGTCACGAAACGGCTACCGCTCGCGCAGAAAAGGGAAAAGGAAAACCAGTTCTATAACAGACATCTGCATCAAAGTGAGATGGGTGAGAATGAGGTGACTATACCATCCTATATAATAGATAATTATTTTTTACAAGGCAGAATTGTAGAGGAATAAGGTGCGTTGCTTGGGTTCTGCGCTAACATAGTGCACTGGTAAAAAAAACTATAATTGTTAGTGGTGTTTTTAGCTTATTAGAACAATATTTATTACTTTTTACTTGTGTAGGAGCTAAAATCACTCAGTTCCGGTATGGTGTTTAGGTATTTGTTAAGAGGCATGGTTTTTGGGTGGGGGGGTTGTTTCACTGTAGGCATAAAGCGAGTGGGAAGTGCTATTATCTTTATATCTCCCGGATCAGGCTAACGATATACGATGCTAACGTCATTTATATAGTATTTGCATGTCAATTCTTTTGTGCCAACGTGTTCATTAAGGGTAAAAGAACTATGAATAGAAAAAATATGCATTTTTTTTTAGTATTGAAAGCGACATGGTTTATATAAGATGCGAAAATAATTATAGTATTTTTTGTTTTTACGAAGAGGCTGGTTTTACAGTCTAATATGTTTGTGCGTTTTCACAATTTTAATCGAACCTTGTTTTTGAATAAGCAATTTGGCATAAACAAAGTTTGTAATTTTTGGCAAGGTTTTGAGTTGTTGTTTCTTTTTTAAACCCTATAATGTCCACCCAAAGCGGGTGCCAATTATGATTATGGATTTAGTTGTACATATTGTTACGGGGGACGCGGAGCGATACCCAAATACGTGGTTTTTTTCGTGATTTAAGTGGATTTTATATACTTTGTATTACGTTGTGTGAAGGGGTAACTTGGGGTTTGGGGGTGAACTTTCACTTTCGTTATTCGGCGCTTTCTTTTATTAGTTTCTTTGGTTTTATTGTAAAAAACCTTTATTTATATTATTTTTACTTTGTGTATTTACTGTTACTGACATCAAAGCTGACATTCGATCGTCTGATAGGCTTGTTCCAGGCTTATAATTAACACAGTTTTACACAGTGCAATCGCAAGATGTATTGCCTGTGTAATGTAAGCCCACTGCATCCTGCTGTTCAGGCCCAGTACTGTCCGCTGCGCGGGGTCCATGCCATGGAATGTGCAGGGGGGACACCCGCTTGTCAAACGGAGGAAGAACCGCGAGGCCCCCGTGCACTAGGGAAAAAGGGCGCCCTTCAGTCCCGGAGCTAAATGTCGATCGGAGGCGAGTCGGACCCCCCGGTAAGCGCCGCTGGGAGGGGGGGGGGGGGGGGGGGTCCAAGATTGCAACTGTATAACTTTAAAATGCTCTAACCGGGGGGGGAAAACGGAGCGCCTCGGTCAGCGACGACCGCGGCGTTTTAGGGGTTAACCACCCAACACCGAAAAAAACAACCGCGATCGAACGTGAGAATCGGGGGGGATTCCGAGTGGCGCGGGGGATCTGGGTGACTGGTTCCTGCTATAATAATAGCCCCCCCCTACCCCGCAGCTTCTGTCGCCCGGCGTCCGTAATCATGAGCCATCGGCTCCGAAGCTATGAGCGTGAATAGGATAACTAAAGGAGGGGGCAGGCAAATAATGCATTTATGCGGGCGACGCAGGGCCTTCAAAAAAACGCGATGCAGTACTATTACGTCAAATGTCGTGATGATTTAAAGGGGGGATGGGACCAATGGCCTGGGTTTGTGGCAGTGGGGTCTTATGTGAGTATGGGGTATCGTTGGAATCCCATTTCTTGTGAAGAGCAATTGAGAGCAGCAATGGTAAGCTATGTGGGCCATGATCCGCGGCTGACCTGAGACTCCCCAGTTGAGTATCATAGTAATATAAGGGTCTGGAAAGATGCAAGTCCATCAGTCAAACAACCTTTAAAATATTAGTCAGATTAATCAAAAAATAGGCCAAACGGGGACTGAGGTGAAGAATAAAGACCTCATTCCCAGGAGAAATCCAATACCTGAACGGACGATACAAGAGCTCTCGCAAAGAATGCAGTTTTTAGTAGCCGATGTCCTGTGACCAGGACAGGTATATTTTTTATCCCATAACCCGTATATATGTATGTTTCGTCTCCCTAAAGGCCTCCAGGCTCTCTAACATGTACATACAATAGCCGCCATAGGACGAGGCAAAACCACCAAATGCGGGCAGGAGCGTTCCTAGTCATCACTGCTCGCTTACGGTAAAAAACAAACCTTTGAATCTGATGGTGGGGTATGATAAAATCGCCGGCGGAAAAACACCGGTCGTGGGGCCAAATAACTAGGCTAACGAGGAGCCCCGCGTTTGTCAACTGTGTCACAGGCCTATGTATAGAACGAATCTTGGAGAGATCGCTTGTACGTCCGGTCAGGATGATTTTGTGTACATTGTCTGAGGTCTCACCCGGTGGCGAAGTGCAGTCTTTTTTCTAATCTGATATCCGCAAACTGTAAAATCGTGTTCATTGGGTTATCTAATCTCCCATTCCCGCTAACTACTATACCTTGTTTCTGCTCCGGTAAACTGTACCGCGGTACCAGCCTCGGTAAACTAATAGTCCTGATTTTATACCACTGGTTAGCCGGCAACCACGTTTACACAAATAGTTCGCATGTGATTGTCTGGACCAGGTGGGATTGGGTAGTAAACGGGGGGCAAGAAACCTCTGGTTTTGTAGAATCATAAATAATCTAATACCTCTCTTGATACATAATTTTATGTTGGGCTGTATAGCAGGGCCGCAATTGCCAGGTGACTGACGGGTGGTCACGTAGAAATTAAGGTTAATAAACCATCCAGGGCAAGGTACCGGAACCAGAGGAGTCCCTTAATTTCAAGCTACCGATTTGTTACCAGAGTAGGATTGGAACTGTTTAGGGGGAACATAATTATAACGTTTGTTGTTTTTCCATTGCCCAAGGGCATAACTTGGCATTTATCGTACATTAAACTCATGGTAAACCATTTATTCGCCACAACTCTGCAGGAGCTTCTGACAAATCCCTCTATAGTGCTAAACTGATCGACTTTAGTATTATTACTGATTACACTTAGGTGGGGTCTTGCAAAGGGGTATGAACTTGAACTGTGTAAGATCCACTACAATGTCATTCGTAAAAATATGTAAAAAGAAGTGTCGCCCAATACTGCAGCGGCAAGCCTGTGAGTGCACTGGCCACTGGTACTGTCAACCCACTCTGAGAAGTTCCATTAATTACGACCCTCTGTTTATCTAGGTCTTTAAAGCAGGACGAGAATGTCGGAGAACATCCGTTTGCTCAGGTTGTTTGGGAGAACACTACGGAGCGTTTGAATGGAGGTTGGAGCCTAACCCGCGGCTTCGAGGTATATTAATGGAAACCTTAGATGTGTACGTGGTGTTGAAGGAAGGAGAGGAAGAATGTGAGCTCAACGTACGCCTGACTACCTCGTGAAACCAGAAGGGTGAAATACCGACTTCTAACTACAGATTGGAATATACAGCGTATAGGTCTGTGTGGGTGCTGAATTGAGTTAGAAGCGGGCGGCGTAAAAATAAATAGATCAGTGCCTGCATAGACGACCAAGTTCATTCGTTGGATATTCCACTGCTAAGGTCTTCATGGCTAGTCAACCGTCCTGGGGGTGGCTTTTGGTTTTATAAGCTGCAAAAAGTACGTTGACAATAATCGGGGGTATTAGGCTGAAAATTCGGTAGATTGTTGCGTCTGGTGACGCCGCTGGAAGAAGGGGGGCGTTTGATAGTAGTTTAAAATAGTATCTATGCTGTGGAAATGACTGTATGTTGAGAGAAAGTGGGTTGATGTGACCAAAATTACAATACCAATAGAGATGCCGCTAGAAAACTGTATCAAGAGCCCCTATGGCCCTAGTGGTAAGAGCAAGGGAAAACAATGAGCTGTGTCTGGGAGTCGTTTACTTTGCGATAGTGGGTATACGGGCGAGGACAACGGTGTCCTCTATCAGACACTGTTGTTTGCTTGGTGGCTCGGGTAAAAAGCCAGCGGGTGGCATGTTTGGGGAAAGAAAAAGGGGGGGGAGGGGAAATCAGCATAAGGGGATACTGAAAAATGGGTTTAATATAATGGGGGGTGAAGGAAAAACGATGTCATTAATAAAACTAGACGAGACTATGTGTTACAATGTTTATGCTCTGTAATTCCAGGAAGTCACTCACCAGGTTGTGATGTGGGTGATGTTTCTTTGGAGAGATAATGGTGGGATTCTCATGTCTCGACCGACATAAGGGATTGGCGAAATCTCCTTAATGCCGTTTCTCAAAGACTAGGGAACGGTCATTAAGGATATATAGATGGAGGAAACGGTAGTAGATGAATTTACGTATTTGGGGGGTTAGATCAACATAGAGGGCTGATGTGCTGAAGATTAATAGTAACTTTGAAGCTGGAGGGGCAACCATTACAATTGTGGAGGAATACAGTAACACTAAGCATAAACAAGTGGGGTAGGGAGAGAAACTCCCGACGTCCAGACTGTTCTGATAAATAGGCTCACAATGCCCGCACTAAGTAGTGGTTCCCGGGGGAAGAGGGGAGGGGGGGGGGGGGGGGGGGGGGGGGGGGGGGAAAGGGGGGAAGGGAAAAAAAAAAGAGAGGGGGAAGGGGGGGGGGAAAGGGGGAGGGGAAGGGGAGGAAAAAGGGGGGGGAAAGGGGAGAAGGGAGAAGGGAAGGGGGAAGGAAGAAGAAATAGAGGGGGAGGCGGAAGAAGGGAAAAGGGGGTGGGCGAGTAATTGGTTAATAAAATTTCAGCAGTTTGTTGGTGTAGGGTGGACGGTGTGGAATGTTGGAACAGTGGGTGTCCTGAGAATGTGGGGAGTTAGTGAGCGCAAGTGAAATTGCAAAGCTACGCTAACAATTGTAGAGGGAGATAGATGTTTGGCGTTACCAGAATATCTTAGGCATAAATTATAAAGGAAAAGGGAAAGTGGCGAGAACGCAATTCCACATTGTGTGAGTTGGGGGGCGTGTAGAAGAGTGAAGGAGCCGTCATGGATGACCAATGATAAGTTTAAGTACACTGCCGTGGGTTGCAGATGCTGAGAGCAAGCAGTTGGGAGCGATATGAGGGCGAGGATACTACATAACAAACCCAACTTGTACACACGGGATGAACAAGAAGGTGTGGAGCGGCTGTATACAGGATGGTGTCTGGGAGTTGGGCCCATGGGCAAAGAAGACACGGGTCCTGTGGTATGGATCCCCTTGTCTCGGGGAGAGTATATGGGTGTGGTTTGGAAGGGGTGAGGGGGGATATTCGTGGGTGGCTGTAAGTCAGTAGGGGAGACGAAGTTATGCTTAACTCACGGCTCATATACATGAATCACTACGTATGAAGTCGTGAAGGGTCCAAAAAGCAACTGAATGGGAAAGGAATTTGAATCCGCATTGCACACCGTGTTATAAATTTACATCGATACCTGTAAGTTTCGTGCAGATGCCCTGTGGGGGTCCAGAGGGGTGCGGCTTGTGTCAGGGCATAAAGTGGAAAAAATGATTAGATATCCTCATTAGGAGTGCTGGCCCAGGAGGTGGTGGTCCAAGTGCTAAAATATGAAGGGCATAAGGTATAACCTTTTTTTGTTTTTGGGTGGGGAGGGTATTATTAGGGGATTGTGTTTTTTTTTGTTTGGGGGGGGAGTTTGGGTTTTATGATTTTAATTGGTAATTTTGGGGGTTTGTTTGTGTGGGGTTTTTGATTTTTACTAACAGACACTACTTAATTTGGTGTGGTGGATAATCCTTTTAATGTTTTTTTTGTGTTTTACGTACACCTAGGGTTATCGCTTTATTTTCATTTTTTTTGGGTTTTTGTTTTTGGGTGAAATTTGTACTGGCCTTACTTGTCTGGGAGGAAATTAACGTGATAAGGAATATATGGGGTGTATACCGATGACAAGGGTTAAACGTTGACAATGTTGAGAGGGGAGGAAAAAGTGTTGTTGATAGCGTTTCTCTGATTAGAAGTAGTATGAGGTGTAACTAAGTCCACCCCAGAGCCAGTTCGTCCCTTAATGTAAGCACAACTCCAATCCAGCTGTGTCGGACTACTCCGGGGTAGGGGGTTAACACTAGTCGTACCATGGTTCGCTGATGAAAAAAATGGGTAACTCGAGGGATGCGGTAGTGATGTTTACCACGAGGGTCGGGGATCGCATGCATATGTTCTTTGGTCAGGAAAGAAAAGGTCTTCCGCGAATGGACAATAAAGTGAAGAAAGAACTAACGGGGGTGTGTGTAGAGTAGGTATGGGTTGGTGATAAGGTATGTGGGAGCGGGGGTGTGTTTGAAATAATGGATCCAAAATTATTGGCTGGGGGTGTGGGTAGGGCGACTTAGAGATAGGCTAAGAGCAGACAGCACTAGCAGGTAGTGTCAATACAAGATGGGCGGTTAATCGAGTGTCCCGACGGGAGGAACACCATTGCCCTACACGTAGTGGTTAGAGGTACTGTCCAACACAGAGGGGGCCAGCGGACTGGGGTTGGGGGTAAATATAATAAAATGGTGTGACTGGGCAGGTGCCGGTTCAAATGGAGGAATTGGGAGGTAAAAATGATGAAACGAAAAAATCACTTAAGAAGTTAGGACAAACAATGTGATGTGAGAAGTGGTTGTGAATGGGCCCGTGTGAAACGTGGTGACAACCGACTTCGGCGGGGCGATTGGAAGAAGTTAGGCGACTAGTGTATAAAGAGTCAGGGCCATGAGAAATAGGGGAATATGGTGGAAGAGGGAAGTATGGAATGTCCGTGCATCGTACTCGCAGTTGATCCTGATCAATCAGTGATGGGTGGCGAAGGGAAGAGAGGTTGGAACCGGCCGATGAAGGGAGGTGGGGGGTGTGGGTTGGGGGTTTGGTGTGTTAAGGGGATAGGGGGGGGGTTTTAGGTTAATAACAAAGTAATGGGGTAGTTTCACGTGGTGTTTTTGGGGTGTGGTGAGTACAGTGGTGTCACATCATAGGCGGGATATTTGTTATGCGAGTAAATTGCTGGTGGTATAAAGTGAGTTGGTGATTAAAAAAAATGCTGGTGACAAAGGGGAAAAGCCTGAGTTGCATAAATAATTGGATTCGGGGGTAGAAGTAAGTCTCGGATCAAAGTGGATTGTGGGTGTTGTTTTGTGTGGGATTTGGATTTGTAAATACGGGGGTCCGTAAATTACTAAGTAATAGAAGACAGTAGAAGGTATGATGGATTGAGTGGTTTTCAGGAAGGCATGGGTACACCAGGATTACACTGTTGAAAGCAGTACTTATGCCTGGATAACAGACTTTTTTTTACGTCCAAGAAAAGGTGAAATACTACGAGTAAGGAGCGGATACAGAAAAATGTGAGCCTATTTTCAGCATAAGACCATCAGAACAAATTGACCTTTAATCAGCTATACAAATATGCGGGTTGCTCCTAATTGAAGTCCTTTATACTCATTTGTAGATACGTGGTGGATGGGTCACTAATGTGATGGTAGAGAGCTACACCAAAAAAATCTTTCTACTCGTCTGACCATAGAAAAGGTGAAATGTCCGCCCTAACTGAACGATATCAAATCTAGAGAAGGATAGGTCATAAGCAGCACGTGGAATAAAACAATCGCGTAAAGTAGGAAAAAATACAACAGAAAACATTGACAGGCCTAAGCGACTCATCTTATCAATCAATAGATGTTATAAATGTCAGGATCTGAGGTAGTGGATCCTCCGCGGACTATGAACAAGCCCACCCCTGGGGACGAACTTTAACTGGCCCCCTGTCTTCACCCACAAGCCCCTACGCAAAGCTGGCTGATTGGTACCACCAGGTCGTTCTACAGGCTGACTTGTCCTGGCGGTGGTAGCCAAGGTCGAGGTACAGGAAACGGGCCGACCTTCGTACGTCGTCGCAGAGCAGGGCAGGAGATGTAAATCCGTTGGAGCTGAGCAGCGGGGTATACAGCGGGTCGAATGTATGTATCAATAGGGGTGCAAAGAAAAAGGCAGCGTGGAGAGCGGGGGGTCTAGACCAATGGAACGGGGTTCACAAAGGGGGAAGACGGGAAGAAATCACAGTAAGTCACAGCGGGTTGTGTTAGGGTCGAAGCAGCGGGCTTGTTCTACTAAGTACAAACGATGCCGAGTCACAGGGGGTGTGGCAGGAAGAGTGCAGGCTTATCTGGCTGTATCTGACAATGGTGTAACCAAGATGCGCCAGGATGTACTGTCGTGCACTTGCCCTTTAGAGTCTAATTGAAGCTTGGTTCGCGGCAATCCCTAGAAGTCAGAATACGACTCAGCGTTGGAGGGGAGAGGGGACTGGTGGAGGCCCAGCGCCGCCTGGGACATGATATGACCAGATTATTAGGGTAAATACAATAAAAAAAAAAATCTGAGGGGGTAGTCTTGTGGTCCGCTCCGGCTACACCTATTTTATCACCAAAAAGGGGGGGTGCGCCGCAAAGAATACCTCCTGACGAGGCCGCAGAAAGTGAATTTCTAGGCAGTTGGATCGTTACGTTGACCGGGGGAGACTCCCTCTCACTTAAATTTCTCCATTTTCTTAAGTCTATGATCCAACAGGCCCGAGGGGTATAGCCGAAGTGTACATGATTTTATCACACAAAAGACGGTGGGGTGAAAACCTTATTGATGTGCGAGTATGACGCCTAGGTAGGAAAAACCCTTGGTGTCATGAGCCGGGTGTCCCTTGTATCTCATCTAAGCAGGCGCCACCTAACAGTATATGGGGCACGGGAAGTGCGGACCCCCAAGGTAGTATATGACTGAGCCATGAGGAGCAGGCGGCCGCATGGGAGTAAATCTAACAGCGCACCCAGTCGCGTAACAGTGCCAGGAAGCAGCGAGGACAAAGAATTTTTAGGAATGATACAATTTTAATTTTTCCTAGTCTACGACTGCATCGATGAATTGGGTTATATGGACAATGGTGGGTTGGCATAATACTACCACTATTGTTATACAACGTTCATTGCAGGCCTATAAAGGACCTTAAAAGGATCAGCGAGCGATAGTTTTTCAGTGATTGCTCCATTACAGCAGGTGGTGTGGTGGTGGAATGTTGAGAGAATCAAAAGTGGAGGGGTATTGAGAGGAAGGCCGGGTGGGTGGCTTGCGGCATCTTGCGATGCCCCGCCCCACCCTTGATGAGTCAAGAGGCCGGCTTGGAACAGCCGTTGAGTGTAAAAACAAAGGAAAGAGCCAGGCAAGAAGAAGCCACATATCTCGAGCCAAAGCAAAAACCATCAGTGGGCATACTGATATTCTGCATAACTGTGGGGGTGACAGGGGGAGGTGAGGGAAAAGGCACTGCTTAGAAACGGTGGATATAAGAGAGGAGGGAAAGTCTTGTGTGCGGAGGGTCTGAGAATCGCTGCTTCTCGTATTGTTGGTGTGAGTACAGTCTAAGTGATAGGCAGCTTGTATTGAGAAGGACAGCAAGGTTGAGTGGATACCCAAACCCTGTCTTGTCATCATGCGCACTAGTTCAAGGCAATGCGTCAAGCGCAAGGGAATGCGGGCGTCGCAAATCACAGGTCTTGGGGAAGAAATCCTAAAACACATGACCATAAATAAAGAATGGCTGCGGGCTGAGTAGTCCTCAACAATTCAAGCTTCTCCATAGCAGCTGTCCAAGGGGAGCAGTTTGGTGATCAACAGGATCGGGTGCATGGGTATTCACCCTGTACATGAGAACACCGGTTTCACATAATAAACAAAAGGGTTAATCCCCTAATAATAATATTGTGATCCCTCCGTTATGGTGCAGGGGGGGAAAGGGGAAAACCCGAACTGCCCGGGGTAACTCAATAGCAGATAAGAAGGGGATAGGAAGAGAAGAGAACGGGAACAGAGCGCTTTCCTGTGTCTCTTTGGTAACAAAAAGAGAAGTACCGGTTATGGGGGTAAGTATCAGAGCGCTCACCTTATAGCGCTCCTGTTATCGCTTAATATGCAGATTGTTCCTATGTGGCTTGCCGGTGGGGTGGCCTGGCCTTCCTCAGCGGAGTTGTCTGCTCACAAGGAATCAAAAATAAACGGGCTGCTATTGGGGGTAATAGGGACACCACGTACTTTAAGAAGAGCCAAACAGACGAAGTCGTGGATTAACTGGGGTGGGGTGTGGGTGGCCGTGGGTGGTGTGGAAGCGGGAGAAAAAAAAAAAAAAAAGTATGCTAAGAACAAGGTACGATGGGGGGACCGGAAGGACGGTAGGCATCGCGAATATTGAGCGCGGGAAAAGAAAGGGGGTGGAAATTAGGAGGCGTCGTGGATAATAAATTTAAAAATATGGAGAAAGGATGGGCATGACGCGTGTTCGCCGGGGAAAAACAGGTGGAAACGGGCCCTCGTCGGAAGACATGAAATCGACAAAGTGTATGTAAGGGTGGACAAACACATGGCAATCATGAAATTGTAGTAGTATATACCATATAGTCTGCCCAGTGACGCGTAGAAACTGTTCATAAGAAAAAAGAAAGGGTGCACGTAAACTGCCATCAACTTTTCAGTCTAAAGGTATTAAATACATTAAACTAAATAAATATAAAATAATAAAGTTCTGGTTGTAAAAGACAATTAACTATCATAATTATAAAAATGCAAGTCTAAAAGATGTACCAGGATAGTTGAGGTCGCTTGAGGTTACTTGAGTCGTCCGGCTTCCGGTTTGCCGATTGACTTCCGGATAACCGGCGTCCCGTTGCTAGCAATGTGTTTGTTACCTGTCGAGCTCAAGACCTTCCGGTATACTTTTGGTTCGGGGGGCAACCCTCATGCTGTGGTATAATCAGCAAGGGGGGAGAAACAGTGTGGACACACAGTGTATTTCAGTAGGTAATTAAAAATATCAAAAGATTAGTGGGTAATAATGGATCGGGAAGGGGGATAAATGTGAAGAGTTCTTATGTGGAATCAGATCTTTTTCTAAAGTGCAAATATAATTAAAATTAAAATATGATAAAATAAATATAGGAAGATAAATGTGGATATAAATAAAATTATTTTGTTATATTGTTTCGAGTTTTTCATTTAGACCATTAGCGTTAGGGTATTTAGCTTATATATCCAGAATGCTTCTCTTCTATTGAGGGTTTTAGTTCTGTTGTGCTGATGGACAAAATCTGTTCTAAGGAGTCACATGAGGGTTTCAAGGAACAGTTCTTTCTACAGTCAGGTGCTTGGAGAGACTGTGTTTTAAAAAGCCCGTTTTGGCTCTATGTCTATGTCCGTTCAATCGGACTCGAAAGATTGCCACCGTCCTCCCCACATACTGGAGACCACAAGTGCAGTCTATTACGTATATGAACAAATTAGAACTGCCAGGACAGATTCTGTTTGATCATAAACCTTCTCCCGTGAGTTTTGATGTCAGGTGTTTTGCTCCCACGTTAATGTTCTTACAACAAAGACACTTTGGATGTCCACATTTCTTCACTCCGTTAGATATTTCTTGATTGTTTGGTTTCATTTTGGTCTTTCTAGTTTGCTAGGAGCTAAGATATTTTTGATAGTTGTTGATTTCCGGAAGGTTATTCTGGGTTCATTGGGGATAATTTCCTTCAGTAAGGGATCCCTTAGAGTATAACCCAATGCTTGTTGAGGATGCTCCTAATTTTCTTGTTCCCTTTATCGTAGTTTGTTAAAGCTGGGTTGTCCTTGGTTTCGGTTGTTTCCACAAATTCTTTCTCCGCGGTTCCAGGATTTCCTCTTGTCCTCTGTTGAGATTAATTGATAGGCTTTTTTAATCAAGCTTTCCGGTAGTTTTTTTGTAGAAAACGTCTTTCCAGGATCGAGGATTGTTTTTTATAGTCCTGTGTTTTTACTACAATTTTTTGCGGATCCGATGAAACGGCTGAACGGTACGTTTTTCAGCCATTAGGATAGTGTGCACTTTTATATTCAAGATAACTGTTGGTATCTACTGGTTTAAAATGCGTCCTTGTAATAAATTCATCATTTTCATGCGTAAATCTCCAGATCTAGAAAGATGATTTTAATCACTTTCCCAGACTCATAGTGAATTTTAGACCCCAGTCATTCATGTTCAGGGACTCCACAAATCCATGCCCTCCTGTTTCTCCCCCTTGCCTAGAAAGAATAAGTCGTCATATTAACGTCTATAGTATTTTATGCAGTGTGCCAATTCGGGTTTTGTTTGTATGAATAGGGACTCGACCGCCCCATAAATAGGTTGGCATAGCTCGGGGCGGCCCGAGTCCCCATTGCGGTCCCTTCTTCTGGAGGTACCATTGGTCTTCGAAGGTAAACGCATTATGTTCTAAAATGAACTTAAGACCTTCCAATAGAAGGATTTTTGTGCTTCTGGTATTCGACCATCTAATTCTAGCTGCCATTTAATTGACTCAAGACCCTTTTGGTGTGGTATATTTGAGTACAATGCGGAGATATCCAGAGTTAAAAACCAAAGGTTTTTCTCCCATTTGATCTGTTTAAGATCACGAATGAGCTGGTAGGTCCCGTAAGAATGAAGGAAGCTTGGAAACTAGGGGTTGCAAAGAGATCAATGAAGTGACAAGTTGCAGGTTAGGGAATCAATTCCCGATATTATGGGGCCCCTGGTGATTTCTTTCATCTTTATGTTTTCGGAAGGTATAAAAAATGGGTGTCGCAGGATGGCTTACGTTAGAAAGTTATTTTCTTTTTTTATTAAGAATTCTTTTTTCCTTGCTTTTTTAATAAGTGTGTTATATTCTCTAGGTGAGTTTTTAGAGGGTTAGTCTGGAGGGTTCGTAGAATCATTGTCCCTAAGTATATTCAAGGCTTCTTTCAATAGTCTTCTCGATCCTGGATGACAATACCCCACCTCCTTTATCTGCCGATCTTATGACTATCGAGGTGTTTCTTTCAGGGTTTTTAGAGCTGTTTCCTCTCCCTTGGTAAGGTTTTTTTCCTTTTGTTTGTGAGGTCTTGATGATTTTAAAGTCATCGGTGATTAGTGATGCAAAGGTTTCTAGGTGATGTCCTTTGTAATGCACCGGATAAAGGGCAGATCTCTTTTTTTACTTCTTGGTGTAAAAAATCATCTTCTAGTACAGTTTTATAAACTGTTTCTTTCGTTGTTTCTGAAGGAATGCCTTCCTTACGTTCCTTTCTTTCTTTCTTTGCAAAATATCCAACTGTGTGAGCTTTTTTATAAACAGGTTGGCATCGACAAATAATTAAAGTCTCATTTTACTTTGCTAGGACAAAAATTCATGCCCTTCCTAAGTAGGGATTCCTCGTTTGAATCCAGAGTGTTTCGATAAGTTAAAGATCCGTATTGTTCGGTATCTTCTTTTTGTTGTAGTTGTTTTCTATTTGTTTTGTTGGGGCGGTCTTTGGTGTGTTCCCTCTCTTTGTCCTTTTCCACTTCGATTTGTTTCTTCTTCCTCCTCTACATCCTCAACCTCTTTTTCTTCTTTCTTTCTTTCTTTTCTTTTCTCCGTTCCCGGCGTATTCAGTGGGATGAAATATTCAGGAATATTTTTGCCCATTAGGATGTATTTGCTTGGGTCCACTCGGGGGTAGTTGTGGGTGTATGGGTCTCTTGGGACCT